>CM068377.1:89761945-90096945 GCA_034770075.1 Aralia elata | reverse complement strand
AAAACCCTAAACCCTAAACCCTAAACCCTAAACCCTAAACCCTAAACCCTAAACCCTAAACCCTAAACCCTAAACCCTAAACCCTAAACCCTAAACCCTAAACCCTAAACCCTAAACCCTAAACCCTAAACCCTAAACCCTAAACCCTAAACCCTAAACCCTAAACCCTAAACCCTAAACCCTAAACCCTAAACCCTAAACCCTAAACCCTAAACCCTAAACCCTAAACCCTAAACCCTAAACCCTAAACCCTAAACCCTAAACCCTAAACCCTAAACCCTAAAACCCTAAACCCTAAACCCTAAACCCTAAACCCTAAACCCTAAACCCTAAACCCTAAACCCTAAACCCTAAACCCTAAACCCTAAACCCTAAACCCTAAACCCTAAACCCTAAACCCTAAACCCTAAACCCTAAACCCTAAACCCGAAACCCTAAACCCTAAAACCCTAAACCCTAAACCCTAAACCCTAAACCCTAAACCCTAAACCCTAAACCCTAAACCCTAAACCCTAAACCCTAAACCCTAAACCCTAAACCCTAAACCCTAAACCCTAAACCCTAAACCCTAAACCCTAAACCCTAAACCCTAAACCCTAAACCCTAAACCCTAAACCCTAAACCCTAAACCCTAAACCCTAAACCCTAAACCCTGAAACCCTAAACCCTAAACCCTAAACCCTAAACCCTAAACCCTAAACCCTAAACCCTAAACCCTAAACCCTAAACCCTAAACCCTAAACCCTAAACCCTAAACCCTAAACCCTAAACCCTAAACCCTAAACCCTAAACCCTAAACCCTAAACCCTAAACCCTAAACCCTAAACCCTGAACCCCTGAACCCTGAACCCCAAAACCCCAAACCCCAAACCCCAAACCCCAAACCCTAAACCCTAAACCCTAAACCCTAAACCCTAAACCCTAAACCCTAAACCCTAAACCCTAAACCCTAAACCCTAAACCCCAAAACCCCAAAACCCCAAAACCCCAAAACCCAAACCCCCAACCCCAAAACCCACAACCCCAAACCCCAAACCCCAAACCCCAAACCCCAAACCCCAAACCCAAAACCCCACACCCAAAACCCCACACCCCAAACCCCAAACCCCAAACCCCCAACCCCAACCCCATACCCCAAACCCCAAACCCCAAACCCCAAACCCCAAACCCCAAACCCCAAACCCCAAACCCTAAACCCTAAACCCTAAACCCTAAACCCTAAACCCTAAAATTTTTTGATTTTTGCTAGCTGTTAAGACTTGGGTCGAATGTCATGATACATTGCAACCCTTGTCTTGTGTTTGCTATGATAAAAATCGGTTTGCACGTTCTTAGTAGTTCTCTAACTAAGTAGCCCAAAGATTCGCATAATTGAGTTATGGGGAGAATTGGTTGTGTTTTTAAAGATTGAGGCAATTGTGGGTAGTATTAGTTGAGATCACACGTGTTCAAGTTTGGGGGAGTACTTAGTAGAGTATTTATGCAACGAAATGGTACACGGACCAACATTTTGGATCCCCACATTTTGATATAGCATGGTTTTAACTATATTTACCCCAATTGTCTTATAGTGGTTCGAATATATATAAATTTCCCCTAAGAAACATATTATGAGAATCGATTGGGATTACTATAGATTGATGAACACTGCACACACACACTTTATCATTCACCACAGAATTTGAGCTGCATGATTATCATGGTACACGGACCAAGTTTTGATGTGTCACTAGATTTTTCTGAGGCAAAACCTTGTGGATTGCTTGCTAATTGATGAGGGTCATGGTGCATTCTTATATCATTACATTGCATTCATATTTGCATTTATTTCGTTGTATTTGCTTGAGGACAAGCAACAATTTAAGTTTGGGGGTATTTGATAAGTAGGTTTCATACCTACTTATTGGATACTATTTGGGTTCATTTGTTGCTTATCTAATAGCTATCTAGTGTAATTTCATGCATTTTTCCCTCTCTTTCGATTTTTGATTCACTATTCTCATTATACGGCTTTTGCATAGTTTTTGGTAATTTTGGCTCGGGATGTATTGCATTTGTGGATGGGAGCTTTTTGATTGTTTGTTGCTTGTGCAGGACACGAGAGTTGAGAAATTATGCAACAGCAGCAGTGCAGCAAACTGGTAGTCGGCGCAGCTGCGCCCTGCTTGGCCTTGAGACCGGCGCAGCTGCGCCCCTCCTGTTCATCACCTGCCCCCGGCGCAGCTGCGCCCCTTTTACAAAGGGCGCCGGCGCAGCTGCGCCTGTCGCCAGCCAGCCATGTAACACGTTCCATCCAGCGAAGCAACATTATCAGGAAATGGAGTGGTGCCAGATTTTGAGGATTCAGTGGGTTTGAACTTTATTAGTGAGAATCAAAATAAGTCAAAATATGACAAATCATGCATGCATTATTAGCCAACTTTGGAATTCATTTTTTGGAGCTTTTCTCCTACACGAAAATTAGAATAGTTTACTGCATGTTAGCTTCAAAACTTGGAAACAACCAGCTGAGCACAATTTGCATTTTGGGAACTGAAGAATGGAGCTAAATGGATGCTGAATTGGAGATTGGGAGCAAGGAATCAACTATCTACACAACTTGGAAAATCATCAGAAGTTGTAGAACGGAAACAGGGAGCTTGAATATTTTCCGTTTTTGATTAATTTTCCTATTCTGTAATTATGATGATGAACCAATTGTGCATGATGAATTTTATTATTGTTATTATGAACTAAACTTAATTCTTGGGATTATAATGGATCTTTTGCATTACTAAGAATTGAAATGCTTCCTTATTTTTGCTAGTTGGTTATGAAATGAATGTCTAGTATAATCTATACTTCATGTTTAATTGCTTGATCACCAATTACTGTGATAATTTATATGGAATTGAGAAAGGAAATATAAATTTAGATCTAATTATGCTAGCATATGTTCATAATCTTTACATTCCTCGTAAAATTATGATTCGTGCTTAGGATAGAGATATACCGAAGCACCATGTGTGGTCATTTGAAAACTTATTCTTAAACCCTTTTGATTGTAATTCACATAGAAATATAGTGCGTTAGTCATCTAGGGAGTTCACATTCACTCTATCAATTGTGGATTTAGTGTGATACGGATATGGTGCATCGAGAGATGGTCATATTTCACTTTCGTGTTTTCGACCAACATTCTATAGTAATCAATTAGCAACAATAGGAAGCATGCCAATCTAAGAATGTATTAAGTGAAATTATAATCCCAAGCCCATAAAATCTGTATTTTTACAACCAAATTTATTCTAATTGTTTCATTAGTAATCGTTAGATTATTTCATCACTAAAATCGCTTGTTTAAAGAGACCGAACTAATTATAAAATCGGTGTTTGTAGTCATAAATGCAACTCAATTCCTCGTGTGATCGATACTTTACTTACTTTATATTACTTGTGGATCACGTGCACTTGCGTGTATGAGTTATATTTGTTATACATACAAATATCCCAACAAGTTTTTGGCGCCGTTGCCAGGGAATTGCAATTGCGTTTATAACTTTCATCATCAATTTAAATTAGATTGGTTTTAGTTAAACAAATCTGTTCTTATCCTAATTCTGTTTTATTTTCTTCTACATCCTGATAGGTACTCTTGAGTAGTGTATGCATACTCGGTCGAAGAATCCTGATCTATTGCTTTTTGTGGATAACATTGAGAAAAGGGTTCAACAATCAAGGAAGTGTGCTGAAAATACTCTAGAGGATCTAGAACAACCTCAACCAATGGCGGGAGAAGCACAAAAAGCCTTAAGAGATTATGCTACGCCAAGAATCAATGATTTGCAATCAAGTATCTCAAGGCCAGCCATAACAGCCAATTCCTTTGAAATCAAACCAGGGACTATCCATATGATCCAAAATTCTGTCCAATTCGGAGGAATGGTGGTTGATGACCCAAATGAGCACTTGATAAATTTTCTGGAGATTTGTGATACTTTCAAATTCAACGGGATTTCAGAAGATGCGGTGATATTGCGGTTATTCCCATTCACATTGAGGGATAAAGCAAATAGTTGGCTACACTCACTACCACCTGGATCTATTACTACTTGGCAAGATTTGGCCCAGAAATTCTTAGCAAAATTCTTCCCACCGGCCAAAACTGCCAAGTTAAGAAATGACATCTCTTCCTATGAGCAACATCATGGAGAATCCTTGTACGAGACATGGGAGCGGTACAAGGAACTATTGAGAAAGTGTCCACATCACGGTTTTCCCCAATGGATGCAGCTTAACACATTTTACAATGGGTTGAATATTCAAACACGGGCAGGCATTGATGCAGCTGCGGGTGGAGCATTCATGGGTAAAAACTATGACGAAGCTTATGAACTTTTGGAGACTATGGCTGCAAACAATTATCAATGGCCATCCTCCAGATCCAGCCAACCAAAAGTAGCAGGGATACTAGAGGTTGACACAGCCACTTCACTTTAAGCCCAAATTTCAGCTATAGTCAAAAAGATTGATAACATATATGAAGGAAAAGGGCATCAAGTCTCCATGATTTGTGAGCTTTGTGTAGGTTCACACTCTTCTGATCAATGTGCCATCAATGTGGAGTCAGTGCAATTTGTAAGCAACTACCAGAGGCTAACAAACCAATACCAGAACAACTACACTCCGGGGAATAGGAATCACCCCAACTTCTCATGGAGCAACCGACAAGACCAACAGCAAGCTCCAAAACCTATCCATCCTCCGGGGTTCCCCATTCAGCAACAAATCTCGGCTATTGATAAAAAGGTTGCCGAACTAAGTGAAAATTTGGAGAAATACATGGCCAAAACTGACAGGTTGGAGCAAGGCCAAACATTAGGCTTCAAGAATCTGGAAAATCAAATGAGTCAATTGTTCAGTTTGTTGTCTAGCAGACCTCAAGGAGCTCTTCCTAGCGACACAGAAGTCAATCCAAGGAGAAATGGGAAGGAGCAATGCCAAGTTGTCACCACCAGAAGTGGGAAACAGACCCTGCCAGATGGCGCAGCTGCGCCCCTATCACGC
The DNA here is from genome assembly GCA_034770075.1 of Aralia elata. Taxonomy (NCBI): domain Eukaryota; kingdom Viridiplantae; phylum Streptophyta; class Magnoliopsida; order Apiales; family Araliaceae; genus Aralia; species Aralia elata. The sequence continues at coordinate 90,091,899 of CM068377.1, read as the reverse complement.
GAGAAGACAGCGCAGTTGCGCCCTTCTTCAGCACTGGAACCAGATGGCGCAGCTGCGCCAATTTTGCAAAGGGAACCGGCGCAGCTGCGCCCTTCCCCAGAAACTGCATCTGCTGAATTATTTGAAGAAGAGGATAGCATTGAGAATTCTGAACCCACACCCATAAAAAGCACAGAAAAGACTCAACCCCCTCCCACCAGGTATTACCCACCAGTTCCGTACCCTCAAAGGCAGCAAAAGCAGAAAATGGACAGGCAATTTTCTAAATTTCTTGAGGTTTTCAAAAAGCTTCAAATCAACATACCATTTGCAGAAGCTTTAGAACAAATGCCGAGCTATGCCAAGTTCATGAAGAGTATTCTGTTAAGAAAGAAGAAATTGCAAGATTTTGAAATTGTAGCTTTGACAGAGGAATGGAATGCGGTATTACAAAGGAAGCTACCTCCAAAATTAAAGGATCCTGGCAGTTTCACCATTCCTTGCACCATTGGAGAATTATCATTCAAGAAATGCTTATGTGATCTTGGTGCAAGCATTAATCTCATGTCGTTGTCCGTTTTTACTCAGTTAGGATTACCAGCACCCAAGCCGACAAATGTCTCTCTTCAGCTAGCAGATCGTTCAGTCACTTATCCGAGAGGCATTGTGGAAGATGTCCTGGTTAAGGTTGATAAGTTCATTTTCCCAGCTGATTTCATAATCCTAGACTTTGAGGAGGACAAGGACATTCCCATCATACTTGGGAGGCCATTTCTAGCTACCGGGAGAACTCTCATTGATGTGCAAAAAGGAGAATTGACAATGAGGGTTCAAGACCAAGAAGTTACCTTTAATGTCTTCAAGGCTATGAAATTTCCAACAGAAGAGGAAGATTGTTTCCGAGTTGACATCATTGAAGAAGCAGTGACCGAGGAATTCATTAAGGCCACACATAGGGATTTGCTTGAGAAGACACTAATAGGAGACATCGACTTGGACGAACCCGAGGACTGTGAGTATGTTCATTTTCTAGATGCAATACCCAGGATGGCAAAGTTCAAGGTACCTATTGAGCCTTTGAAAAGCTCAAGTGATGCCTCATCTCAATTAAAACCATCTAGTGAGGTACCTCCTAAACTTGATCTAAAACCCTTGCCTAGTCATCTCAGGTATGCATACCTAGGCACTTCAGATACATTACCTGTCATTATTTCCTCTGCACTAACATCCCTGCAGGAAGCCAAACTGATAAGAATCCTCAGAGAATTCCAAGGGGCTATTGGATGGACCATTGCAGACATAAAGGGAATCAGTCCCTCATTTTGCATGCACAAAATCCTGATGGAAGATGACAGCAAGCCTACCATAGAACATCAAAGAAGGCTGAATCCCATCATGAAAGAAGTGGTTAAAGCAAAAATTCTGAAATGGCTAGACGCCGGGATCATTTATCCCATTTCTGACAGTCCATGGGTGAGCCCAGTGCAATGTGTACCAAAGAAGGGAGGAATAACTGTGGTAAGAAATGAGAACAACGAGCTAATACCAACCCGAACAGTCACGGGGTGGAGAGTTTGCATGGATTATCGAAAGCTCAACAAAGCCACAAGGAAAGATCACTTCCCACTCCCATTCATTGATCAAATGTTGGACCGACTTGCAGGGCATGAGTACTACTGTTTGCTTGACGAATATTCTGGTTATAATCAAATTGCCATCGCTCCTGAGGATCAAGAGAAGACCACTTTTACTTGTCCTTATGGAACTTTTGCTTTCAGGCGAATGTCTTTTGGTCTATGTAATGCTCCTGCCACATTTCAGCGGTGCATGATGGCAATATTTTCTGACATGGTGGAAATCAACATGGAGGTCCTCATGGATGACTTCTCTGTGTTCGGTAATTCCTTCGACTGCTGTCTAGAGAATTTAGTCATGGTATTGAAGAGATGCGTGGAAACAAATCTTGTGCTTAATTGGGAGAAATGTCATTTCATGGTTCATGAAGGAATAATTTTGGGTCACAAAGTCTCAGCCAAAGGTTTGGAGGTGGACAAAGCAAAGTTGGAAACTATCGAGAAATTGCCCCCACCGACTTCTGTAAAGGGAGTTCGAACTTTTTTGGGCCATGCTGGATTCTATCGGAGATTAATCAAAGACTTCTCCAAAATCACAAAACCCCTGTGCAATCTGTTGGAAAAAGATGTCCCATTTCTATTCGATGATAATTGCTTAGCAGCCTTTGAGTTGTTGAAACAGAAGTTGACAACTGCACCTGTGATAGTGGCACCGGATTGGTCTCTTCCATTTGAGCTCATGTGTGATGCTAGTGACTACGCTGTGGGCGTGGTATTGGGACAACGCAGAGACAAGGTTCTACATGCAGTCTACTATGCCAGCAAAACACTTTCGGAGGCCCAAATGAATTACACCACCACCGAGAAGGAACTACTCGCGGTTGTTTATGCATTCGACAAGTTCTGATCCTATCTCATTGGAACAAAGGTAGTGGTGTATACTGATCATGCAGCTATTTGGTATTTGATCTCAAAGAAAGATGCCAAGCCAAGATTAATCAGATGGATCCTTTTGCTCCAAGAATTTGATTTGGAAATTAAGGACAAGAAAGGCACGGAAAATCTGGTAGCCGATCATCTTTCCAGATTGGACAATCCGGATTTGGACAGCAAATAGAAGGTTGAAATAAACGATTACTTCCCTGATGAACAGCTATTCGCAGTCACATCTGAGATCCAATGGTTCGCTGATATTGTCAACTATCTTGTGAGTCATGTGCTACCACCGGATCTAACTTCTCAGCAGAAGAAGAAATTTCTGCATGATACAAAGAGATACATGTGGGATGAGCCTTACTTGTTCAAACAATGCACAGATCTTGTGATCTGAAGATGCATCCCCGATGTCGAGACTACTAGTATATTACATGCATGTCATTCTTCTCTGTATGGTGGCCATTATGGAACGCAGAGAACAACAGCCAAGGTACTCCAGGCTGGATTTTATTGGCCCACCTTGTTCAAAGATGCCCACCACTTCATAAAGAATTGTGATCAATGCCAACGGGTAGGCAATATCTCCAACCGTAATGAAATGCCACTAAATGTGATCTTGGAGGTGGAGATCTTTGACGTATGGGGCATAGACTTCATGGGACCATTTCCATCATCCTGCAATAATCTCTATATCCTTCTAGCGGTTGATTACGTGTCCAAATGGGTGGAAGCTTCGGCGTTACCAACCAATGATGCTAAGGTGGTTTTGAGGTTCCTACAAAAAAACATTTTTACTAGATTTGGCACTCCTCGGGCGATCATCAGTGATGAGGGTACCCATTTTTACAACAAACAGATCACAGCCCTCCTGGCCAAATATGGAGTGAGACACAGAATTGCCACTGCCTACCATCCACAGACAAATGGTCAAGCCGAAGTATCCAACCGAGAGGTAAAAAGAATTCTGGAAAAGATTGTTAATCCTTCCAGAAAAGATTGGTCTCTAAAGCTAGATGAAGCCTTGTGGGCTTATAGAACTGCATATAAGACACCTCTCGGCATGTCTCCTTACCACATAGTTTATGGCAAGGCTTGTCATGTACCGGTCGAATTAGAGCACAAAGCTTACTGGGCTATTAAAAAGTTGAATTTCGACCCATCTGCGGCAGGAGAAAGGAGACTTCTACAGCTAAATGAACTCGATGAGTTCCGACTGCAGGCCTATGAGAATTCTAAACTCTACAAAGAGAAGGTAAAGAGATGGCACGACCGAAAAATCATCGAGAGAAAATTTGAACCTGGCCAAGCAGTCTTACTATTCAACTCCAGGCTCAAGCTATTTCCGGGAAAGCTCAAATCCCGATGGCCGGGTCCCTTTACCATCACTGCTGTGTTCCCACATGGAGCCATCGAGATTGTTGGAAAGGACAGTGAGCGACCATTCAAGGTTAATGGCCAAATATTGAAGCACTATTGGGGAGGCGAATTTGATCGCCAAAAATCCTCAGTTGACCTGGCCATGGATTGAGCATCAATGATAGTCGAACTAACCGACTTTAAACCAAAGCGCTCCTCGGGAGGCAACCCGAGATTACTTTTATTATTTCTATTCTTGTGTGATTTTTATTTAGTTTGTGTGATTTCATTTTAACATGCTTGTTTATTTTTATTTCAGGTGTCCAATCGCGCCCTCAATCGTTTGACTTAAGCACACTTTAAGTTTGGGGGTGCATCGTTCCATTACAAACACTTGGCATTGTTCAGAGAGAGAAAATTTTCTAGGAATCCTGAGCACCAGCGCAGCTGCGCCCCATCCTCAGTACAGTACCAGCGCAGCTGCGCCGGGCCACCTGTGTCTGCAGCATCTGAGCAGCTGCACAGCTGCGCCTCACCATCAGTTCATTACCGGGCAGCTGTGCCAGTGTTCGCCTGAGCCAAACCTGAAACTTAGCGCAGCTGCGCCCCCTTCCCAGTACAACTGCGGCGCAGCTGCGCCGATCGCGGAATTTTTTTTTTTATATAAATAGGACAGTCCCCATCAGTCACAATCATCAAACCCTAAACCTAAAAGACTCTCTAGCAGTAAAACAAACCCTCTCCTCTCATCCCTACCCACTCTCTCAAAACCCTAACTACCTACAATCTTCCTTCAAACCCTAATCACATACCACCATGCTGAAGCGTGCACGCACTCCCCAACCTTCTTCTTCCAGCAGCAGGGGATCCGAATCTACTGGTGGTGGAATCAACACTCTAGATGCCACCAAATTTGTCAATCTCTCTGCACAGCATTACTACTGGGAGGTGCTTAGCGTCAAATCCTTCATACTAGAGAGGGGTTTGAAGCCCAAGGCACAGGATGGGCGTATTCTTGACCAAATCCGACGTTTGGGTTGGTTGTTATTCATTGAGACACCGAAGTCAGCCCCGATAGCCATTGTTCGGGAGTTCTATGCCAACGCCCGGGAAACACAGAATGGGATTTCCTTCGTGCGGGGCAAGCAGGTCTCCTACTCGGCGCAGGCAATCAATGAACTTTTTCGCCTGCCATCTGCTACTGCTGAGGCCACCGACTGGGTGGTACATGAGAGCTATGAAACCGACCTTGACGCTTTGATACATGAGATGTGCCAACCGGGCACTCAGTGGAAGACTCAGCCAGGCACCACCTTGAAGGTTCACTTCCCTCAGACCGCGCTAAACAGATATGCCAAGGCGTGGTACGCCTTCATTTGCACGAGTATCTTGCCGACCACCCATCATCAGGACGTGACACGGGATCACGCGGTTCTCTTGCACCGCATTCTGCGTGGAGGGAGCATCGACGTGGGATATATCATCAACCAATCCATGCTTCGTTTCATGCGGGCTGTCACTTCCAGTGCCATTCCACACGCCTCGATTATCACACGCCTATGCCTAGCGGCAAACGTGGAATGGGGCGAGGAGGCTCTCCGGTTACCTATGCGGGACATCGACAGCGCCACGATCCGAAAGTACAATGTTTGGCGCGGTGGAGAGTCCCGGCCTAATGGGTTGGGCTTTATTATGGCTGATGAGGAGGAGGAGGCCAGTGAGGAGGACGTGTCTGCCCCGCCAGTGCAGCAGAGGGGAGTCAGTGGACATGAGCGCGACATGCGCCGCCTGCAGCGCCGCATGGATGCGTTGCACACGAGCTTCAGGGATTACAGCGTCTCCTTCGCGGGTGCACTATCGGAGGCGTTCAGTCAGCAGGGGGTCCACATTGAGTTTCCCACATTCGGCTCCGGCATCCCTTATCCTCTGCCCGACACGCCGCCTAGCGGCGCTGAGGACGCTTCTTAGGGGAGTACTCTTTACCCTATTATCTCCAATTAGGACATTGCATATTTTATGTTTGGGGGTATTAGGCTTGCCTAGTTTATTTTGTGATGCTTTCAATTATCTGTTTTTATTGTTACTTTAGGTATTTGTTTGCTTATTTTCGTTAATTCATAGAGTATTAAAAAAAATGGTGAATTTCTCATGCATATCATATCACATCATGTAGTTTAGTTGTATGATCCTCTTATGTCGATTAGTATACATCCCCACATGCCTGCCTATGATGAAAATTTTTGATTTTTGCTAACTGTTAAGACTTGGGTCGAATGTCATGATACATTGCAACTCTTGTCTTGTGTTTGCTATGATAAAACCGGTTTGCACGTTCTTAGTAGTTCTCTAACTAAGTAGCCCAAAGATTCGCATAATTGAGTTCTGGGGAGAATTGGTTGTGTTTTTAATGATTGAGGCAATTGTGGGTAGTATTAGTTGAGATCACACGTGTTCAAGTTTGGGGGAGTACTTAGTAGAGTATTTATGCAACGAAATGGAGCGTAAAACGCATTTGTTGTTAAAAAAAAATTGTAAATAAATGCTTGGTTAGCCTAGTTTTGTGGCCTTTGATATTCGAGTAAGTACACCCTAGGGGATGTCTCTACACCTAGCGCCCTAAGACCAATTGGTTTGGGAGTCATTGGCCGAAAGCTCGTTACATGGGTATCATTGAATAGCCTAAGGGAACTAGGCATTGCACAACCAAGCGTCATGGTCCGAATAATGTCTAAGTCGATCCCCACATTTTGATATAGCATGGTTTTAACTATATTTACCCCAATTGTCTTATAGTGGTTCGAATATATATAAATTTCCCCTAAGAAACATATTATGAGAATCGATTGGGATTACTATAGATTGATGAACACTGCACACACACACTTTATCATTCACCACAGAATTTGAGCTGCATGATTATCATGGTACACGGACCAAGTTTTGATGTGTCGCTAAATTTTTCTGAGGCAAAACCTTGTGGATTGCTTGCTAATTGATGAGGGTCATGGTGCATTCTTATATCATTACATTGCATTCATATTTGCATTTATTTCGTTGTATTTGCTTGAGGACAAGCAACAATTTAAGTTTGGGGGTATTTGATAAGTAGGTTTCATACCTACTTATTGGATACTATTTGGGTTCATTTGTTGCTTATCTAATAGCTATCTAGTGTAATTTCATGCATTTTTCCCTCTCTTTCGATTTTTGATTCACTATTCTCATTATACGGCTTTTGCATAGTTTTTGGTAATTTTGGCTCGGGATGTATTGCATTTGTGGATGGGAGCTTTTTGATTGTTTGTTGCTTGTGCAGGACACGAGAGTTGAGAAATTATGCAACAGCAGCAGTGCAGCAAACTGGTAGTCGGCGCAGCTGCGCCCTGCTTGGCCTTGAGACCGGCGCAGCTGCGCCCCTCCTGTTCATCACCTGCCCCCGGCGCAGCTGCGCCCCTTTTACAAAGGGCGCCGGCGCAGCTGCGCCTGTCGCCAGCCAGCCATGTAACACGTTCCATCCAGCGAAGCAACATTATCAGGAAATGGAGTGGTGCCAGATTTTGAGGATTCAGTGGGTTTGAACTTTATTAGTGAGAATCAAAATAAGTCAAAATATGACAAATCATGCATGCATTATTAGCCAACTTTGGAATTCATTTTTTGGAGCTTTTCTCCTACACGAAAATTAGAATAGTTTACTGCATGTTAGCTTCAAACTTGGAAACAACCAGCTGAGCACAATTTGCATTTTGGGAACTGAAGAATGGAGCTAAATGGATGCTGAATTGGAGATTGGGAGCAAGGAATCAACTATCTACACAACTTGGAAAATCATCAGAAGTTGCAGAACGGAAACAGGGAGCTTGAATATTTTCCGTTTTTGATTAATTTTCCTATTCTGTAATTATGATGATGAACCAATTGTGCATGATGAATTTTATTATTGTTATTATGAACTAAACTTAATTCTTGGGATTATAATGGATCTTTTGCATTACTAAGAATTGAAATGCTTCCTTATTTTTGCTAGTTGGTTATGAAATGAATGTCTAGTATAATCTATACTTCATGTTTAATTGCTTGATCACCAATTACTGTGATAATTTATATGGAATTGAGAAAGGAAATATAAATTTAGATCTAATTATGCTAGCATATGTTCATAATCTTTACATTCCTCGTAAAATTATGATTCGTGCTTAGGATAGAGATATACCGAAGCACCATGTGTGGTCATTTGAAAACTTATTCTTAAACCCTTTTGATTGTAATTCACATAGAAATATAGTGCGTTAGTCATCTAGGGAGTTCACATTCACTCTATCAATTGTGGATTTAGTGTGATACGGATATGGTGCATCGAGAGATGGTCATATTTCACTTTCGTGTTTTCGACCAACATTCTATAGTAATCAATTAGCAACAATAGGAAGCATGCCAATCTAAGAATGTATTAAGTGAAATTATAATCCCAAGCCCATAAAATCTGTATTTTTACAACCAAATTTATTCTAATTGTTTCATTAGTAATCGTTAGATTATTTCATCACTAAAATCGCTTGTTTAAAGAGACCGAACTAATTATAAAATCGGTGTTTGTAGTCATAAATGCAACTCAATTCCTCGTGGGATCGATATTTTACTTACTTTATATTACTTGTGGATCACGTGCACTTGCGTGTATGAGTTATATTTGTTATACATACAAATATCCCAACAGTTACTCCAAAAGGGAACCAACTAAATATTTTGGACCAATGAGAATTAAGGAAGGAAGAGGTGGTCGGCAATGTTAGGCATTTGCCAAACCAAATGCATTGAACAACCAAGTGTTCCACCCCTTCATTCTCCTAAAGCAACCATTTCATTTCTCCCCAAACCATCTTCTCATTCTTCCAACTTCAGTTACTAGAGTGTGTGAGAGAGAGAGCAAAAATCTGCAGAAGTTTTGAGAGAAAGAGAGAGAGTTACCGAAGAAAAAGAAGAAGAAGTGTGGAAGGAGAAGATGAGAAAAGAAGAGCACGGGTGAACAAGGAGGAGAAGAAGAAGAGCTTCTATCAACTCTAACAAACTCTAGCTAGCTTCTCTATCTTCTATAAGATATGGGATTTACAGAGGTAACATCTCATTAAATCCATTTCATTTGATTTTGATAAAGATTTTCAAGCTTTTTGGTTTTTGGAGCTTTTTAGCTCACAGATGATTTTTGAGGCGATTTCTGGTTGTTGTTGTTTGTGATTGTTTATAAATATTGTTGAGAGACTATATAAGCTATTAATGACATTAAAGTGGAACAAAACGAAGAAAAATCGGTATCTATGCTTAAGGAGGATGAACATTGGACAAAGAAATGGAACCTTAGACCTACGGACTGTTTTGGACAATCTATAGCTTAGGAGGATTTGTTTGATGTTATGGAAGTGTATTTCCATGGGTTACGAAGCTAACCCAGTTGGAATGGAGTAAAACGATGTAAAAACAAAGATTTGGTGATGATATTACTGAAAAACACCAAGAACACCTAAAACAGAGTACGACTTTGTACTTTGGCCTAAGATTTGGATATGTTAATGTTAATGGGCAGCTTTAAATTTTTAATATGTTGTAGCCCCATGAATTAGGAGTCCATAGAGTCCGAAATGGACCAATTTGAACGTGTGTAGAAGAAGTTATGAAGATCGGAGTTGGAAAGGGTCGGAATCGCGAGCTGGGAAAACCCAGCAGGTTCTGCGCTGTATGAATGGCGCCGCAACGCCGCTCATAAGGCCAAATAGGGTGCTGCAGCGCCGGACACGTGTCAGGCGCATAAGTGTCCGAGTGGACTGCTTTGACCTCATGTAATAAAATGGGCATAACTTTCTCATACGAACTCGGAATTTGATGATTCAAGATGATTCGGAAAAAGTAAGAGTAGACCTACAACTATTTTTTAATAAATTTTAACATTTGAGGTCGGGATCAATTCCCAAATTGGCCATTTATAGGACTGGTGCATATTTGGAGGCAATCGAAGGGTGTCGGGCATGCGCGTAAGCACATGTAATGCTCCCAATAATGTAAAATGATGTTCAAAGTTTTAAAACATGATTATTATGACTTATAATGATGTTTAGCATTAACCAATGAGTATTAGATAAATCAAATGGGCGTGCTAAGTGTATGCAAATGCGTGTCGCTTAGGCGTTCGAATAGGCAAGTTAGGCGTACGGACGTGCAAGCGTCGAAACGTCATAACTAGTGTGTATAACCTTGTTTAATATTTTGTTTCTAATAAGTGTGAAATATTATAGAGTAGTATAAACCAATGTTTGAGATCCGTTATGTCACTAATTGTTATGTGAATATGTACTTATATGTGTAGGATAATTGAAGAGTGTGTATTATAATTTTGTAGCAGACGCTCGAGGTAAGTTTCCTAACCCGTACAACTTTTATATATTGTGCGAGTTTATTATAAATATGAAAATTTCCTAACGCTTGTCTAACCCTTGTGTTGGGCAAATACCCTAACTCCATTCATTTTATATATTGAATGTAAGTTCCTTAAACCTTACTCAATTTATTTATTGGGCAAGTTTTCTAACTCTTGTTTACTTTGATAGTTGAACAAGTATTCTATTTTATTGCAATTTTCCTCACTCAAACTCGAGTTATTATATTTCAAGCATGTTAGTGGATTAATTATTGACAATTATTCCACATCTATGATAATTATTGATATTCGCAGAATGTACAAATTGTTATTGATATGAAAGTTCTCTAAATTCATTCAGTTATGTATTGTTGGCAAGTATTACTCTATTAAGAGAGTTTCCTATATTATTCAAGATATTCTGGACAGGTTCCTTTACTTCAGTCATTTTCAAATTGCAAGTACTCTTAGAATGAACAGATAATCATTCAAGTTATCTAGCTATGCTTCAACGCATGTTATTAAAGCTTTCAAGTTCTATATTCCATGAACTGCATAAGATACATGTCAAAGCCAATTGTTTCGGCTAGACATATGTTTAATCATCAGTGTTGTTAAGTAAAGTTATCCGATCAAATTGTTTGGTTTGAATTCCTATGTAAAGCTGAGATGAACAACCCTCATAGCAGGGAAAACGATATATATGTCGGGGAACCGACACGCGCGCGAACAGTATGGATAGGGGTTATGTAATATCCTGAATATTTATAGAACTTATAAATATGATATTGAATGACTGAAGTTAGCTGTAAAGATAATTTCGAGGACAAAATTCTTATAAGTTGGGGTGAATGTAATACCCCGAAATATTATCAAAATTATAAATATTGTCTTAACTGGGTTAAGAATGAAAACTCTAAAAATACCTAATGAACGATTGTTCAGGTAATCTTTGAAAACCTAATACGATTCGAAAACACTATCGTATACGTTTAGAATTAGAACATATAACCTAAAACTAGATATCGAGAAGTTTAAAACCTTAAACACTAATGAGATTTGAAATTTGTAACATATGTGCTTAATAAAGATTGAAATGATATTTCGAAGTAGGTGTTTTGTGATTATATTATGTAAACGATGAATTAGGTCAAATAAAAAAAATTGTTAAGCTACTTAGTCGTGCTTACATTGACAAAATGATTTGTTGTGCTTTCCACGATTTCACCAAGAAACATCCTGACAAATTATTTTTGACAAGTTGTTGTGTCGTGCTTGAGAATGATAAAGTGATTTGTCGTACTTACGGTAACAAGTTGCATTGTCGAGCTTGTAAGATATTTTCGTTGGGGAGCTTAGAAGATAAGTTCAATTGCAAGATGTATTATCGAGCTTAGAAGATAGGTTCAATTGCAAGCTGCATTATTGAGCGTGGGAGATATTTTCATTGAGGAGCTTAGAAGAATATTCTAAAAATATGCTAGGGTCAAAAATGTAATAAGCCGAGCCCCTAACATGTAATTAGTGAAACTTGGTTTTTCTATAAATAGCAAGCTCAGTTTATTCATTCCTTACTATTTTTTAATAACAGTTCAAGAGCAAAAATACTCTATATTTATATTTTGTGAGATATTGTGAGATAAAAATTACTTTCTAAGCATCGAAGCGCTACGTGATTGGAGGTAAAGCTAGAAACTATAAGAGGTGTTACTCTAGTGGTTATTATTTTCATTCTTATTTATATATTTAGTAAAAATATACTTTTATAAGCAGTTATAATGCCCAAATTATTTTAAGTATATAGTACAAAAGTCTTATTTACAAGCAGTTATAATGTCCGATTTATTTCTCTTATATATTAGAAAATATACTTTTATAAGCAGTTACTATGTCCGATTTTCTTCAAGTATTTAGTAAGAATATTCATTTTATAAACAGTTATAATGCTAAAATTATCTCAAATATAATAGCCGAATATTCATTTTAGAAGCAGTTATAATGTCTGATTTATTTCAAACATAGTAAACGAATATTCATTTTGCAAACCATTATAATGCTCAATTTATTTTAAATATAATTGATGAATATTCATTCTATAAGTAGTTATAATGCTGAAATTATTTCATGTATAGTAAAAGAAGTCTTATTTATAAGCGGTTATAATACCCGAAATAAAACTTAAAAGATTTAATCGTTAAAATGCTTAATTAGCCTAGCATAATCCAAGGAAACGAAAATCTTGGAGGATAAAAGTTCTAGAGCTTACACTTCAAGAGATTGAGCGAGGAATGAAACAGTAGCGTTAACATTTATCCATATTCGGGCAAGTCTACTTATTTGTTGAAATGCACTCCGTGCAATAACATGCCTTATTTATGAAGTCTATTGTTATGCAAGTATTCTTTCTTTTGCACCCCATGCAGTAACATGCTTGTTATCTGTTATGTGCAACGTGATAGGGATTGTTGAATTTCAATTGAAAACCATGTTAGTATCTGAGTTGAACAACTTTCTTGTATGGGTAGGAGTTTAAGATGTGTTAGGGAACCAATCTAACTCACTGAGGTAACATTTGTCGCAGTGTAGAGGTATCGTAGAAGCGGTATACGTTGTTGATACAATTGTAGCAGTGTTGATGAGACGGAGAACTAAATTCAGTAGTTCGTGGGTGGGGAACCACTCAGTTCACTATACTGATAATCATTGAAATCTTGTATCAGCTTATTCTGTATATATATCTTGAAAAGGTAATTCTCTTCTCATATATATCTGTTAGACTTGTTGGGCATTCTTATACTCATTCTTGCAATTATCTTAAAATAAATTACAGCTAAGGAAGAAGTACCAGACGATTCTGGCGGTGCAAAGAAAGTTGAAGGTGTAGAAGTCATTTAAACTATGCTAGATTAATATTATTAGTAATGTCTAGAAAGTTCTGACGAGGAAAGGGGTTAGGTCATTTAATTGTGCGTCGTTTTAACGGAAATCCCCTTCTTTCCTGGGAACTGCCAGGTTACTAATATTACAAGTCTCGGATAGAGAAATAGAGATTTGTTTTTAAGTCTTCTAGGACTTATTTGTAATAAGAACAACTAACCTGGGAATGATGTAATATGAAAGAATGATATTATAATATTATCACTTTTCCGCGTTTTACTCTGATTATTAGAAGTTAAAATTTTTATAGCATTATGTAAAAGTTGTACAAGTCAGCACGAAGTCCGACTTAGCTAAAAGAAGCTAGCGGGTGGATTTCAGGGCGTGATAGGTTATGCATAACACCGGGTACATTAGGCTGATCATATATTGTATTAGTATGTTGGGTTATCAGATGAAAGGTTATACCTCAAGTCAAAGTTTTATGGAGAAACCATGATATTGAGGAAATGACCTGGGAGTTAGAATCTGAAATGAGAGCAAGGTATCCTCACCTTTTCGAAATGCCAGGCACGCATGTCAATTTCGAGGACAAAATTTCATAAGGAGGGGAGATTGTAAGATCCCGACTTTATGAAATAAAAGTTTATTATTTTCTTTATGATTATTTTTCTAAATAGTGAAGTGCTTAATTGTTATAAATGATAGTTAAGGGTGTTATTTACAAATTATCTGATAAACAGTATGTCGGAGAATATTCTTTTTGTCGGAGAATATTATATTCAGTATCGTACGACGGTACCGAAATAACAAAATATTAGTGGGCCCCACAATGACAATATTGTCAACGATAGCGGGCCTTATTGTCGGATACTGAAAACGATAGTATTTTGTCAACAGTATTATCACTGGCAACTGTTGAAATACCCGTAATAAAAAGAACAGTAAAACGCGTTATTCCACAGTAGTACGTGGTATTTAACGGGCACACGGTGTTGTACAGTATTTTAAATTATTGATTCGATAATTGATAAAGTAGCAATTGCACAGTATTTTGATTCAATAATTATAATAACATCTGCATGGTACTTTTTATTATTTGTCATGACACTGTAACTCATATTATTTGATATGATATTTTAGCATTATTGACGGATTAAAAGTGGAGTCTAACTTAGGGGTACCTAATTAAAATTGTGAAATTCACATGCAATGAACTATTGGTTCACATGATGAAACTATTGGTTCACACGTGGGAACTATTAGGGGATGTTATGCAAGATTGATAATACTTGAAGGATTATATTAAAAATAGAGGCAAAGATTGAGGTACTAAAGTATAATAAGTCGAGCCCTTATTGTGCAATTAATGAAACTTGGTTTTCCTATAAATAGGAAGGATTATCTTAAGAAATCTTCACACCTTCCTTGCTTATACTTCCTCTTTCTCTCTCTAAATTTCTTGAGTTCTCTAAGTGTGCTAGGCTATTGTGAGTATTTGTGAGAATACTAGTATTGTACAAGTTAGTAAACTTCATAAAAAGCAATATCCAATCACTTATTAACGAAGGTAGGGGGTATCATTTCTTTCATACTCTTATGCAATATCATTTACTTCCATGTTCGTAAGTGATATTATACTCATAAAGGTTGTTATTCATTCCGTATTAATTTGTGGGGATAACCTGTCCGTGCGGATTGACGCATGCCTGGTGAATATCCTTTTGTAGTCATTCCTTATTACTCTGTGGGAATAACATGTATGTATGGAGTGTCGTACCTGGTGAATATCCTTTTGTATTCATTCCTTATTACTCTGTGGGAATAACCTGTATATACAAAGTGTCGTACCTGGTGAATATCCCTTTGCATTTATTCCTTATTAATCTGTGGATATAACCTGTCCGTGCGGATTGACGCATGCCTGGTGTAGACACCCAAATTTTGCGCTTCGTATATTAACCCTGACAGGAGGGCAAAATCGTCAATTAACCCGGCCTACGAGAACGAAAGGTGGACATAAGTACGAACACTCAAAGCCACCACAACGACTTGCGATCAAAGCCGACACGACAACGAGCGGATATCAGGAATCGACTAATGACCACTACGCTTACCTGCTCGCCGGTGAGCTAGTGGGGGTCGGGGGGGTAGCGCCCCTGGAAACCAAGCTCCAAATACAAATCCTGTGTCGCAGCCATTCGAAACGAGCATTCCTGAATGACATGGCACGTTTTCCAGCGGTTTTTGGACTGCAAAATGCAAACGTTTCAGCGAAAACCAACAGTACGACACGAGAATCGAGGTACGGTACGAAAATTGAGAAAATCAGCCCACCCAGTCGCAGATCAATCCGCGGCCAATGATGGGACGACTGACGACACGGCGCTCGAGCGCGGCGTGGGGGAACCGAGGATCGGCGCGGGGGAACCGAGGCTAGCCGCAGATCAATCTGCGGCCAAGCCGCGGATCAATCTGCGGCTGCCTCTGGTAGCCTTTATCAATGCAGTTCTTCATTTTCATCCAGAGAGTAGACAGAAAGTTTGAAAAAAAAAGAAAAAAGAGGAAAAAGCAGCAACAAAGAGCAGCGGGAAAGGAGAGAAAAGAGATAAAAAAGTGAGGATTTATATCCCTATTGTTAGATTGTATCACCTACACTTTCTACTCTATTTAATATACGAGTTTATATGCATCATGGTGTCATTTGCAAGGTGAAAAGACCTTTTTTATAACATTTTTCTTATATCATTTTGTTAAATTTTTTGTCATTTGGGCTATATTAAATGTAGTTTTTCTTGTATATTATTGAGGATCCATGGATTAGGGACTATTAGTGAGGGTTCCAACGGAACGAAATTCTTCCTAATGGCCCGATGATATCCATTTGGTGATTTTTAGCTCGTTATGGTAATGTATTATGCGTAGTGTATTTAGATTACTATTGTAGGATATCGTGGTGTGTTAGGCAACCCGGTGTTGTTTATTTTTGTAGTATTCGTTTTGTGGGTGTGTAGCAATTTTGGATGTGAGCCTAGGAACGCGACCCCGTGGTCCAAACCCGATGATGGACATTTTTGGATGTATGTAATAGGGTCGATGTATCCTTGATTGTAAATATGTAATTGTCGGGCCTTAAAATGATGTCAAGTTGAAAATCGGGTTTAAGGCCCCGTAATAGTGAAATACGTGATGATGGGCGCTTGGGGTTATTTTGATGGCTCACATGCCCATGAATAGCCCCCACGCATTTTAATGCTTGATTTGATTTACGACACAAAAACTGATTTCAAAGCTAAACGATGAAGATTTCCATAAAATCAATCAAATTAGGTTTTTAGCACCACGAGGCTTAAAATTGGAAGTGCTAATGAATATCGATTCCTATGTAAACGAGAAGGCTAAAGAAAAAATCGTTTTCTGACATCACAAAAAATGGTTTTATAAAAATAAATAACGTTTTATTAAATCTTGGTGCATAGGGTTAAAGAGATACTAGAAGTTGCCCGTCATTTTATTTACGAAAGCAACGTATAGGTCTCGATTCCTATTTTGACGAAGGTTTAAAAAACTCTTGTTTTGCCAAAACGACACCTAATGAAAATCTCACAGCTTTTGACAATAAAATCAAACATTTCTCACAAATAAATAATAATAAAGCTTTCTCGTATAGGCCGAAAGACATTCTAAAGCATTCTCAAAACAAAACACGACTTTTCATAAAAACCTAAATGGTTTTTTCATGCAAACTCACCACAACATTCACATAGGCACACACGCGCACACACACACATTTTAAGAATTAAAAGGATAGGAAAAGCATCAAGATTGCGGTAACCGTGTTTCACGGAAGACGGGGGGTGCCTAACACCTTCCCCTCGCTTAAGCAAGCCCCCGAACTCTATGAATCTCGATTTACAGACCAATTAATTCGGAGTCACATATGAGCCAGCGATTTACGAAAACAAAGCTCGGATGAGTTGGTACATCCATTTCAAATATACCAACTGGCGACTCTGGTCAATTGGCTCATCATAAAAAATGATCTTTCAAAACCCCGTCGATATTTGTGCCGACCTTTTTCCAAAAATCATCTAATAAAAAGGCTAAAATTGGAAAGGGTAATAATTAGCATAGAAGCGATTTTCCCGGCGTCGACACCTGGTGAATAACCCTTCGTATTCATTACTTATTAATCTTTTGTGGAAATAATCTGTCTACGCGTATTACCGCATGACAGTTGAAAATCCATTTGCAGTTTCATATATTCTTTTATACTCGTATAACGTATCATTTCTGTTGTTCTCTTTAAGGGATATCTTTTTCTTTCACATTTCTCCATTTACGATAAGAAATCTCTGTTTGTTTCCAAAACCTTATTTTAAATGGTGAAAATCCCTGAAAATTTATAGAATATCCTTAATAGTTTGTGCTTCATCTAATATCTTTTCACCTGAATCTTTCTATTTCGTTTGATAAGATATAGTTGAATCGTGAATTTTATTCTTGAATATCATTCTTGAATTTGACTCCACAATTTGGTCATGTTGGCAATTTGGTCAACCTTCGACAATGGATAAATTAAACATTCATTCTTATTCTTGATCTCACTGTATTCATTCTATATCATTGTCATCATCCTCATACTTAAATTGTGGTGACCGTTCTCTTTGGCCCATAGTACAAAGATGAACTGGCGTGACATGATTTTGACCAAACTGTGTATTGGTATAATCATGATTTTTGGTGTCACAAACAAAGGCGTATGGTGAAAGTTCTCTTTGGCCCGTAGTGCAAAGATAAACTGACGTTTGGCATGATCATGACCGGTGATATTACAAATAAATATCTTTGGCACATAGTGCAAAGAGGGGATGTTGAATATAAACTGTTGATTTAGATGTTCATAAACAAGAACTGTTGATTGGTGTTACAGAGATAAAATATTGGTGGTGATCTTTTAACTTATAGAAGATGGTAGATATTAGCACTAAAGCATTAAGCCTCTATTGTTAAACCTTATTCAGCCTGTACTTATTCTCACACCAGAGCTATCCCCCGACGGCCCAGGCCGTCACCTCTCGGAGTGTGGTTTTGTTTCTGTACAGGATTGGACGCGCAGTTTGGTGATTTAGCGCGTGGACGAATCTTGACGTTAACATTGGCGCTAGAAGAAGAACTTTTAGTGCTAGATAATTCTCAATCACTTAGTAGTTTCATCATATGTAATGGCGTCAAGTAAGGCCAAAATGACATCGGCACGAGACAAATCAACGGCTAGTTTTTCTCAACCCAGAGGCTCGGTCAAGGATAAGTTGGGCCATCTAGGAGCATCTCGGACAGGCTAGGCCCCCAAAGCCAGTCGGTGGGCCCAACTGATCCACATACAGTAATTGTTAGAAGAAAATTATTTTCGACCACACAGAAGACGGCATGCCATGATAGCCGTGTCGAGGACCATAACTCTAGGCCAGATTAAGGTCGGGACGAAAGGGAGACGATCCTGGCCAAAAAGATGCAACGACACAAAGATGCCATAGAGGCTCTACGCCTTCAGCAGATAGAGTTGGATAAGTAGATGGCGTCGTTGTTAGATGGAGAAGAAGTTTCCTCTAGTCATGATTGACGTCGGGAAGTATCATCAAGGGACCGATCCAGGACACATCGTTCGGACGGTTCTTGGCATGAAAGGAGCAGGCACATGAGCGCACCGCTCTCAGGAGGGGATCAGGCGACAAAGTCGATCTTGTGATAGGAGCAGGCGTCAAAGTCACTCTCGGAAAGTAAGCAGTGAAGGCAGAGGAAGATTTAAACGGAGAAGGCGGATGGCCTCGTTGGATCATAATCGGGATAGGCGAGAGTCATCCGCTCGAAAGGAAAATCTCGAGGCACTTTTTTCGAAGGTCGGGGATAGGCGAGAGTCATCCCTGCGCAAGGAAGATCCCGAGGCACTTGCCCGGAGGGTTATAGAGTTGGAGAAGATACTCGTAACTGTTTGCCTAATTCTATACTAGCACAAATACGTAACTATACGCACTCCATAAATAATATAATGATACGAGAGTATCGTTCCCACAGAGAAAAACTGTAATTTATAAGAACAACTACAAATTTTATATTAACCCAATTTTATTAAACAATCGATTTAAGATTTGTGAATTTTGAAAATTAACTAATTAATTTAACTAACACTAACTACCTCAAATTTGAGAACAAATTCTAAAGACTTAAGACTACAACTTCACTTGTTACTTCACCCTGATCAATACACTTCCTGTCAAATTATGCTAACTACTTTAGATTATTAATCGAGAACTCAACAATATTTATGATCATATCTCAATGTACCATAAACAAATCAACTTAAATTCACAGGTGATAGGATTAAGATGAACACCCTAATTAACTAATTCACTATATCCCTATGCGAATTACAATTAAAAAATATATAAGCAGCTTGACTAGTCTAATTTTGTGGCCTTTGTTACTCGAGTTAGTAAACCCTTAGGAGTGTCTTTACACCTAGTGCCCTAAAGCCAATTGGTTTGGGAGTCATTGGTCTAACGCTCGCTACATGGGTAACTCTGAAAAGCCTAAGAAAATGAGACATTGCACAAGTCAAGGAAAAAAAAATTCAAAAAAAAGAAAGAAAAAAAAAGAATGGGAAAATGAAAAAAATATATAAAAAAAAAGAAAAAAATGAATTTGCTTGATTTTCATGGTAAAAATCCCTACTAAGAGTTACATCACATACACAATGCATGCATCACATGGAATAAATTTTATGAAGGATGGTGTCTAGAATGAAAATAGGGTATTTTTGATAAGGTGAAAGTGTGATTTTGAATTTAATCTTGCTTATATATATTGCACATATATACTTAAAAGTTTTCTTTCAATTTCATAATTTGTTAAACCCAAAAATATTTTGTTTTGAATTTTGAATTTTAAATTTTGTGGGTATATTCACTGCAAACTCTCACGAGACACAACTCGTCCACTTGGGGTAACCTTGGAGTTTAAAGGTTTGTTGCACATGTTAAATGCAATCGTGTTTCCTACGAAAATGGGGTAGTATATTTTTTATTTTTATTTTATTTTCTTTTTATTTTACTCGAGGACGAGCAAAAGCTAGGTATGGGAGTATTTGATAAACACATAATTCATATATTTTATTTGATAAACACATAATACATTTTATCATCTTTTATATTATTTATGCTTCTATGTTTAATTGATTTCGCCTTCATGTTTCGTTATTGAAATACCTTCGTTTTATAGTTCTTATGTGATTTTAAATTAATTAAGAGGTTTTGATAGATTATTATTAAGATATGAGTTTTTCATAATCCATGCTTGCTCAAAGAAGTTTTGATGGGTTATAGTTAATCCTTAAATTTTCATAGTCTATGCTTGCCCACGTTAATTATAAAATTACTAAATTAAAGGGAAGGGAGATCAAAATCATAATTAAGTTATGAAAATATAAGAGATTGAATTACTTGTTGTGTTTATTATTCAATGGATTCGGATTCCTAGATTGCTTCCTTACTATTAGTTAGTTTAATTATAGTTAATTGATTCTCAATCTTTATTTCTAATTCGCCTAAAATAGATATTAAGGATACATTTAAATTAATATAGTCTCTGTGGGTTCGACATGTACTTGTCAGTTCTTCAATTTGACACCGTGCACTTGCAGTTACATATTTTTATCACATCAAGTTTTTGGCGCCGTTGCCGGGGACTAGAATTAATTTTTTTTATTCCTTAATTTTTATTTATTCGAATTAGTTTTTCAACTCTAATTTTTTATTTTTTTTTATTTTATTTTTTTTCTTTCCAGGATTATCGAAGCGGATCGAAGGAGCGGAAAGATAAAGATTTTATTGTTGCGCTATTCCTGGTATTTTGTATATTAACTAAAAAAAATAAAAAAATAGTAGCTTAGTTTTATTTTTTTTAGTTTTTATTGTTAGTTAAAAAACTAATTGCTGCATACATGCATTAACTCACGTAGAGCACATCCTGTTTAGTTTTTTTATTTTTTTATTTTTTTATTTTTTTATTTTTTATTTTATTTTTTGTCAAATATAAACTGTGGTGATTGCTGGAGGATTGAGGTACGTCAAATTTCTCTTTACTTTGTAATTCACATAGTTTTAGGATATTTTATTTGTTTATAATTTTTTTTATTTTATTTGTGCATTTTCATTTTTAATCTAACATTAAGGGCACAACCTATAATAAGATAAGGTGGGGATTTCATCACCCTTCCTTGGCCCACAAACCACCAAACTTGCATTTTGCATAACCTTGACCTAATAAAATAAAATAGACGTTGGCCCCTAGGACTCTCGAGCTCAATTAGGATAAGCGACTCCAAGAGGAGGCTGAATTTTTAATTAATCAAACTACTGATGTCTAGGCAAGTGGTTCAAAAGGCAAACGCCTAAAGAACGTGTGGTTATTCAGTTAGTCACCGTACCCACGGAGAGACTCCCACCATTCTTACACTTACCTGGCTAGTGGTGTGATTAATTTCAAATTTTGTGGACCTTAAGGTGTAACTTGGAACAGTTAGGAGCTGTCTATATTTTATTTAGGTTAACCATAGAATTAGGATTTTTAATTTTTTTTTAATTTTATTTATTTATTTTTTCTTTTGTATGACTTTCATGGTTAGTCTATTTGTTTTGTGATTTGTGGAAAGATGGACTCCTATTATAGTTGGAATAATAATTTTGCTTGGAATCAAGAACCTTATGAAAATGTTAATGCAAACCAAGTAAGTCAATTTTTTTCAACTTATGAAAATCCTTATCTAAGCTCATATCCATATCCATATCCATATCCATATCCAGATCCAGAGCCTCAATATCCACAAGAATTTTCAAAAGAAGAAGAGGAAAGACTCAGTACCTTAGAGAAAACTATAGAAGCTTTAATAGAAACTCAATTTAACACGAATCAAGTTATATCTCGTCTAAAAATTCAAATGAGTCGGTTAGCCACCATAATAAATGAACAAGAGGTGGACGAATTTTCTAGTGACTCTGAGGTTAATTTTGAAAATCATGATGACTGTGAAAATGATGAGGAAAATGAAAACTTTGGATTTAATTCTACGCACTTTGAATCAAGTGAATTTGAGGAGTCTAAAAATTAGGAGTCTATGCCTAAAATTGATCATGTCACATTTAATGAGTCGGTTGAAAATTGTTGGGAATCTGCATGCGATCATCTAATCCATCATCATAGGGGGAGAATGTTATAAGATCTGCATGAGATTACCTTTATTCATTATATGTGATTTGATTGATGACAAAATGATAAGAAGAACATTCACACTATTAAAAGCCTTTTAAAGTCCTTAAATGAATATGATGTACAAGGACTTAGTAGATCAAATATGTTAGGTTGATCTGAGCTGAATGAATATCGATCTGATCAAAACATGTGTGTAAGATTAGACTTTGTAAAGTCCTTAAATGAATTTGATGTACAAGGACTTAGAATAGAAAAAGATCAAACTTGTTAGGTTAATCATATGTGCTGTAATAATATATGTATAAACAAGGGGCCAACCTGAACGTAGAGCACTGCACTGACCAAGTGAAGGATCGAAGAGCAGTCAGTCAACATCGCAGAGCCAAGTATGCCATCACAGGGCTTGCCAGGAAGACGTAGAGCTCTCCCTCGGTAGAATGTAAAGTTGCCTCGACCGGACGTAGAACACTTTTGGCAGGATGTAGAACCGCCTCGACTGGACGTAGAGTTGTCTCGGCATTATAGTGCTAAAATCCAAGATCGTAGAGTCCGCTAGGCCAGAACGGCAACAGGCTCGGTAGATCGTGGAGCTTACTCGGCAGCACTAACAAAGCATCATAGAGCTGCGCATGTCAACGAAGAGCATGCAAGGCAATCATAGAGTATGACTCTGCAGAACAAGGGCTTACTCAGAATCGTAGAGCATACACTACAAATACAAAGTCGTTGTGCTAACATGGGTTCATAGAGTCAGTTCAAGCAAGCCACTCTACGACTCCCATGAACAATGTGCAATCAAAGCAACAACGTAGAGCAGTCGCTGCTGAAGCACTCAAAGATAAGGTGGAAATCTTCAAGACTACCAAGCAAGCGGAGCATGAGCCATCAGATATAGCAAGATCTCTGAACATAACCAAAGCATCAAGCCATGACAGAGATCAAAGAACGTGGTCAAGTAATCACTCTACGATCCATTAAGGCTCTAGACCTGCATCAAAGACAGAGGTCGTAGAGCATGAAAAGTTCAGCAAGATCAAGTGATCGTAGAGATGAGTCTAAAGACAAATAGAAGCACTCATGCAGTCTCAGCGAAACAAAGCAAAAAGATCATAGAGCAGCACTCTGTGACTAAAGGAAGAATGTCTGAAGATTACAGTAGAGTAGTCCTCTACATCAAAGGTGCCACTACAAACAAGAAGATTATAGAGCAGTCCTCTATAACACAGCAGTAGAGCCAACACCTAAAAGAACATAGAGCAGTCCTCTATGATAAACACACTAGCAATGACTCAAACATAGATCATAAACGCTATGCTCTAAAACGAAAGGCTAAATGGATATCAAAGAGCATAAGGGAAGAACAATCTGCAGTGTAGTAAGGAGCACGTCAAAGAGCAATGCAAGTACAGTCAGCCACTCTACGAACTCCAAGAAAGCACAAGGCCACAACTGAAGTTAGCAGTAAACTCTACGAACAAAGGCAACAGTCTTCAGTTGAAAGCAAGCAGTTCACTCTACGATCTAAGATTAAGGCTACACCTAAGATGATCGTAGAGCAAGTAAGAGAGTGCCAGCTGGATTAAAGATATTAGGGCACTTAGGATTGTTGTTCCAAGATGAGCGGCTGAAAATATATAGGAGTATAATATATAACCAATTTGAGTGGAGCTCAAACAGTCACATTTGCAGCAGTCAAACAAACAACACATGTGACTCCACTATCTTGGTACCAGTTAATGGATGCCAACTCAGCCATCACTAGCAGACTTAGGGAAGTAAAATGCTCAGTGATATAATAAATAAGTCTGTAGAAAGTTAGTCTCCAACAAGGGCAATGGGAAGATATCAACGACAAGCTTCCCAACGGGAGAGAAAATGGAGAACTACAAAAAGAAAAGACAACACTCGAATATGGGTGTGTTGGTATGCAGTAAGCAATAGAGCAAGAACACCAACTATACAATCAGCTAGAAGCTTCACTGCAACAGAGAGGTATGCCAAAGGGCTGACATATGAGCTAAGAGTCGAATGACCAAGAAGCCAAGATCTAGAGTAACCAAATCCAGAATGGACAACTCTATGATCAAGCGAGGAACACTACGTGCTGAAAAGATGAAGAAGTGACTTGGACAAGTCAACCAGTGTTCAATGGAAGTGATCATCTACATCTGCTATGTACTAGAAGAAGGAAGGGCTTAAACGACCATCATCAGCAGCATCCAGAAGAAGATCACCATCAGCTGTCAAGTACCTAAAGATGAAGAAGATCAAAGCTCATCTTGACAGCACAACTTAACAAACCTTCACCACACCAAAGAGGGCAGAATGTCCTTATCTTAAGTGACTAAACAAAGTCAAGTCTGCTGGACTTGTTGAGTACCAAAGGGTACAAAAGATTCTAAGGCTGCTGGCTTTAGTCTACAGGTTCCAAGGCTGCTGGCCTTGAAGGGTTCTTTGTGAACTAGGTTTCCAAGTCTGTCGGACTTGAAGAGGGTCATTGGATCCTTGTCCGAGGGACTAAAAACAACTCAAGTCTGCGAGACACATGATGGGTCAGAGGATCCGTGTCTGTAGGGGTTGAGGAGGGTCATAGGATCCTTGCCTTTGTGGCTAAAAATAACTCTTGTCTGCTGGACTTGAGGAGGGCGTAGAGTCCTTGTCTTTGTGACTAAAACATGTAGTGGATTCCTACTTGTTATAGTAGAAGAGTGGAGTAGGAGTTATTACGTCTCCGAACCACTTAAAAATCTCCTGTGTCATTTATCTTCTGTCATTTACTTTATGCTCGATAAATTGCTATATCTGTTATCAACCATACTATAGATTGATAAACTGAACTGAGGCTGTGTTCGAATCTATGAAGGGGTTATTAATGATTATTCCGCTGTGCATGAATTGATTTTATTAATTGTTATACTTTCATTAATAAATGGAAAAAGTTTTATAGATCTATTCAACCCCCCCTTCTAGATCTACATTGTGTCCTCGGGAACTAACAATTGGTATCAAAGCAGGTTCTCATGAATACTAAAGCTAATGCTTTGAGTAGATCCATGACACAAAACTAAATCAGTTCTAAGTCTTAAGTATTGGTTGACTAGTCAATGAGCTAATAAGTTGAAAATTGTTTATGCAGGAAAAATCGTCCTGAGTTATCCAGGATGTACCATGGGCTTAAATGGAAAACTCATCATCACCAGGCATGCTGATGTTATTAAGCATATCGATCATTTCATAAGGAGGAAATAATCTGATGCAGCAAAAACCAAGATATTCTCCATTAAAAAGAGAATCTGCATCTCCACCTAAGATATTGTGAAGAACAAAGGATGATCAAGGTGTTATCCAAAGGATAATGCGCCATCATCAATGCACTTACAATGACTCCATGAGCTTCTCAAAACTTATGACATGCTCCCACTCTACAAGATATGAACACGAAGGTTCATTCAAGCGTATCGGTAATTATGGGACGTCATAACTAACCAAGTGCAGAATTCAAGGATGTGCTCAATGTATCAGTCAAGGCAGCCCAATGAAGGAACAAATGATGAGACCGGCAAGAGCCTGAGGGAGTTCATCTAACAAAAAAATGCACCATTGCTAGCTACACCACTGACTGTCAAGAAATTGACATCAGTGAGGTATCGATCTCTGTATCCCTAAAAATGCAATTATCATTAACTATTAATATGTGTCGCATATCTGCATGCCCTCACATTTCAATTGTGACGCCCCCAAATTCTGACGCCAAAGTCTCGAATTTGGTTCATCACGATCTAACACAATAATGACATACAACTAATGCAGCGGAAAAGATAGAATAAATTACATTGATTTAATATAATTATTCTCGTCCCAAGGTCTCGCAACCGATACCACAATACTAACCAAAAGTCTTAATTTAGACTGAATCATAGTACTAATACATAAGTCATGCCTAAGCTTATTACACAACCAATTTAGAAAACTTAAGCAACATAGTAATATATAATTTCCTTCCTAAGGAGGAACAAAGCTACTCCGTAGTTTTGCCCTTCCCCTTATCCTTGCCTGAAGGTTCACCTCGTTCTGCCTTAACTGAAGGGTTTAAAGAAAGCAAGAATGAGCAACAAATTTGCCCAGTAAGTATATACAATAAGGGTGAACGATATAAAGTTCAAATTTCAAGGGTATGACAGTAAAGGATAATTCAAGGATAATAAGGAAAATCAATTGTTATACATAAGAGTCGCTATGGACGAAAGAATATCAATAGAATTCTTACAACTAATCATTTCAAGTCCAAGAATATGAACACTGAGTAGTCACTAAAGGATTAAGAACTCCTGCTAGAATTGACAGTTTTTATACTGAAAATCCAATAAAAACGAGCACACAGATGATCAGCCTATAGTACTCCAGATTATGCATAACTATCACATGCTTATAAGTGCGCACGTCGGCCCCCGACAATATATAATTTCCCCTTTTATGAGGGTTGTTCATCTCAGTAGATAAGAGTCCTCACCAAGACAATTGGTTTGGAATAGCTTTCTAACACATGTATAATAGTCTAACCGAAACAATGGTTTAGACAACTTTTATAGTCATATTCAATAATTTAATGAATACCAATACTCGCAATGAGGTTTAAGGGATATTAATCTTAAACCAATCCTTAGAATATAAATGACAGTTTATAAACATAAGAGTCATTGTCACATACTTGTGTGATACATGAATATACAAGTTTATATGTTTGCTCAATAAGAGAAAGGGTTCGATTACTTGCACAATATACTACAACCTGCTTGAATGTAAATTGAGTATGGTTAAAAAAAGTCTTGCAATATGTAAGAGGTTCACGGTAAGAGCTTGCTCAATATAAGTTTGAGTAAGGTTAGGGAACTTTCAATAAATGCGAATATTCAATAATAATCGTAGATGCGGAATAATCAATAATAATTATCCACTAATATGCTTGAAAAATAATAACTCGAGTTTGAGTTAGGGAATTTGCAATAATGTAAGAAGATTAGGGTTAGGAACTTGCAACATATAAAGATTCATAATAATAATCAGGAACTTGCACAATGTGCGAATATCAATAAATATCATAGATGTGGAATAATTGTCAATAATTAATCCACTAGCATGCCTGAATTATAATAACTCGAGTTTGAGTTAGGGAACTTGCCTTTAGCGCAGTCTACGAATTTAAAGCTTAATGACACGTTCTAATCCTATTGTATAATAGTTATATATAAGAATTCCATTAGTCACACAATTTCATACATCAAATACTACTACATCATACTTGGATACCAAAAACATTACTACAACTTCTGCTCTACACTTTAGATTAACAATGCAAGCAATCCACAAGACTCAGATTACAAAAAGAATCAGCTTGACCACTCTGCAGGAGGGCGCAGCTGCGCCCTAGTTAAGCTTAGGGACGGCGCAGCTGCGCTGTCCCCTGGCCAGACCAGGGTTGAGCTTTTGCCTTACTGGTTTCAGTCCACTATCTAGCATACCAATACATTAACAATTACTATGTACACATGTTAAAGAGGTTTGCATGCTCACATGATCATTTCAAGTTTATATTACTACTCTATAATTTCTTAGTCTAGAACTTTTGGTAAAATAATGTCGGACAAGTTTAAGAATCCATGTGACTTACCATACCAAGTACTTATTCGTATACAAAGGTTAAAACCTCAGAAATACGCATGCTCATGTGTTCATATCATCTATACTTATTTGACATAGTCCACAACTTGGAAAGTTTACCTAAATTTATGCTTGAATGGTGCAATGCTATAACATACTAGAGGAACACATATACACATCGTGCCTGAGAAATATTAGAGTACTGACATACATGTCCAACATCCCTTAATGAAATTATCATTATAATCATGCACGTTTGCTTTAAAATATCCAAGTTTACCTTTAAAAGTCGTTTTAAACTAGGTTGTGATCGTCTAACACACATAAAGCATCTTGGAACATTATGTCATGTATAAACATACCGTATACACATGCTCGTATGATCTGAACTTAAACATTGTAAGTTTCGGTAAAGTCTAGTTTCAAAACTATGAGTTTTCTTTCAAAAAACGCATACAAGGTGAAGCTAGGATACTCATGCTATGCAAGGCTAATCATAAATAGAATTTAAACTCATTTATATACTTAATAAAGTCAAACTAACATGTCGAAAACTTTCGGAAATCAGCAGAACAAACTGGGTTTGTCTGGCACCCGGCGCAGCTGCGCCGTTTTGTACTACAGGGAGCGCGCAGCTGCGCCCTTCCCTGGATGACTCAGAAACGGCTCTGCTTCGGCAGAATTCAAACCCAAACACGAATTTCTTTACTTAAGCATGCTACTAATTAGCCACATTGCTATTATATACACATATAAGCCTAACAAACATCATGCTAATAACTCCCAAACAATTTCTCAGTAATTCATGCATTCCCACTAGTAAACTCAATTTAATAAAATGGCTTAACAGTGCGTTACCTCTGTTGAAGCTTGGAACAAAATTCCTACCAATCTCAGATTGTTCTTCACTATCACACACTCACTCTCTATATCTCACTAATGCAATTCTCTAGCAACTTGAATTGTGAAGAAATAACTCCAATTTATAGAAAACCATTTAACTGGGCATTGCAATTATCCAAATCAGGAAACCAACGTGAAGAAGAAGAATTTGCTGGGTAATTGTGGTTTGGTGTAACAGTTGCAAATACTGTGAGGACCACTCCCCATTCATTATTTGCAATCTACTGATGGCTTGCAAGGAATTAGGCTTATAGCCTTTTTGTAGAACACGAAAATGAAAGTTTGGGCAAGAAGGTGACTCTTATTGCGGGACAAGAGTAATACTCAGACATTACAAAAGAGGCTTATTAGCATACTTGATTTTAAAAAAATGTAACTTAAGCCATATAGTGTGCTAGTCACATGGTATCAAATAAAGTTACATGTACACATATCATATGATCCATGCACATTAATTAAAGTAAAGTCTCATTAATCACTAACACCCAAATATTCAATATACATTATTATCCCATAGTGCATTTATTACAATTCATATACATTTCATCACACGGTTACACCTCAAGTAGCATGACATATAACACTTAAATAATTTAATAGAGATTATTAGTCACACAATAATTAATTAACATTAATAATTTCTTTTCTTAATAAATCATTCCTTTAATAAATAAACAAGAAATCATTTCATCTTGTCACTACCAAAATGACATATCACGTATACTCATATTCGAATAAATATTCAACTTAAATAGAAAAGTCAATATTAATATTATTCAAAATTCTCGGGTATTACAATAATAGCAGATCAAGAGATCATTTTCAACCCTAAAAGGAAAAGGAAAGTAAGTGATGGTTTAACAATCACTTTGCTGTCTATCCATATTTGAGGCTGAAAATAAAATTATTGAGATGAATATCTGAAGTATGTGCAAATAGAATCTTCTCTCATCTTGTTGTTAAACGTGCTTAAACTACTTTGCAATTGCTGCTGTGTGTTCTGTCTCATTAAATTTGTAATCTTGACATTGAGAGTTTGCTATTAGATGTGGAAATCCAAGTAGGTATTGTAAACAATAATATCACCATATACTATCCAACACTGATAGTTATGAGGTGACTGTGTTTAGTGAGATATTTACATCCTACCTTAGTTCTTACACCTTATATGATGAGTAATGCATTATCTCATGATCTAAGCATTTGATAAGTCATAGAGTGTAGTCATGTCTGTCGCTGCACATTGAAGAATCGCAGAGACTGATCAACTCTACGAACCATTTATGTTCAAATCACAGAACTAACCACTATTCCACTAAGGTTCAAATGCCTGGAACATAAATAATGAGTAAGTACTCATCTAAAGAAAAGGTCTGAGAATCTACATCAGCTTCACTCATAATGCTCTCACACACACTCATGCAGCATGTTTAATTATCATCTCATTCAAGCTGCATAATTTGTGAAACCACAGTCTGGAGAAGACTTGAGCTTTCAAAAGAATTAACCTAGCAGGACCCAAAGAACATTGGGTACCAAGTTAGAAACTTATATTATATGCAGGCATCGCTCAAACACTTTCAAGAAGTTAGAAAAAGAATGATCCTCATCAACAAACTTCTGGAAAACAACAAACGCATAATTCTCCAGTATATCCCTCTAAGAAGTTGGAGCTCCATTCAACATAATAAAGCTCCTCAAGAAGCAGCACAAAACCCAGGTCTTCATCAACTCTACAATCACAGTAGGATCGTAGAGTAGCCAAGGGCTCAAGACTTCATCAGCACTACAAGAATAGTACCAAGTAAAGAATCACAGAGTGACCAGTGCTAAGTAGAAGGTTCTACGATCAGATGAAGAAAGATGGACTTTCATCTGAAATGGAAGTGTCAACTATAGGGAAGCAACAATCTAATAAGTGCTCAATTTGATAAGGAGTAAGGGAAAATGAAGAGATGGAGAAGGTGAAGCTACAAGATGGAAAGAGTCACAAAGCTACAGCCTTGAGTACAGAAGAAAGTATTTGAGCACCAACAAAGGACATGAAAGCATGCAGGGTCAAAAGTTCTCCAGCAGGTTAAGAGACAAATCAAGTCCTTGATCTCAACTGGTTCATGACTCAAGCAAAACGAAGCCCCCATAAAGTCTAAAGATAACACTTCATCCTGTCCCAGACTCAGAGTCCCAAAACTCTGTGGCTGATGAACCAAATGAACCCTCATCTTAGAACATAGAATCCATAGACTCTACGACTACCAAACTAAGTCAGCCATACCACTGAAAGTCGTAGAGACACTGTGATTGACATCATGATCGTAGAATATGTTGACTCCACGACCACAACTTACTAAACACTACTCCCACACTTCATATCTAACCAAACCCGAAGAAGTATAGTGATGACATTCTAAATACCTTATTCAAACAGTCCTTCCTCAGATAAGCGCCTCAAAGACAAACTAAGCCCTAAGTTGCTAAACCTAGAGGCCTGCCCTTTCTATGCTTCCTTAGTCCTGTCGAAAGACTAAATGTGAATGCATCACCAAAAATTCTCCAGAGCTTAAAGTGTAAAAGAAACAAAGGAGAAATACTGATCCCTTAGAAGAGAGTAAATCATGAGGCTCTCTAGAAGAGAAAGAAGCTGGTCCTAAGGGAAAATCTTCACCTAGCAAGTGACTCTGCTCTACTACATAATCAGATACAATGCATAAAGGTTATCATCTCGGATGCCAAGAGAAAACAGGGTTCTTCAATGATTACTTATTTCAGAAGGAAGTAACTACAAGCCTAAATAAAGATTCTCTCTTCAAGATCTGCAAGATAAGTGCAAGACAGCATCTGGGCAGCAGTAAGTGTGACAAAGCCTTATTCTCAAAGAAGACATGTTCGTAGAGCTAAGGGTAATGTCATCAAGTCACTCTACGAACGGGCTAAGTCAAAAAGTTAAAAGGTTATGGGCCACGTTCTTAGTAACTGACGTGCAGCAGTTATGGAAGTTTCAACACAGTTGGCCACGTTCAGCACATGGGTCTCTCACACGTGTACTTGACAAAAGGAGGGAACTAAAATAAGTAAGAGTTTGAATACTGACGGTTGCCCTTCTCTATCAGTTATCAACATCGCTCCTCTCATAAAGCTGTGCTGATCTCACGAAACCCTAGAATCATCAAAACTAGCAACCTCTAGAAGCTTCAAAACCCTAATCACTTCAAATCTCCATTCTCAGTCAAGCATCCTCCTTTCCAATAACCCTCATTATGGAAAATTGTCAAATCATATCAGGCATTCAACTTGGTTTCTACAAGTTTGGGGAATCAGACGAGAAATTCAAGGAGATTCTGGAAAGTGTGAAGCAGGTAGGATTCTCAGAATGCTTAGGGACAAACACCAAGATCTTCTCTGATCTTATCAAAGAATTCTACCAGAATATAGTAATCGATGGTGATACTCTGACTACTAAGGTTCGTGGAATCAAACTGAAGATAAATGCCGCGGAAATCAATCAGTGTTTGGGACTCACCAACAAAGGTTTGTCATCCCTAGAAGGAATCGATTCTGATGAAGGAAAGGAATTGATGGGCTATGTGAAAAATCCCCATGTGAAAGGAATGAAGAAAAAGGAGTTTCCTGAAAAATTTGAATTCCTAGCAGAGATCGTGGGCAAGTGTATTATGTGCAAAGACACTGCATATGACACTATGAGTGATCTATAACTGAAGATTATGACTGCCATTATCATGAACAAGAAGATGAACTTTGGAGCTATACTATCTGATTGGTTAGTTAAAGAAGCCATGAAAGTGAAGACATCAGATAAACCAGTTCTAAAGATCTACTATGGAAGGTTCTTGAGCATCGTACTGAAGAAGAAACTAAAAAACAAAATTGGGGAGGATGAGGGAGAAACCCTAAATGTTCATAAAGTCATGTCGCCCAAACTGTTTGACAATTGGAAGAAAAACCCCATGGAGAATAAGAAGTTGAGAACTTCTGGTAGCAGCAGAAGAGGAACTTCAAAGACGAGCAAAGGGAAGAGGAAAGCTAGTGCATTGAAGGATGAATCATCTCAATCTGAAGACTCTTCATCCCCTGAGCCCATTCCCTCAAAATCACTCAAGAAGAAGGCGAAAGTTGAGGCATCTCCAGAGAAGAGTTCTTTTTCCTCAAAAGAAGAATCTAAGGAAGAGAAAGAAGCATCCAAAGCATCAATGGTCAAACCCTCAAGGAGACAAAGTGTAAGACTGAGGTAGATGGTGAAACATCTAGGCCGTAAGAGCAAAGAAGAAATTACACAAGTGACAGTTGATCTTGATGATGATGAGAGTGATAGAGCTAAAGCTGCAGAGATAAGCAAAACTGTGGAATTCCATGATAAATCTGTTGAAAAGGAGGTGACCACAAGCATGTCTAAAACAGAAAGAGAGGATATAGCTATGTCTGAGAGTCTCAATGAATCAACAAAAGATGGTGATGACATGGAAGCAAGTTATGAAGAAAAGTCAACTGATGAGTCAGTTGAAGAATCAAAGGAAGTATCTGTGGAGAAAACAAGTTCGAAGGAAAGAGTACAAGGGACACTGGGAAAGAAGCAATGGATGATGATGAAGTACAGGAGGACTCTGATACTGACAACAGTGCATCAGAAAGCCACTTCAAGCCAGCAACCACTAGAATACGAAGGAGGATTGTGCTAGAGGCCTATGACAAACCAGGTGCCGTGTTGCCAACAAGATGGATTGATCATGGTGACGGTCAAATAAAAGTAACATCAATGACCATTGAGGATCTTTTCAACAATTTTCAAGACATTGAGCTTGATCGTACTATAGTGCTATATGATCCTGAAGGCGAATAACTGACATGGTTCTATCCATGGATGCCTTGGTTAAAGGCCATTGAATTTGGAGACACAAGTTTCATCAGCTGGTGTTATTCACAGTTTCCAAATCTGAAGTTGATCTCTCAGAACTTCCCAAGAGTTCAAACTTATCCAAAGTTGCTGATCAAAGATACTCAGCATTTCAAAGTCTATCGCCATGCTGAAGGTATTTACATTTCATATTACATGTTGGAAAACAGGGATAAAGGCAAAATAGCAAACCAATTCGTAGAGTCAGTGATTAAGGAACCCCCCAACTCTACGACTGCAACCTTCCGAACTCAGCCAAGTACCAAACACCCTGATATCGCTACTGATATGCCTTCTGATATCCCTTCCTCATCAAACAAAGAGTCATTTGATATCATCACTGCTCTTGAGAACATGTACAAAAGTGTGAAGTTGAAGACAACAACCCCAATCCTTGAAGATTTCACACTTGACCAAGAGTTGCTAAAGAATTCAGAAGAATTGCTTGGAAACATTTCCTCAGTCACAAACGCAGCAAAGAAGATAACTGGAGGAGTAGATAATGAATTCTACAAAAAGCTGCAAGCCTCTTTCACAGACATGTCCTTAAAGCTACATCAACGAGATCAGATATATCTCAAGTCTATTGAGCAATAGAAATCTGAGGCTCTAAAACTCCAACAACAAAATGCACACTCTCTTCAGACTCTGTCAGCTAAAGTGGAAAACCTCAGCCAGTCTCTCACTCAACAATTGGAAATTGGCCATCAGGAGGTAAAAATAGAAGTTGGCAATACCTCCTACCTAGTTGAACAGCTCATTACGCATGTGCAATATCTCTCCCAAGTGATTGATGACAAAAAGGGGGAGAAAAAGATGAAGCATAAAAAGATGAGGCATAAGAAGAACAAAAAGAGGACAAGTGCTAGTATGACAAGAAAGTAGCTGAAGAAGAAAAAGAAGAACAAACATGAAGCACCAACAACTGAGGGGGAGAAAGGAAAAGAAGTAGAAAAACCAGCAGGAAGTGCAGGAAGTGAGCCAGGAGAAGGAGAAGAACCAGCAAGAAGTAAGGGGGAGCATCTGCTAGAGAAGAACTAAGAAGAAGTAGAAGAAAGCAGCAGTCACAAGGCATCAACAAGGAAATGGAGGTACATCTCTAACAAACAAGGAGGAATTAACTATATTATGCTAGTAACTAGGATCTCCTTGTTATATTACTATAGCTTGTGAACTGCATATGTTTCAATTTCTTGATATGATGTAAATGACTATCTTAAATACACATCGTTTCATTTTGGTCTAGCAATACAGTGACTTATTGTATCTTAAGTCACATCAGCACTCATACGCTTGCATGTATTGCTTAAATTGAATGTTATGCTATTAGTGTTTTTCTCATCATCAAATAGGAGGAGATTGTTGGGAATCTGCATGCGATCATCTAATCCATCATCATAAGGGGAGAATGTTATAAGATCTGCATGAGATTACCTTTATTCATTATATGTGATTTGATTGATGACAAAATGATAAGAAGAACATTCACACTATTAAAAGCCTTGTAAAGTCCTTAAATGAATATGATGTACAAGGACTTAGTAGATCAAATATGTTAGGTTGATCTGAGCTGAATGAATATCGATCTGATCAAAACATGTGTGTAAGATTAGACTTTGTAAAGTCCTTAAATGAATTTGATGTACAAGGACTTAGAATAGAAAAAGATCAAACTTGTTAGGTTGATCATATATGCTGTAATAATATATGTACAAACAAGGGGCCAACCTGAACGTAGAGCACTGCACTGACCAAGTGAAGGATCGAAGAGCAGTCAGTCAACATCGCAGAGCCAAGTATGCCATCACAGGGCTTGCCAGGAAGACGTAGAGCTCTCCCTCGGCAGAATGTAAAGTTGCCTCGGCCGGACGTAGAACTCTCTTGGTAGGACGTAGAACCGCCTCGACTGGACGTAGAGTTGCCTCGGCATTATAGTGCTAAAATCCAAGATCGTACAGTCCGCCAAGCCAGAACGGCAACAGGCTCGGCAGATCGTAGAGCTTACTCAGCAGCACTAACAGAGCATCGTAGACCTGCGCATGTCAACGAAGAGCATGCACGGCAATCGTAGAGTATGACTCTGCAGAACAAGGGCTTACTTAGAATCGTAGAGCATACACTACAAAGAGAAAGTCGTTGTGCTAACATGGATTCGTAGAGTCAGTTCAAGCAAGCCACTCTACGATTCCCATGAACAATGTGCAATCAAAGCAACAACGTAGAGCAGTCGTTGCTGAAGCACTCAAAGATAAGGTGGAAATCTTCAAGACTACCAAGCAAGCTGAGCATGAGCCATCAGACATAGCAAGATCTCTGAACATAACCAAAGCATCAAGCCATGACAGAGATCAAAGAACGTGGTCAAGTAATCACTCTACGATCCATTAAGGCTTTAGACCTGCATCAAAGACAGAGGTCGTAGAGCATGAAAAGTTCAGCAAGATCAAGTGATCGTAGAGATGAGTCTAAAGACAAATAGAAGCACTCATGCAGTCTCAGCGAAACAAAGCAAAAAGATCATAGAGCAGCACTCTGTGACTAAAGGAAGAATGTCTGAAGATTACAGTAGAGCAGTCCTCTACATCAAAGGTGCCACAGTAAACAAGAAGATTATAAAGCAGTCCTCTATAACACAGCAGCAGAGCCAACACCTAAAAGAACATAGAGCAGTCCTCTATGATAAACACACTAGCAATAACTCAAACATAGATCATAAACGTTATGCTCTAAAACGAAAGGCTAAATGGATATCAAAGAGCATAAGGGAAGAACAAACTGCAGTGTAGTAAGGAGCACGTCAAAGAGCAATGCAAGTACAGTCAGCCACTCTACGAACTCCAAGAAAGCACAAGGCCACAACTGAAGTTAGCAGTAAACTCTACGAACAAAAGCAACAGTCTTCAGTTGAAAGCAAGCAGTTCACTCTACGATCTAAGATTAAGGCTACACCTAAAATGATCGTAGAGCAAGTAAGAGAGTGCCAGCTGGATTAAAGATATTAGGGCACTCAGGATTGTTGTTCCAAGATGAGCGGCTGAAAATATAAAGGAGTATAATATATAACCAATTTGAGTGGAGCTCAAACAGTCACATTTGCAGCAGTCAAACAAACAGTGCATGTGACTCCACTATCTTGTTACCAGTTAATGGATGCTGACTCAGCCATCACTAGCAGACTTAGGGAAGTAAAATGCTCAGTGATATAATAAACAAGTCTGCAGAAAGTTAGTCTCCAACAAGGGCAACGGAAAGATATCAACAGCAAGTTTCCCAACGGGAAAGAAAATGGAGAACTACAAAAAGAAAAGACAACACTCGAATATGGGTGTGTTGGTATGCAGTAAGTAATAGAGCAAGAATACCAACTATACAATCAGCTAGAAGCTTCACTGCAACAAAGAGGTATGCCAAAGGGCTGGCATATGAGCTAAGAGTCGAATGACCAAGAAGCCAAGATCTAGAGTAACCAAATCTGTAATGGACAACTCTATGATCAAGCGAGGAACACTACGTGCTGAAAAGATGAAGAAGTGACTTGGATAAGTCAACCAGTGTTCAATGGAAGTGATCATCTGCATCTGCTATATACTAGAAGAAGGAAGGGCTTAAACGACCATCATCAGCAGCATCCAGAAGAAGATCGCCATCAGCTGTCAAGTACTTAAAGATGAAGAAGATCAAAGCTCATCTTGACAGCACAACTTAACAAACCTTCACCACACCAAAGAGGGCAGAATGTCCTTGTCTTAAGTGACTAAACAAAGTCAAGTCTACTGGACTTGCTGAGTACCAAAGGGTACAAAAGATTCTAAGGCTGCTGACTTTAGTCTACAGGTTCCAAGGCTGCTGGCCTTGAAAGGTTCTTTGTGAACTAGGTTTCCAAGTCTGTCGGACTTGAAGAGGATCATTGGATCCTTGTCCGAAGGACTAAAAACAACTCAAGTCTGCGAGACATATGATGGGTCAGAGGATCCGTGTTTGTAGGGGTTGAGGAGGGTCATAGGATCCTTGCCTTTGTGGCTAAAAACAACTCTTGTCTGTTGGACTTGAGGAGGGCGTAGAGTCCTTGTCTTTGTGACTAAAACATGTAGTGGATTCCTACTTGTTATAGTAGAAGAGTGGAGTAGGAGTTATTACGTCTCCGAACCACTTAAAAATCTCCTGTGTCATTTATCTTCTGTCATTTACTTTATGCTCGATAAACTGCTATATCTGTTATCAACCATACTATAGATTGATAAACTGAACTGAGGCTGTGTTCGAATCTATGAAGGGGTTATTAATGATTATTCCGCTGTGCATGAATTGATTTTATTAACTGTTATACTTTCATTAATAAATGGAAAAAGTTTTATAGATCTATTCACCCCCCCTTCTAGATCTACATTGTGTCCCCGGGAACTAACAAAAATGTCTGTAAGACTAAAGTTCCATATCCTGCAAGACTTATTCCTAGAAAACAACCGAGTGATTTTGTAGATCAACCCATAAGAGTAAACATGTTCCAAGAGTTGTCCATGACCCAAGAAATAATTAAAAATAGACTCGTGATTGAAGATGATCCAATTGATTTTTTCTTAAATCACCTTGACCAAAAATGAAATGAATCTGAATATTTAGATAAGGTCAATGAGATGTTGAGATCCACTACACATAAGTCACCCAAATTAGAATATATATTTGAGCCAATTCGTCCACACTTTGAGAATATTAATGAATATTTTCCTGAGGTTGACTTTAAGCATTACTGTGATGAGAATTATGGTTATTTTCAATTTCCTAGACCTCCGAAAAATCATGAGGAGACCACACTCACATACTCCTTTGTATCACTCTTTTATCATTACATGTGTTCTAGGATTTATGAAATTCGTAGTTATGTACATTTTTTTCCTATTTCACCGCATTTGTTGTAGCACTACGGCCCCACATCCAAGGTACAATTCTTTCATTTCTTTGTTCTCTTTCTTCATTTGCATACATTGAGGACAATGCATGATTTAGGTATGGGGGAGTTTTGCATTTTTATTATTAGTTTTTTTTATTATTTATTTTTCTAATTTTTAGGAAATTAATTCTTTTTAAAAAAATTGAAAAAATTAAAAATTTTGTTTGACTTTTTATGAGTTTGATTAATTCTAATAAGTATCTGTGGAGCAGAACTCATTAGTAAGATTAAAAGATTTAGAACTCTTGAACCTTTGATAAGATACAAAAACCTAGTTCAAAACACCATCTTGAGTAAAATAAAGTTCCTATGCATTTTGGCACATCACGTTCACACTAACTCTTAGTTGTGGGGTATAAACTATGATTTGAGCAATTTCAAGAAAAAAAAAAGAAAAAATTTGAAGAAAAAAAGAAACAGAAAAGTTGAAAAAAAAATTGAAAAAAAGAAATCTGCTTCAATGTCCATTGAACGAAATAACTTGGTAGCCAAGCCTCAGGAAGCATCGATATTCACGGTGAAAACTGTGATAGATATAAGCAGCTTGACTAGTCTAATTTTGTGGCCTTTGTTACTCGAGTTAGTAAACTCTTAGGGGTGTCTTTACACCTAGTGCCCTAAAGCCAATTGGTTTGGGAGTCATTGGTCCAACGCTCGCTACATGGGTAACTCTAAAAAGCCTAAGAAAATGAGACATTGCACAAGTCAAGGAAAAAAAATTCAAAAAAAAGAATGGGAAAAATGAAAAAAATATATAAAAAAAGAAAAAAATGAATTTTCTTGATTTTCATAGTAAAAATCCCTACTAAGAGTTACATCACATACACAATGCATGCATCACATGGAATAAATTTTATGAAGGATGGTGTCTAGAATGAAAATAGAGTATTTTTGATAAGGTGAAAGTGTGATTTTAAATTTAATCTTGCTTATGTATATTTCCCATGTATACTTAGAAGTTTTCTTTCAATTTCATAATTTGTTAAACCCAAAAATATTTTGTTTTGAATTTTGAATATTGTGGGTATATTCACTGCAAACTCTCACGAGACATAACTCGTCCACTTGGGGTAACCTTGGGATTTAAAGGCTTGTTGCACATGCTAAGTGCAATCGTATTTCCTACGAAAATGGGGTAGTATATTTTTTTATTTTATTTTATTTTCTTTTTATTTTACTCGAGGACGAGCAAAAGCTAGGTATGGGAGTATTTGATAAACACATAATTCATACATTTTATTTGATAAACACATAATACATTTTATCATCTCTTCTATTATTTATGCTTCTATGTTTAATTGATTTCACCTTCATGTTTCGTTATTGAAATACCTTCGTTTTATAGTTCTTATATGATTTTAAATTAATTAAGAGGTTTTGATATATTATTGTTAAGATATGAGTTTTTTATAATCCATGCTTGCTCAAAGAAGTTTTGATGGGTTATAGTTAATCCTTAAATTTTTATAGTCTATGCTTGCCCACGTTAATTATAAAATTACTAAATTAAAGGGAAGGGAGATCAAAATCATAATTAAGTTATAAAAATAGAAGAGATTGAATTACTTGTTATGTTTATTATTTAATGGATTCGGATTCCTAGATTGCTTCCTTAATATTAGTTAGTTTAATTATAGTTAGTTAATTGATTCTCAATCTTTATTTCTAATTCGCCTAAAATAGATATTAAGGATACATTTAAATTAATATAGTCTCTGTGGGTTCGACATGTACTTGTCAGTTCTTCAATTTGACACTGTGCACTTGCAGTTACATATTTTTATCACATCAATGAGCCCTTGAACTAAGTTTATCAAAACAGTCAAATTTTAAAGTGTTATCTAGTTAACATAAGTTTCAGACAGGCATAAATTATCCTCATGATTAAAATTAAGACTAAGCACTGATCATCAACATTATTCAAGTTATCATGTGCTACCAATCTCATCATCGGTCGAGCCAAAATCACACCAATCTATTTGCTTAGATTCATGTAAACATACTAAATGCATATATTAACCACAAACAAATGCAAATACTAACTACCAAACACTATATGCAAGCATGCTGACAGCTACTACTAACAATCAATGCTAAACTTAACTAATGGCAAACTAACATGCAACACCAAACAAACTAACACATACGACAAAGAAAAGATCCCCCCAAACTTATTATAAACAATGCCCTCATTGAATAATAAAAAGTAAAGAACATAATAACTTCCCTAATCCGAGGCGGTATCATCTGCGTTCTCCCATTTAGCATCAGAAGGTGAGTCCGGGGGAGGATAAGTTGGGACAGTGCCAAACGTTGGGAATTAAACTTGAACGCCCAGCTAAGTGAACGCTTGAGATAAACTATCAGAGAACTTCGACGTAAAGGACCGGAGTTCATCCACACTGGTGTAAATTGCATCCATCCGCCAGTGCATACGTCATTCTAACATGTCTAATGTAGCCTGAGAAATTTGCACCGACTGCTCTTATTCTGCCATTGATTAATCGGATGCCTCCTTGCTTTCGCTTTGATCAGCTAGAATGAAACCTGCCCCTCAGGAGTGAGATTGGCCTCCTTCTCAAACTTTATACTTCTTAATGGTAGCGTGGTCAATGGTATTCATTGGTACTTGTAACGGTTCACCATCCTCTCAATGTACCCCAGCAACAACACACAATCGAGAAATAACCGAGGCATGTGGAATACCACCAAATGTGCCTTTATCAGAATGATAAAATAAGATACAGTCTACTAGACCTCGCTTTCCCCCAAACTTGTTGGAAACCAAATTTAAACTTTAAAAACCGTGCACAAAGACTAAGTATGTACTCTGTTTCGCTCAAAAATTTATATTCTATTTGTAAACAGGCACTCCCAATCCAATGTAAACAACCAAACTCAACCACAATACAATAATAATTGAAGACCAAAATGAACCCTAGAACTCTTCAAATACGATTCAGTTAATATCCAAGCCCCAAATTCCTTTAATTAAATAATTACCTTGTTATGGAGAAAAATCTCAATCCAATATCTGCTCAATTTGTGTTCTTGTACTAAGCCTTGCCCACAATGTCCCACTGCAGTGAAATCAATTGAGTGGGATGGATTGAAGGTTTGAAGATGGGGGGTGTGAACGTATAGAGATATGGGTAGAGTGGAAGAGTTGAATCGGGTAAGAGAGATGGCAATGAGGGAGGAGTGAGAAAATGTGGGTAGTAGGAGAGAGAGATGTTTGAATTAGATGAGAAGATTAGGATTTGATTGGGAAAGGGAGATATAAAAGAAGAGAGAGTTTTATTTCGGGTAGTGGTTAGGAAAAGGGAAATAAGAGAGTGGAGAGTTAAGATCTGAAGCAAAGTGGAAATAGGAATGGGCGTTGTAGTTACAAGATTGACCTTTTTAAAAACTGAATTTTGGTCGCGAAGCGGCCGCGCTGCCCTGGTAGCGAGGTTCTTTTTAGTTCTGAAGCTAGGCACGACCGCGCTGCTTTCCCTTATACTTTGGGCGCGACTGCGCTGCCCTATATCCTTGGAATTTTATTTTCTTTTCCTTCTTGGCTGAACCAAATAATTGTAGCAACAGAGTGTAA
Source organism: Aralia elata (assembly GCA_034770075.1). Classification (NCBI taxonomy): domain Eukaryota; kingdom Viridiplantae; phylum Streptophyta; class Magnoliopsida; order Apiales; family Araliaceae; genus Aralia; species Aralia elata. The sequence goes on along the minus strand of CM068377.1, from coordinate 90,049,491 downwards.
CCTATAAGAACATAAAATAACAACTTAGTACTACTGAAACAAACTAAAATACTACTTCTAAAAAATTATTAAAAATTCATACTGAACGGAAATAAACGTATGGGTTGCCTCCCATCAAACGCTTGATTTAGAGTCTTTCAGCCTGACTACTCCCTGTTTCACACGCGATTGATGAGAGTAATTGAGGACTTCTAGCGATCGAAATCACCACCCCAATAATGCTTCAAGCGTTGTCCATTGACTTTGAATGATTCATTCGGATTACGATCAAATACTTCAACGACGCCATGCGGGAATGCTTGTTTAACAGTAAAAGGTCCAAACCACCGAGACTTGAGTTTGCCTGGAAATAGTCTCAATTGAGAATTAAATAGGAGCACTACTTGAGCTGGTTCAAACTTTTTCTCTATAATCTTCTTATTATGCCATCGCTTGACCTTTTCTTTATAAAGCTTTGAACTCGCATACGCTTGCAAGTGGAATTCGTCTAATTCATTGAGTTGTAGAAGTTTTTTTTCCCTTGCAGCCGTTAAATCAAAGTTCAATCTTCGGATGGCCCAATAAGCGATGTGTTCAAGTTTGACTAGCAGGTGACATGCCTTCCCTTACACAAGCTTGTACAGTGACATCCCACTCGGCGTCTTGAAAGCAGTACAGAAAGCCCATAGAGCATCATCTAACTTCAAAGACCAATCCTTCCGATTCAGATTCACTATCTTTTCCAAAATTCTTTTCACCTCACGATTAGATACCTTAGCTTGGCTACTTGTTCGAGGGTGATATGTTATGGCAATCCTATGGGTAAGCCCACACTTAGCTAGGAGGGTTGTAAAAGCTTTATTGTAAAAATGACTCCCTTTATCACTAAGAATTGCCCTCGGTGTACCAAACCTTGTAAAGATATTCTTCTGCAGAAATTTCAGTACTACCTTAGCATCATTCGTAGGCAATGCAACTGCTTCTACACATTTAGACACATATTTTACTACCAACAATATATATGCATTGTTGAAGGATGTGAGAAACGGTCCCATGAAATCGATGCCCCATACATCAAAGATCTCCACTTCCAATATTGTATTAAGTGGCATCTCATGGCGCTTTGAAATATTCCCAACCCATTGACAACGATCGCATCTAAGCACGAACTGGTGGGTATCCTTAAACAATGTAGGCCAGTAGAACCTTGCTTTTAGAACTTTTTCAGTTGTTCTTTCCCCTCCATAATGTCCCCCATACAATGAGCCGTGGCATTGATGTAGGATACTCTCTACTTCACTTTGCTAAATATACCGTCGTATCATTTGATCAGCGCATTGTTTGAACAAAAATAGCTCATCCCACATGTACCTCTTCACATCATGTATAAATTTTTTCTTTTACTGGCTAGTCAAATCCGGAGGGAACACCTTGCTCACTAAATAGTTGACGTAGTCTGCATACCACAGAACCTTTGTGTTAGCCACGAACAACTGCTCATCCGAAAAGGACTCATTGATCATCACTTAGTCTTCCTTATCATGTTCCTTATTTTTTAACCTCAATAGATGGTTCGTCGCCTGATTTTCAGAACCCTTCCTATCCCGGATCTCCAAGTCAAATTCCTGAAGTAGAAGAATCCATCTAATAAGCCTTGGTTTCACATCTTTCTTTGAAATTAGATATCATATAGCACCTCAAGGAACTTGGAAAACTATTTATCTAATCTCTATTTTTGGAATCGCTGTGGAAATGGCACTGCTGGAATAACTGTTGATGGTTTTGCTGCCTTCTCTTCTGCCATTAGTTTTTCTTCCACCTTTTTCTCTTCATCTTTGTTTATATCCTCTTTCTCATCCTTTTCAAGCACCTTTTTCGGGCTATCTATGTTTTGCTCATTCAACTGTCTAGCACTTCGCAGCGTCACTGCTTTGCATTGCTCTTTTCCATCATTCTTTGGGTTGATTTCTGTGTTACTCGGCAAAGCTCCCTGTGGTCTGCTATTTAACAAATTTGCTATTTGTCCCATCTGATTTTCAAGATTCCGAATTGCTGCTACTTGACTTTTCGCATTCACATCCATTTGATTCATTAGCCGCTCATGATCACTCATTCTCTTATCACTAGATGCAATGAATTTTGCTAATGTTTCCTCTAAGTTAGCAGTGATGGCTGGTCTCGTTATGCTTAACTTAATTTCATCAATTTGAGGCATGGCATAATCCCTCAATGATTTCTGCTCTTCATTTGTCATTTTTTATTTTTCGAGTGGCTCTTGGTAGAACTTTATTAACTGGCGTAACTTTTTCTCCAAGTCGTTCTCGCACTGCGCAAGTTCTGGTTGTTTTGATTGCGTTTGCATAAACTAACCAAAATCACCTGAAACAGGAAATAACAAGAAAAACAAAAATGCTTAACTAAAATCGAATTAATTAAACTTATATTTGAAAATTATAAACACAAATAAATCCCCAGCAACGACGCCAAAAACTTGTTTGCCTAATTCTATACTAGCACAAATACGCAAGTATACGCAGTCCACGAGTAATATAATGATAAGACAGTATCGTTCCCACGAAGAAAAACTGTAATTTATAAGAACAACTACCAATTTTATATTAACCCAATTTTATTAAACAATCGATTTAAGATTTGTGAATTTTGAAAATTAACTAATTAATTTAACTAACACTAACTACCTCAAGTTTGAGAACAACTTCTAAAGACTTAAGACTACAACTTCACTTGTTGCTTCACCTTGATCAATACACTTCCTGTCAAATTATGCTAACTACTTTAGATTGTTAATCGAGAACTCATCAATATTTATGACCATCTCTCAATGTACCATAAACAAATCAACTTAAATCCACAGGTGATAGAATTAAGACGAACACCCTAATTAACTAATTCACTACATCCCTATGTGAATTACAATTAAAAGGGATTTAACACACATGTTCCCTATCAGATTACATGCAGTGAATAGGTATATCTTTATCCTAAACACAAAACATGAATTTCATCACCATGTAGAAAGCACAATCACATGTTATTAGGGTCAGATCTAAACCTATAATCTATCTCTCGAGTTCATATAGATTATCACGGTAATTACTGGCTAGGCAATTAAACAATTAGGTGCAAACCATAATAGACAATCCGATAATAATTAACAATAATTAACCAAGAAGCATATTAATCAAAACTACACACACAACATTCATTGTAATCTTAAAAATAAATTAGTTCATAATTAAACTGAAATCCATCATCCACAATTTAAATAACAGTCAAGATACAAAAGTAGAAGGTAGAGAAGAGAATAAAAACTATTGGTGTAATCTTTGGATCTCTCCTTAGCTCTTGCGTTGAATCCTTCTTGCTATCAAGTTTCTTCAAGTCTCCAAAACTAGGGTTTTCTTCTAATAAGTTCAACAACCTCAATAATGACCTAAAACATCTATTTATATCATCTGATATAAATCCTAAATTAATTAGAAGTCTGGAAATAAGTTATACACCAATTACATAAATTAAATGAAAAGTCAAAGTTTTGGTCAACTCCGAACCGGCGCGGTCGCGCTTGAAATAGGCTTGAATAGGGCACGGTCGCGCTGCACTGGCAGAAGGAGAAAATTAAACTCTTGAGATTGGCGCGACCGCGCTGCCCCTAGTGTAAATTGGGCACGACCGCGCTGCCCTGTCCTTTGTAATTTTTGAGCCTTTTGCTGCTACTTCCATCCATTTGTCGCCAATTCAACTCCTAATGCATGAAAAGTAACTATAACTCATGAAAATCAACAATAATTCACATAAATTGATACCTGATTCATAGGTATAAAACATACTCATCAGTAACAGTCAGACAGGAAAAGGAGGCTTCGATTGACTCGACATCACCGTTCTCCCCGGAGATTGATCGGGTTCGAGTCGATCCTAATAAGAAGGTTCCACATATGAAGAGTTACAATGGAACGGGAGATCCGCATGACCACAGCTAGGCGTACGACCGACTGATGAATTATTATGACTACTCTGACGCCGCCAAGTGTTAGATGTTCATTACTACCCTAAGGAAGGAGATTCAGCAATGGATGACGTCGTTGGCACCAAACTCAATCTCCTCGTGGAAGGAGCTATGTGACAAGTTTCATGGTCGGCTCGGGAGCCATAAGTTGAGGTGGGAGTCGACAGCTTCTTTGATGCAAATAAGGCAATATTCGAACGAAACGTTGGGCCAGTACGTAAAACGGTTCCAAGAGGCAGTCGACGAACTTGAACGGTCCGCAGGCCCTCGGATACTTTACCACATGGCTAGATATGATGAAATCAAAGAAGCTAGTAAAGGACATGATGTTCGATACCCCGAAAGACTTGGCTGAAGCTTATGACAGATGTAAGACCCCTAATTTTAATAAAGAGAATTTAATTTTCGTATTATTATTATACGATACAGTAATGTGTTAATTTGATAAAATGATAAAGTTATGGGTGAGATGTGCAAATTATATTAGAAAGTATGTCGGGGAATACTCATTCTATCGGGGAATATTATATTGATAAAGTACGACGGCACCGAAATAACCAATTATTGGTGGTCCCCACAATGACGTAATTGTCGAATACTACTATCACTTTTTACTGTTTAAATACCCGATGATAAAAGTACAGTAGCACGCGCACAGTACTCTATAGTAACACATGGTGTTATACAATAGCACACGGTATTCCGTAGTAGCAGACGATATTGCACAATATTTCATAATTATTGATTCAATAATTGTTACAGTAGAAATTACATAATATTTTAACTTAATAATTGTTACAGTAGTAACTGTACAATATTTCATATTATTTCATCAATAATTGTCACAACACAGTAACTCAAATTATTTGATATGATATTAGCATTATTGACAATATCTAGAAGTTCTATCGAGGAAAGAGATTATTTAATTGTACGCCATTTATACGGAATACCCTTTTTTTCCTGGGAACGATCTAATTGTAGATATTGTGAGTCTATAATATTTATACTTAGAAAGATTTAGTGTTCGACAGTGAGCACCAATCCACTGTAGCAAATACATGGATTTGGGGTTGTCACAATAATTGTCACAGCATTTCATACTATTATCACTATAATTATGAATAGTAAAGAAAAATATAATCTTGAAATGTGAAAATGTGAATATGTGAGGTAATTGCTATATGGTAGATTAAAGTTAATTAATATGTGGTAGATTAAATATAATATTTTTTATAAATGGTAGAAATTATTAATAATAATAATGGATTAATCTTTTTGAATAAATAATGATAATGAATTAATTTTTTTTATTAATAATGATAATAGATTAATCTTTTTAATTAATAATAATAATGGATTAATCTTTTGGATTAATAATGATAATAGATTAATTTTTTTATTAATAATGATAATGGATTAATCTTTTTGATTAAGTATTGATAATGGATGATAATGGATAATCATTATTATTAATAAATTTAAAGATATTGATAATGGAGGAATAATATATTTACTAAATGTGGTGAATTTTGGCTATAAATAGGAAGGATTAGCATAAGAAAATTCATAACTTCCTTACTTGCATTTTCTACTCTCTAAAAATTTCTTAGTGTAAGTTTCTCTCTAAGTATGTTAAGCTACCTTAAGTGCTAGTAAATATCAGTAGAGTGCTACATTTATATTCCAAGCCATTTCTAGTTTTGAAATCTTTTGTTGCATTATTCTTTGAATTCCCGAGTAAAATTTTCTTATGTTCAACAGTACTTTAGAAAAATCATAGTAAATTCATCCTTTATCGGAATTGAGAGATTCCAAAGTCTGTTTTCATCAGTTTTTCGTCCTCTACAACTTTGTAGAAGGAAGAAAAGTCATCATATGCCATCTTCATGCCCTAAAATGCTAAAAACTGCAATTTGTCCAGATTTTCGTCACTAGTTTCAGCCCAAATTTAGAAAATTCATAACTTAGTCATATTAACTCCGAATGGAGTGATTCTTGAGTCTATTTCGCATATCTTTTCGAGAGCTATAACTTTTATAACATATAAAGAGATTTTAAAAACTCTAGAAGACCCGAAAGTCAGATTCTTTACTGCTGCAAACACGAACAAGGAAAGATTTGTTCGGCTATTAATTTTATGTTTCACAATATCAAGGTAAGGGGTATCATTTCATTCATATTTGTAAGGGATATCATTTTCTCTCATACTTATAAATCTAAACTTATTATGGTAAGTATTACCTCTATAATTCTTGAAATGATTAGAAATTCCTTTGAGGTTTACGCTTCATCTAGCATTATTTCACTTGAAATTCTATTTATCTGAACCTTCTTTATTGAATATTAATCGTTATCTTTGAAATATAAACCTTGAATATCATTCTTGAATTTGACTCCATAATTGGTCATCATGTTGACAATTTGGACATTATTGGACTATGGACAAATTAAATGTCAAACTTCTAATGTTTATTCTTTATCTTATTATTCTGTCAATTCTTCATATCATTGGTATTGTACTAATCATCAAGACTAAGTTGATTGAGAATGTGTTAGCCTTTGTAGCAAGTGGTGAAAGTTTTGTTTAGCCTTTGTGGCAAGTGGTGAAAGTTCTATTTAGCCTTTGTGGCAAAAAACTGTTGACGGGTATGATTATAACTAAAAGCTGTAGTGAGGTATGATCATGACTCTTGGTGTTACAGTTAAATATCTTTGGTCTGTATGTCAAGGACACGTGGTGAAAGTTCTCTTTGAACTGAGTGCAAAGAAGAACTGTTGACGGGTATGATTTTGACCAAAAGCTGTAGTGAGGTATGATCATGACCATTGGTGTTACAGTTGAATGTCTTTGGCTTTGGTACAAAGATGAATTGATCGACATGATTATAACTATGAACTTTTAATTGGCATAATTATGACCAGGAATTGTTAATTTGTATAAATATGATTTTTGGTGTTACAGATGAAGACAGGTTATGGTACTTTCTCTTTGTTCTGAGTGCAAAGAGGAACTATTAATTTATAGGGATAAAATATGGATGGTGAACTTTTAAATTAGAAAAGATAGTAGACATTATGGTCTATTTGACTATTCTAACGGATTGTTTGTTCCGTTGTAGTTATCGTTGACAACTTATATTATCTTTAAATCTCTGATTGATCACTGTTGAAGGCTAAAGATAATTTATTCTTCATTATCTTAGTCATAATATTCTTTACTAGGCTAGTTAAGCTCACCATTTTGTTTCTCAATTCCTTTCAGGTAATAAGAGTATAACTGGGTCTGGCGGGAAGAACAGGAGAATGATGTGATGGTCCGAGTTAGTAACTATAGTGGTCCGAGCTAGTGGTTATCCTCGTCAAGTTATAAAATAGTGTAGTGCTTGCCTAATTTAATACTAGGTAAATATACGCAAGTATATGCAATCAACTTAATAATATAGCGTCAAGAAGAGTATTGTTCCCACGAGGAATTAATTCAAACATTTTTTTCAAGTACCAATTTTATATCAAGTCAATCTTATTTTAAACGTATGAATTAATTAAAATTAATAATTTAACTAATACTAAAAATAAATAAAATACAACTACATAGATAAATAAAATTAAGAATTCAATTTCACCCAATGCTTTAGTCAAATCTCATAACTTTCCAATTGATTATATGGTCACGATGAATTGTTAACTAGAAATACGTGATTTTATTTATAAGCCTTCTTCGATAGCAAATAAAAATATCCACTCTAACAAACTTGCTATATTCCTATGCAAATTAAATCAGAATAGATTCATTAAGAACAAATTTCCGAATTGGTTACACATAGCCTATAGGTATATTCCTATCCTATACGCAAATTATGGATTCAATCCGAAGAAGAATATGCATAATCACATGTCATTATATTCATATTTAAACCTATAATCCATCTTCCAATTTCATATAGATTATCCCAGTAATTATGGATCTAGTAATTACACATGAACGCACAAAATATAATGAACTAATTCATATAGTGCCAATCAAATAGATAGAAATCAATTTAAACTATACATGGGATTCCATTAAATACTTAAATTAACAACATGTCCATAGCAGATAAAATTATAATCACATAATATTCAACTTTAATGAAAGATAAAGATAAATAAGAGTTTCGAGAAGAAAAACTACTCCCGCGTGTCTTCTATCTCAAAACTTCATCAATCTATGACCTCCATCTTTGATGATATTTTGCTTGCTCTTGAACTTGGAAGAGAGTTAGCCTCACATGATGTTCCTTGGCTTTTTCCCAACCACCTATACAATTCCTAAATAAGACTATTTATAGGAGTTATTCCACCTAACCCTAATAGAATTAAAATGACTTTTACCACCCTAGGTGGAGATATTTCTATTGAAGTCAGCCTTCTAGTCTTTGTAACTCTTTAGGCTTCAATTGGCAAGTGTCTCATTTTATTTGAAAAATAAACAGCAATTAAACCCTTCAGTTCAGTCGCACCACACGCGTCACGCGCCTGACCATGAACCCCCTGAGCGCCGCGACTTAGGACTCGAGCGCCGCGTCTCTTGATCCTGCGCTGCAGCTCTAAAGAATGAGTATAAAATCTAATTTTAACTCCAATTTGTTTAGTATAAAATCCAATTTCAATTCCAATTTATTAGCATGAAATCCAATTCAACTCTAATTAGTCAGCATGAAATCAAATTCCGATTAAAATAAATATTTTTATTCTAATCCAATTCTAAATCAAAATAAACTCTTTTATTTTAATTTAGAATTTTTGAAAAACATGGAATCCAATTTTAATTAAAATAAACATTTTATCTTAATTTGAAATTAATTAAAATAAAAAAAATAAAATTTTTAATATTCTGGGAATCGGCGTTGTGGCGTCGCGAACGAAATAGGATAGGGCGCTGCAGCGCCGAAACCCTCCTAAACTATTTAGGATTAGGTTTTTATTCTAATTAAACTCCTTTTTAATTAATTAAACTTCTAATCCAATTAATAATTTATGAGAGTACTTTTATTAATTAATTTTCAAACCCTTTTAGGATGAAATAATAATAATAGTAATAATAATAATAATAATAATAAGACTTATCTTACTAATTTATATTTAATATTTTCAAAATATTAAATAATAAATATTAAACTATTTAATTTATTCTATCCCCATAGATTAAATTAAATATACTTAACTTATTATTATGATTATGTCATTTACTTCTTAAATAAATATTTTTCTTTTGCGGTGTGACCCTTTAGGTTCTCCATATTAAACCGGTTGTAAATAAATCAATTAGAACAATTCTAATCTTATTTAAATAAATAAATTAAACTATTTAATTCATTTAAATAAATAATATTTATTCTACAATAAGGGTAAGCCCCCTCAGCGACCAACGACTTTCCAGATAATATATATTTCAACATTAATCACAAAAGAACCTTCCAGTGAATAAATACCGTACAATTCAATCCTTCTACCATACAATGTCCCAATTAAATATAAGACATAGAATTACTGTCAAGTCTTATTTTATTTAATTATATACATTTCGATTCTCAAATGCACAACTCTAAATAATGCAAATTACAACTCTTTTCTAATTTCATTATGCCTTGGCCAAGGACTATTGAATTGTCATTTATCAAATCACATAGGACATCCTCATATTTTACTAGATGTGGTAGCGTCTTTGTTGACCATTCATCTATCTCCATGTACAACTTATCATACCCAAATATACCCTTTGATATACCCTAAAGGTCTTAAGGGACATGTCAAAGTATAACTCAGCATACACAAGATATTATGATGATCTCAAGTCCAAAGATCACTTGTAGTACTATCACTAGAGGAATTCCTATTACAGGCAAGTAAAACTCCATTAGGTATTCCTTTAGAGAGTCACGTTCAGTGAACTTATTCTCCAATAAGCACTTACATACTTGTTTTAGTGTCTCCACACAAATGATTATGAGATCAATCATCCTCTTCTTAAGAGCAAGCAAAGTATGTACCAATCTATCCGAATTCACTAATCCCCTTTTTAGTAATCCAACGATTAGGAACGATTTTAGTTTTAAGCTTTCTAAGAATTTAGATCTCATTAGAATGATCATCATCATGATTCTAAAAGCATTGCTCAAAACTATGGGTTTATCACATATAAAATAACAACACCATATAGATAAAGTAAAATGCCTTTAATAAATCAATTCTTTTATTAATAAATGAATAAGATTACCAAGTATATAGTACATCATATCAAATATGATTGGCTTGTGTGCATGCTACTTTTAAAACCATCTTTGGAAGAACCACCTATACTGGAACTCAAACCTCTACCTAAGCATTTACGGTATGTGTATTTAGGTTATTCTTGTATTTTACCTGTTATTGTCTCTGCTTCACTTGATAATTTTCAAGAAGAGAGACTTTTGCGAGTACTTCGTGAATAAAAAGTAACTATTAGATAGACTTTGGCCGATATCAAGGGAATTAGTCCTTCATTCTGCATGCATAAGATTCTTCTTGAGGATGAGACTAAATCAATAATTGATCAACAACATTGGCTAAACCCTATTATCAAAGATATGGTCAAAAAGGAGATCATCAAATGGTTAGATGCATGCATTATTTACCCAATCTCCGATAGCTCATGGGTAAGTCCGGTATAGTATGTTCCTAAAAAGGGGGTATGACAGTAGTGACAAATGAGAATATTGAGTTGATCACGACTAGAACAATAACTGGATGGAGAGTTTGCATGGACTACAAAAAACTTAATAAGGCTACTCGTAAAGACCACTTTCCTTTACCATTCATTAACTAGATGCTTGATCGTTGAGCAGGGCACGAGTTCTATTGCCTATTGGATGGGTGCTCGAGTTATAATCAAATTGCTATTGTGTACGACAACCAAGAGAGGACAACATTCTTGTCCTTATGAAACCTTTGCGTTTCGAAGGATGTCTTTCGGATTATGCAATGCACATGCAACTTTCCAGCGGTGCATGATGGCTATTTTTTCTGACATAGTGGAGCACAACCTCGAGATATTTATGGATGATTTTTCTGTATTTGGAGACTCATTCGATCTGTGCTTAGAAAACCTGGTTTTAGTGTTAAAGCGATGCGTTGAAACAAATTTGGTTTTGAATTGGGAGAAATGCCATTTCATGGTTTAAGAAGGAATAATTTTGGGGCACAAAGTCTCTTCTAGAGGGTTAGAGGTGGACAAAACAAAGATCGAGACAATTAAGAAGCTTTAACCACTAGCATCTGTAAAGGGGATTAAAAGCTTTCTTGGTCATGCAAGATTTTATTGTCAGTTCATTAAATATTTATCCAAGATTACTAAACCTTTATACAATATATTAGAAAAAGATATGCCCTTTGTCTTTGATAAGGCATGTCTTGAGGCATTTGAGGTGTTAAAGAAGAAATTAATTTTGGCCTTAGTGATAGTTGCTCCGGATTAGTACATGCTATTTGAGTTGATGTGCGATTCTAACGACTACGCAATTGGTGCGATATTACGCCAACGCAAGGAGAAAGTGTTCCAGATAATCTATTATGCTAGCAAAACACTCTCTGATACACAACTCAACTACACAACCACTGAGAACGAGCTATTGGCAATTGTGTATGCTTTTGATAAATTCAAAGCCTATCTCATTGGCACAAAAGTAATCGTATAAACAAAGGCGTTGCTTGGGAGGCAATCGAAGAGGGGAGCACAAATTTTTTTCTTTTTGCATTTATATCTTAGTTATATGTGTTTTTCTTTCCTTTGCATTTTATTTACATTGAGGACAATGTAAGTTTTAGGAGTGGGGGAGAGGATTTAGGTTATTTGGTGAATTTTTAAGAGATGTATTACCAAATCAGTTAAACATTTTAATTGATTGGATTAGCACAGCGAAATGTTTTAAGAAAAGTCCTTTAAAGATTATAATGAAATTCACAGCTCTAAATTTAATGAGATAATGCAGAAATAAGACATGTATAAAACGTAGAGCTACAGAAACTGAAATGCAGAATTTAATGAACACAAGAGATTTTTAAGAGGTTCAGAGCATAAAAGTCTTCTAATCCTCTTTTCTATTCCGAGAGTAATGATATTCCACTAAAGAGGGTAATCACCAAGACTACAATTCACAAAGAACTTTTATGCAATAATTCACAAAAAATCCTTCAAGTCACATAGACTTGATTTACAAAAGATCACTTAGATCAAACTAATCACTGGAGAGAAGTAGTTTGTTTGAGGTACTGCTAAGTTGCTTTAAGGCTCTCTTCAAATGTCTTAGCAGCAGAATGTATTTCTTGGAACTGTAGAGTGGAGAAAGTATGAACTCAGAGCTTCAACGTTTTGACTTTGATTGATCTCGTATCCTTTTTTGATACTTTAATTTGCTGAGTTTATATAGAGTTCTCTAGGGATCTTTCCATTGTAAAGTTAACGTTGGTCCATTCTTACTTGGACACTTGTCTTTTAACAATTGATTGACTTTGAATTGTTGCCTACTTGGACCACCTCTGGTTGCTTTCTTTAGTACTGTGAACAGTTCAGTAACAGTCATGTGTCCTTTGACTCTACTAAAATAGTTGTTAAATAGAAGCTTTGTCGACTTGTTCTTATCGTAAAATCATCTGGAAAAAACCTCGAAGGGTCGAGTTTTAAGGTTGATGAACTTGTCATAACCTATCACTAACTTATTAGATGATTACGATTTTGAATTTCTCATAGCGAAATCGTACATTAGTTCTTCTATTCTACGAATGATGGTGACTCTGCGATCTTAGCTCTACGATCTTCAGACGGCTCTGCGATCTTAGATTGATTTTTCTTCTGGCACTACGATTGTCTTCTAATATGGACATTTTAGCTATTATAAAGTTTTAACTCTAAGAATTTGAATCAACCTAACAAGTTTGATTCCTAAACTAAGTCATTTTATACAAGAATCATTTCACAAGTACTTTACGAAAGCTATTTGTGTATAATTATACATTTAATTCATATCATCATCAAATCAAATATGTTCATCTTAGATTGTAGGTACAAACAAAATTCAATCAAAGCAGAATAATTTGGAACAAAAATGACATTTTAAAGAAGAATATAAACGTTTTAAAGAAGAATATATATATATATATATAGACATTGTAGCTAAACTCATTTTTTTAGGCAAGTGTAGTACACTCTCGGTTAATTTGAATGGAATTGAGTTAATTTGCTATGTTTAAGAAACTACAAGTGGTTAAAAATTCACTTTTAAAATATAGGTGGCTACAAGTAATTTTGAATAAACCACAAGTGGTTATTTGCAATTTACTTAATAATTTATATTGATGGCGCAACCCATTATCTCATACATACTGTTGTCAAATCTGTAACAGTTACATATCACATATGTTCTTTACACAACAAAAATGTTATGTTACATCCATTCACTTTTTCTACTTATAGAAAAATACTCAACTCTTAAAAAGAGTTTAATTTGTCATTTGTCATTTTTTTTCATTGATTTTTTTAAAGTAAAATGACATATTTTGACATCCTAACCAGTAACCATTACTAATAAATTAAAAACTTATTAATTTTAAAGGTGAAAATAGTCGTAATATTTTCAAATTGTATAAATAAAACTCTTTTTGGGAAACAAAATAAGTATTAAAAAATTAAGATTATATGTTGTGGTACTCACTTAACTAATTAATTCTATAATTATGGAGTGTACCTTCCGCATCACGTCTTGTGCAATAGCAATGTCCAGAATGACATGTGATGCGGGACAAAGGGAGGTACATCCTAACTGCACAACTTTTTAGTTTATTTCACAAAAAAGAGTTTTATTTATGAAATACTTTGTTTAAAAAATGTAGTCATCTTTAAATTGATAAAGGTGTAAAATGAAACTATACTTCTAAATTTTTCTTACAAAACTATACTTTAAAGTTTTGCAAGTAAAATTCTTATATAAAGTTGAGGGAGTAACTAATGAAGATCACATAGTAAAATTCTTATATAAAGTAAAGGGAGTAACTAATGAAGATCACAAATTTAAGGGGCTTAACTTTTATGGATGGTTTATCCGTGCAAAATATTCACAAATATCCTCTTTTGAATTATGGTAGTGGAACTTCTCCATCAAGAGGTAACATGTCAAATATATGACGGAAAACATTGACGTAAAAAATAGAAAACAAAAATAATATTTAAGATATGGACCTCCTTAAAGGAATTAGAGGGAGAAAGAGAATATCATTCAAATTGCCTATTTCATTATCAACTACTAGGCTTCTTATGAGGCCTAATATAGTCAAACTCATTAACAAATTACCAGAAAAGGAATAAAAATGCAACAAAAAAAGGAACAAGGATTCTTATACCAAATTCCTATTTTAACTTCGAACTGCAAGAAGCCCGAAAGTGATGTCGGTAAAAATATCCACCTATAGGACATCTCCACGTGTACGCCATCCAAAGGCTTTATCTATTAAAGGGGTGATATGGTCCCGTGGCAAGCGTATAGAAATCCTAACCACATTGGACAACATCTAGAGGATCCTAGATAAATTAAAGATCATAAACTAACTCTACCAAGTAATATACTCTTCATTGAGTACGATCGGGGGATACAATCCTAGGTTGAATCAACTACTTAATCTCCTTCTTTGGAGGGCACTCCACCAGAAGGATATCCCTATAAATACCCTCATTGGGTACACATAATTTTAGCCTCTACATATCTATTATTTGTTTTCCTCTATATCCGAGTTCTAACTTAGTCATCGAATGGTCTGCCCAGGCATAACCTATGCGAGCCTTCTAGGTGTTTTGTGAACTTTCTCAGGTATAGTTAACCCTACTTAACAATTTCCTACACAGTTGGTACGGCTGTACTGTTTTTAGCCACATCAAATTGGCATTGTCTGTGGAAAAAATAACCAAACTTGTGAATAACCACCTCTTAAGATGCCTCCAAAGAAGTCCATTAGTAAGACAACCAGTAAGGTTATCGATGCTCAGCCCAAACAACCCGGTGGACTTGAAGCCACCAGAGCTACCCCTCAACCCCACCTGAGTCCAATGAAGAGATCTCCACTAGATCCATCTCCAAGGACTATGACTCCCCACCAGGCGCCTCCAGGACCGACTACTTATAATTAAAAAGGAAACCAAAGTACTCCGTCAAACCAAGTACCTTCTGAGACAGATGTGAACGATCTAATTTATCTTAAGGCTAAGGTTGAGATCCTTGAGAAGAAGCTCATTGATATAATGGTTGTAGAGGCACAAGCAAAGTTGGTCCAGGACAAGGACAAAAACCTCTTTGAGGGTGAGTCACTGGTTATGTTTTTAGGCCAGCGAGGGACAGGTTCATCATTAGTGGTTGAGAAAGCACCTTATTCACAATAAGGTGAGCAACCAGGAGTAGATAAAGAAGCACCATATCTCCGATAAGGCGACATCTATACAAACCCCACTGTCATCAAAAGTAGGCGAGGATATACCCCCTATCCATAATAAGGTGGTGTAAAACTAAGACCCCTCAAAGGAGAGCCAACAAAGAACGAGGAATTACTCCATTCCTAAAAAGAGTTCTCCATAGACTTGGCCTTCTATAAGACCCTTATGTATGACTTAATTAGTGATAGGTGCAAAATATTCTATATTTTTAGTTCTTTTATGTTTAGTATTATTATATGTTTTCTGTGTTTATGAGCTGATTTAAGGTGTTTATAGATTTTATGAAGAATTTATGTGATTTTGCAAAATGTGGGTTTAATGCTGATTTTTATGTTGTTTTGCAGAATACTCTACGATCGCTGGGTGAGAGCTCTATGTTCGTAGTGTTAGGATGGCAGTTTGGCAGCTCGACGATCGCAAGAAGGTCACGGCAGAGTTATGCGACGATTTGATATAGTACTATACGATCGTTGAGTGGAGTTGTTCGACGATTCCTAGTTGCACTCTACGATTGTGAGATTCACTCTACGACCAGGCTCACAGCACTCTACGTTTTCAGTCCAGCGGCGAAGTTACTCTACGTCTGACGAGGGTTACTCTACGATGGTGCTCTTTACTCTACGATTGGCGAGTTTACTCGGCAGCAAGTTACTCTACGATTCCGAGGTTTACTCTACGATTGTGATATGTGCTGGCGCGGGTTATACTCTACGTTTCTTTACACCAAGACTGTCGAAGGGGTGTACACTACGATTCTGGTCGACATACAGATTTCCTATTCTATTTAGAATTTGAGTTGATGGAGCTTAAAGATATGATTCCTAACATGATTTGGAGATGGACTTGTGCATTAAAAAGGAAGATCAATCTAATATGGAGATTCAAGTCAAAGTCAAGAAGGAAACTACATCTGATATGGAAACTGAATCAAATTAGAAAAGGAAACTTATGAAGACTTGGATTTGGAAATAAAATCTAATTTCATAAGGAAGCTACTTAAAACTGGATTTCAGAGATCAAAGAGGATTTAGAATCCTACCATACTTGCAGATTGAAGACTTCCGAAGTAAAATTGGATTAAAATTATTCTAGAGTTTCAAAGCATCTATAAATACCTTTCACTTGTAATCAGTTGAGACATCTGGGGGAATATCTTGGGACATCCTGGATCATATTTTGTAGATCATATTTTAGCATGTTAGCTTAGTTTATTTTTATTCAGTTCTAAGGGGATCTGGAACTTGATTTTTAGTTAATAGTATGTTTGAGTTTCGTTATTAATTCCTTCTTATATGAGATTTATTCTGATAATCTGTTTTAACTGTTTATATGTTATTTATCTGATTGATTTGATGTGGCTAGTTAAATTAATCTGATTAATATCATCTGCTAGATTCAGGAATAGTATTACGTAATTGATATTGTTTCCAATCACAAGTAGTCGTTAGTAATACTAATTGTGGTCAAGCTTTTGGTTTATTGCTATGGTTATCAAAAGGTAGGTTAAACAAACCGAGCTTATGTGTTTGTTGCTTGGAATAGTCTAATTCCTTAGTTCTTAATGTTGCTGTTATATTAAATCTAGAGAGCTTATTCTAGGTTATATAATTGACGTAGCGGAAATAATGGAAATCGTTATCAATTGTTGAATCGCGCACGATTGCCAACGATAACCTTCTACAACCTGTTGATTCTACGAATTCCAGGAAATAGGCAACAAAATTCTAATTCAGAGAATTTTGGTAAATAGAAGAAATATTATTATTCATCAAAAACTGCTCAATCCCATCATAACAAACACTTAAATAGCAAAACCCTAATAGCAGAAACCCAAACGGAAAAGGAAAACTAATAAAGGAAATTACAAAAATAACCCGAAAACAATAAAATGCAATTTTGAAGGCCTAAACGATGGAATTTGACCAAAAAACCCTACAGCTCACGAGCAAAGCGCTCGTGACTTTTGACCGTTGGCCCATTTCCAATGAAATTAGGCTCCGAAAACGTCAAAATCCGATACTCCAAACTTGACAGAAATTACCAAATTGCCACTAGATCAAATCTTTCCATAATTTATCAAATCTTATCAAATCTTTCCATAAACTTTTTATGAGTACTCGTCAACCGCATCATTCTCCCCAGGGTGGACAGAATTCGCCCTCGAATTGTCATCATCAGAAGAATCACCAATGTAAGGAATCAAATGTTTGACATTAAAAACAGGCGCGGTACGAATATGACTTGGCAATCGTAAGCGATATGCATTAGGATTGATCTTCTCAATGATTTCCACCGGCCCAATCTTCTTAGCAGACAACTTATTATAGTCACCTGCAGAAAATCTATCCTTAGTAAGAACAGCCCACACAAAATTGTCGACGTCGAACTCAACATGTCGCCGTTTCTTATCAGCAGCGTGCTTATACTTGCTTGCACCCTGCAGCATATTGTCATGGACAGTCCTATGAACCTCCTGCAATCCAGTAACAAAAGTCTCTGCCGTCCCATAAATTCTCGTCTTGGCTGGTAAAGGCAGCAAATCAAGTGGTCCCCTAGGAGTAACAGAATACACTACTGCAAAGGGGCTAAAACCAGTACTCCTGTTAACTGCATGATTATGGGCAAACTCTGCCTGACATAGCTTCAGATCCTAACCCTTCACATGTTCGCCCACCAAACACCTCAGCAAATTGCCTAAAGACCGATTCACCACTTCAGTCTGCCCATCCGTCTGTGGGTGGTAGGCACTACTAAAATTCAACTGTGTGTTCACCATCTTCCACAAACTACGCCAAAAATGGCTAAGAAACCGAGTATCACGGTCAGACACAATAGACACCGGTAAGCCATACAACCTATAAATCTCCCTAAAGAACAATTGAGCAACACGAACAGCATCTGTGGTCTTCTTACATGGAATAAAGTGCACCATCTTGGAAAAACGATCAACTACCACATAAATAGAATCATTACCTCGCTGTGTACGTGGTAATCCAAGCACAAAATCCATACTGATGTCCACCCATGGCTGAGATGGAACTGGTAGAGGCATATATAAACCTGCATTAGTTGTTGTTCCCTTAGCGACTTGGCAAACCCGACAACGTTGCACCAGTTTTTCAACCTCCTTCCGAATAGTAGGCCAAAAGTAAGTAGACTGTACTAACTGCAAGGTCCTGTCTCTCCCTACATGTCCCTCGCCGTGCAGCTCCTTAAGGATCTTCAACCGCAAACTACAATCTGGAACACATAGTTGATTATCTTTAAATAAAAATCCATCATGTAAATGGAAATCTGTCATCTCCCCTGCCCGAACCTTTGCCAAAATACCGGAAAAATACGGATCAGTTTCAAATAATTCAGCAAATGAAGTAAACCCATGTACCTCCACAGAAAGTCGAGTTAACAGCCCCTTGCGCCTGCTCAAAGCATCAGCCACTCTATTGGTAACGCCGGACTTGTGTTTCACCACGAAAGTGAACCTTTGGAGGTAGGCAACCCAGCTCGCATGTCTAGCAGAAACTTTATCTTGACTGTGCAAATGTTTCAAAGCCTCATGATCAGTATACAAAATAAACTCCCGCTGAAACAAATAATGGCGTCAATGCTTAATAGCCTGAACCACAGCATAAAACTCAATATCATAAGTGCTATAACGCAACTTGGCACCTGATAGCTTTTCACTAAAATATGCCACTGGCCTGTTATTTTGACTCAAAACATCCCCAATTCCCACCTTGGAAGCATCAGAATGCAACTCAAAAGGTTGATGGAAATCCGGTAAGACTAAAATAGGAGCTGTTGTAAGGCGGTGTTTAATCAGCTCAAACGCCTCATCTGCTTCACTAGTCCAAGCAAATTTCCCATCCTGCTTCATACAATCAGTAATAGGAGCCATAATGCTACTAAAGTGTGGGATAAAACGCCGATAAAAGGATGCCAACCCATGGAAACTCCTAACTTCAGTCATGGTACTAGGCCTTGGCCAATGCTTCACAGCCTCGACTTTGGACTCATCTACCTGCAGCCCTACATCAGACACTATGTATCCAAGAAATAGTACCCTAGGTGTCAAAAAGACACATTTTTTAGCTGCAGCATACAATTTCTCCCTACGCAACACATGAAGAACTTCTCGCAACTGATTAAGATGCTCGCTCGGATTAGCACTGTATATTAGAATGTCATCGAAATACACGACAACACATTTACCAATGAAAGGCCTCAAAACCTGGTTCATAACACGCATAAAGGTGCTAGGTGCATTAGACAATCCAAACGGCATGACCATCCACTCGTATAATCCCTCCCTAGTCTTAAAAGCGGTCTTCCATTCATCGCCAGCTCGAATTCGGAGTTGATGGTACCCACTCTTTAAATCTAATTTAGTAAAAACAGTAGCCCCACTAAGCTGATCCAGCAGGTCATCCAAGCGTGGAATAGGGAAACGATACCTGACCGTTATTTTGTTGATGGCTCTACTGTCGATACACATCCTCCAAGTACCATCTTTCTTTGGAGTCAAAAGGGCTGGTACCGCACAGGGACTCAAACTTTCCCGAATGTAGCCCTTGGCCAGTAACTCTTCCACCTGTTTCCTTAATTCTTCATGCTCTCCAGGACTCATCCTGTAATGAGGGCGATTGGGTAAGGATGCTCCGGGCTCCAGATCAATCTGATGTTGTATGTCACGCAGTGGAGGTAATCCTTCAGGCAGTTCCTCCGGGAATACATCACTGAACTCATCTAAAATTGGCTTGACTACATCAGGAACCTCTACATCCTTGTCAACCATCCTTCCGATTAGGGCATACACTATTTCTGTCTCCTGCACCGCCTCCTCAAACTGTGCCAAAGTCAACAAACTAGCACTGCTTTTATTTTCTTCCCGCTTGGGCACTAACACAATCTTTACCCCCTCAAACACAAAGCTATATGTATGTGTTTTTCCATTATGAACCACATCTCTATCAAATTGCCAAGGTCATCCCAACAGTAGGTGGCATGCATCCATAGCTACTACATCACACCAAACCTCATCCTTGTATTTTGTCCCCACAGAAAAGGATACCAGTGCACGTTTTGAGACAGTCACCTCGCTCCCTTGTTTCAACCAGGCTAACTTGTATGGCCTTGGGTGCTTTTCAGTTGTTAGTTCCAACTTTCGAACTGCCTCTGCAGAAATTATATTTTCACAACTTCCCGCGTCAATCATAAACTTGCACACCTTCCCTTTTACAGTACAGGTTGACTGAAAAATATTGTTTCGCAGCCAATCATCATCAACAGCCCTAGGTGTAAGGCAGGACCTTCTCACCACCAATGCAGTCCCAACATCGCCAGTCACCACCTCCTCATCCAGGCCTTCTGAATCAAAGATCGGGTCCCCAGTCAGCAAGGCTTCATCATCGATAGCATCAACCTCATCTGTTTCAGTAAACATCGCCCTTTTTTCGACCTTCTTGCAATCAGCTTGTCTGTGCCCCGGTTCACCACATGCAAAACACTTGATACCATTTACTGGACCAATCCTCTTGTTATTATTTGTTACTGCTCCCATTTTGGCTATTGCCCCCGCGGCGGCAACCTCGCCTGAACGCCCACTATTAACACCGCCTCCTGAATTCCCAATACCAGAATATTGTCCAAAACCACCAAGTCGCATCTTCTTAACCTGCACAGCCCGCTGATGTGCTGCAGAAACAGACATCGGATCAAACATGTTGATTGTCTCTTTAATGTGTTCTCGTAATCCCCCAGTATAACGGGCTACCAACTGGTCTTCTGTCTCATGCACCTCGTTCCGAGCAATCAGCTGATAGAATTCAGTTGTGTATTCATCAACTGTACGACCTCCTTGTTTTAAATTCTGCAACCGCTGGTACATTAAACGCTGATAATTATAAGGTAGGAACGCCGCCCGCAACTGTTTCTTCATCTTCTCCCAATTTGTAATTTTTGACTTCCCCAATCGAAGTGTCAGTCGATCCATCATAGTGTTCATCCCCTGTTCCATCAGTTGTTCGATTCGCTGCTCAAACCGCTGCTCCAGGCGCTGCAGATCCTCACGCCCATAAACTTCTTCCATACGTTGCACTCTACGGGGTGGCATGGTGAATAGGGTTCTGGCTCTGATACCAACTGACGTAGCGGAAATAATGGAAATCGTTATCAATTGTTGAATCGCGCACGATTGTCAACGATAACCTTCTACAACCTGTTGATTCTACGAATTCCAGGAAATAGGCAACAAAATTCTAATTCAGAGAATTTTGGTAAATAGAAGAAATATTATTATTCATCAAAAACTGCTCAATCCCATCAAAACAAACACTTAAATAGCAAAACCCTAATAGCAGAAACCCAAACGGAAAAGGAAAACTAATAAAGGAAATTACAAAAATAACCCGAAAATAATAAAATACAATTTTGAAGGCCTAAACGATGGAATTTGACAAAAAAACCCTACAGCTCACGAGCGAAACGCTGGTGACTTTTGACCGTTGGCCCGTTTCCAATGAAATTAGGCTCCGAAAACGTCAAAATCCGATACTCCAAACTTGACAGAAATTACCAAATTGCCACTAGATCAAATCTTTCCATAATTTATCAAATCTTTCCATAAACTGACATGCTTGCTCGTCAACTGCATCAATAATGGTTAGAATCTTGTGAAGAGCTTGTTTCATTAAGTGATAATCTAAGTGGAATTTCGGGTAGCAGAGCTTGTTGTTGCCTAGGGCTATTAATCTTATTGAAGGAAAAAATAATGTTAACTTGACTACACTGTTACTGTAAACTGGTGAAACTGAACTGAAGAACTGAAGCTTTAATTAATTTGATTATCTTTTTAACTTTGTTTTCTTTGGTTAATCATAATTCAAAACCCCCCAATTCTTTATTATTAGTTAGAAACATTAGAATATATTCAAATCAATATCATTCTCTGTGGGATCGATCCTTACTTGCTATTGTGCTTATTATTTAAATTTGTAGAGTAAAAGTGAGGTTTATTTTTGGTTTGCTTGACGACAGCTTCCCAAATTTTGGCGCCGTTGCCGGGGAGTGATTATTTGTTTTGATTTATTCTTTGTTTCTTTTATTTTATTTTATTTTATTTTATGTAACTCGATCCTCTCACTCTATTGAATTGAAATTTGATCCAGAGATAGAAGAAGCTTTTGATCCAGCAAAGAGACTGAGAAAAGAGAATTGTAGAGCCAAAAGCACAACTGCAGATCTAGAAGAAGCTTTTGTTCCATCACCTGGTCTTAACATAACACTGGAATTGCTGCAAAATAATTCATCCACTAGAGAAGAAGAGATGGCTACTCCCACCAATAGGACTTTGAAAGAACTAGCTAATCCTGATCTTAATCAACCATCCTTGTGTATTGAATATCCTACTTTAGATGTTGTTTTTGAATTAAAATCTGGACTAATTCATCTTTTGCCTACTTTTCGTGGTCTTACAGGTGAAAATTCATACAAGCATCTGAAGGAGTTCCATATGGTGTGTTCATAACCATGAAGCCACAAGGAGTGACAGAGGAACAAATCAAGCTAAGAGCTTTTCCATTCTCATTAGCAGATATGGCAAAGGACTGGTTATACTATCTACCTTCAGGAGCAATTCACTCATGGACTGATATGCAAAAGCTATTCTTAGAGAAGTACTTTCCTACTTCAAGAGTTGCAAACATAAGGAAGGAGATATGTGGAATCATGCAGTTTAATGAAGAAACTTTTTATGAGTACTGGGAAAGCTTTGAGAAGTTATGTTCCAGCTGTCCACCTCACCAAATAGATGACCAACACCTGATCCAATACTTCTATGAGGGACTATTGACAATGGATAGGAGCATGATTGATGCAGCAAGTGGAGGAGCATTAGTAGATAAAACACCAGAAGCTGCAAGGAATTTAATTGCAAACATGACAGTTAACTCTCAGCAGTATGGAACCATGATAAATCATACACATACAAGGGTGAATGAGGTAAGCACTGATCATATCGGGCAACAAATATCTGATTTAATTGTTTCGGTTCGACATATGGTTGCAGGGAACATGCACAAAGCAATAGTATGTGGAATTTATTCAAAATCAGGACATAATACAGATAATTGTCCAACACTGCAAGAGGATGCAATTGTTCAACAAGTTAATACTGTGGGGACATTCCCAGGACAATATCAACATCAATATGATCCTTATCCTGACACTTACAATGCACGATGGAGAGATCAACCCAACCTAAGCTATGAGGGTAATAGGCAGCAATGTTTCCAACCAGCTCAAACTCAGTATCAACCAAACCAAGTAGCTCCTGAAAAACCTGGAACATCTATGGAGGATATGTTCAAGGAACTCATGGGACAGACACAACAATTTATAAGTCAGACACAACAATTCATGAGTCAAACACAACAGTTCCAGCAGAAGACAAGAAGTTTTGTTCAAGATCTGAGGAACCAAGTTAATCAGCTTGCTACAACAGTTGGTAGACTGGATTCTCAAGGCTTAGGGAGGTTACCCTCACAAATAGTTGTCAATCCAAGAGAGAATATACGTGCAATTACCTTGAGAAGTGGTGCAGATGTATGTCAGGAAGAAAAGTCAGGGCTTGGAAGTAAATTTCAACCTTTCTCTGAGTATAAACCAGTGCTTCCTTTTCCTCATGTTTTAACGAAGAGATACAAAGTTGGAAAACATTCAGAGTTATATACAGAGGAGTATGAAGAATTTCTGGCAGAACTAGAGAGGAGGGCACATGAATTGAATAATGTTGAAAAGAATGCTAAAGAGGAAAGAGCCCTATCAGAAGATGAATTGATAATTCCTGCAGATTTCTACAACGAAAACACGGACGAAAAAATGATTGATGAGTACGAAGATACCTTGGCTATGAAGTTTGATGATGAAGGGATTCAGATCAATGATTATGAGGTCATGAGGTATCTTGGTATTGTTAATTTTGTTTTTGCTATTGATGTTTTTGACCCTATAATACAAAAATCTTTTGAGCAAATACAACAAGAGGATTTAAGGGCTGCAGTTTCTAATGGCTGGGAGATAGAGGAAGATGTACTATTGGAGCATAATCAAGCTTTGCAGGATGTTGCTACTACTTTAAGGCTTGAACCATTACCAGTTCACTTGCATTTCATAAGTCCAATTACATAGCTAGCAAGGAATGATGTCAAGCCAATGACAGTAAACAAGGGCAGCTGCTTGGGAGGCAACCCAAGATTCAGATTTGATTTTCTTTCCCCTTTACTTTTTATTTTTAGTTGCATAGTTGCTTTCTTCTTTGCATAATTTTCTTACATTGGGGACAATGTAAGGTTTGAGTTTGGGGGAGGGGTTTACGTTATTATTTGAATTATTAGGTTATTATTTAGGATATGATATAAGATGATGCTCTAAATTTTGAAAAATTTTCTGACTTTATAATCGTAGTGTTTTGCTAAAGCTTTTGAAGGTTGAAATCGTAGAGTGAATATTGATGCTTATTTTCAGGATTTGATTTGATGCTTTATTAACTGATGAACAATGACGACTTAGTTAGGATCCATACAAACTGATTTTGGATTGGGATTGTTTTGCATGAATACTTGAATATGGGATACATGATTACTTGACTAAGTTATTTGTGGGATTATACTTTGTGCACTGATCTTGAGATTTGAGCCCGTTTCTAATGAAATTAGGCTCCGAAAACGTCAAAATCCGATACTCAAAACTTGACAGAAATTACCAAATTGCCACTAGATCAAATCTTTCCATAATTTATCAAATCTTATCAAATCTTTCCTTAAACTGACATGCTTGCTCGTCAACCGCATCAATAATGGTTAGAATCTTGTGAAGAGCTTGTTTCATTAAGTGATAATCTAAGTGGAATTTCGGGTAGCAGAGCTTGTTGTTGCCTAGGGCTATTAATCTTATTGAAGGAAGAAATAATGTTAACTTGACTACACTGTTACTATAAACTGGTGAAACTGAACTGAAGAACTGAAGCTTTAATTAATTTGATTATCTTTTTAACTTTATTTTCTTTGGTTAATCATAATTCAAAACCGCCCAATTCTTTATTATTAGTTAGAAACATTAGAATATATTCAAATCAATATCATTCTCTATGGGATCGATCATTACTTGCTACTGTGCTTATTATTTAAATTTGTAGAGTAAAAGTGAGGTTTATTTTTGGTTTGCTTGACGACAGCTTCCCAAATTTTGGCGCCGTTGCCGGGAGTGATTATTTGTTTTGATTTATTCTTTGTTTCTTTTATTTTATTTTATTTTATTTTATTTTATTTAACTCGATCCTCTCACTCTATTGAATTGAAATTTGATCCAGAGATAGAAGAAGCTTTTAATACAGCAAAGAGACTGAGAAAAGAGAATTGTAGAGCCAAAAGCACAATTGCAGATCTAGAAGAAGCTTTTGTTCCATCACCTGGTCTTAACATAACACTGGAATTGCTGCAAAATAATTCATCCACTAGAGAAGAAGAGATGGCTACTCCCACCAATAGGACTTTGAAAGAACTAGCTAATCCTGATCTTAATCAACCATCCTTGTGTATTGAATATCCTACTTTAGATGCTGTTTTTGAATTAAAATCTGGACTAATTCATCTTTTGCCTACTTTTCGTGGTCTTACAGGTGAAAATTCATACAAGCATCTGAAGGAGTTCCATATGGTGTGTTCATAACCATGAAGCCACAAGGAGTGACAGAGGAAAAAATCAAGCTAAGAGCTTTTCCATTCTCATTAGCAGATATGGCAAAGGACTGGTTATACTATCTACCTTCAGGAGCAATTCACTCATGGACTGATATGCAAAAGCTATTCTTGGAGAAGTACTTTCCTGCTTCAAGAGTTGCCAACATAAGGAAGGAGATATGTGGAATCATGCAGTTTAATGAAGAAACTTTTTATGAGTACTGGGAAAGCTTTAAGAAGTTATGTTCCAGCTGTCCACCTCACCAAATAGATGACCAACACCTGATCCAATACTTCTATGAGGGACTATTGACAATGGATAGGAGCATGATTGATGCAGCAAGTGGAGGAGCATTAGTAGATAAAACACCAGAAGCTGCAAGGAATTTAATTGCAAACATGGCAGTTAACTCTCAGCAGTATGGAACCATGATAAATCATACACATACAAGGGTGAATGAGGTAAGCACTGATCATATCGGGCAACAAATATCTGATTTAATTGTTTCGGTTCGACATATGGTTGCAGGGAACATGCACAAAGCAATAGTATGTGGAATTTATTCAAAATCAGGACATAATACAGATAATTGTCCAACACTGCAAGAGGATGCAATTGTTCAACAAGTTAATGCTGTGGGGACATTCCCAGGACAATATCAACATCAATATGATCCTTATCCTGACACTTACAATGCACGATGGAGAGATCAACCCAGCCTAAGCTATGAGGGTAATAGGCAGCAATGTTTCCAACCAGCTCAAACTCAGTATCAACCAAACCAAGTAGCTCCTGAAAAACCTGGAACATCTATGGAGGATATGTTCAAGGAACTCATGGGACAGACACAACAATTTATAAGTCAGACACAACAATTCATGAGTCAAACACAACAGTTCCAGCAGATGACAAGAAGTTTTGTTCAAGATCTGAGGAACCAAGTTAGTCAGCTTGCTACAACAGTTGGTAGACTGGATTCTCAAGGCTCAGGGAGGTTACCCTCACAAATAGTTGTCAATCCAAGAGAGAATATACGTGCAATTACCTTGAGAAGTGGTGCAGATGTATGTCAGGAAGAAAAGTCAGGGCTTGGAAGTAAATTTCAACCTTTCTCTGAGTATAAACCAGTGCTTCCTTTTCCTCATGTTTTAACGAAGAGATACAAAGTTGGAAAACATTCAGAGTTATATACAGAGGAGTATGAAGAATTTCTGGCAGAACTAGAGAGGAGGGCACATGAATTGAATAATGTTGAAAAGAATGCTAAAGAGGAAAGAGCCCTATCAGAAGATGAATTGATAATTCTTGCAGATTTCTACAATGAAAACACGGACGAAAAACTGATTGATGAGTACGAAGATACCTTGGCTATGAGGTTTGATGATGAAGGGATTCAGATCAATGATTATGAGGTCATGAGGTATCTTGGTATTGTTAATTTTGTTTTTGCTATTGATGTTTTTGACCCTATAATGCAAAAATCTTTTGAGCAAATACAACAAGAGGATTTGAGGGCTGCAGTTTCTAATGGCTGGGAGATAGAGGAAGATGTACTATTGGAGCATAATCAAGCTTTGCAGGATGTTGCTACTACTTTAAGGCTTGAACCATTACCAGTTCACTTGCATTTCACAAGTCCAATTACATAGCTAGCAAGGAATGATGTCAAGCCAATGACAGTAAACAAGGGCAGCTGCTTGGGAGGCAACCCAAGATTCAGATTTGATTTTCTTTCCCCTTTACTTTTTATTTTTAGTTGCATAGTTGCTTTCTTCTTTGCATAATTTTCTTACATTGGGGACAATGTAAGGTTTAAGTTTGGGGGAGGGGTTTACGTTATTATTTGAATTATTAGGTTATTATTTAGGATATGATATAAGATGATGCTCTAAATTTTGAAAATTTTTCTGACTTTATAATCGTAGTGTTTTGCTAAAGCTTTTGAAGGTTGAAATCGTAGAGTGAATATTGATGCTTATTTTCAGGATTTGATTTGATGCTTTATTAACTGATGAACAATGATGACTTAGTTAGGATCCATACAAACTGATTTTGGATTGGGATTGTTTTGCATGAATACTTGAATATGGGATACATGATTACTTGACTAAGTTATTTGTGGGATTATACTTTGTGCACTGATCTTGAGATTTGAGCCCGTTTCCAATGAAATTAGGCTCCGAAAACGTCAAAATCCGATACTCCAAACTTGACAGAAATTACCAAATTGCCACTAGATCAAATCTTTCCATAATTTATCAAATCTTATCAAATCTTTCCATAAACTGACTTGCTTGCTCGTCAACCGCATCAATAATGGTTAGAATCTTGTGAAGAGTTTGTTTCATTAAGTGATAATCTAAGTGGAATTTCGGGTAGCAGAGCTTGTTGTTGCCTAGGGCTATTAATCTTATTGAAGGAAGAAATAATGTTAACTTGACTATACTGTTACTGTAAACTGGTGAAACTGAACTGAAGAACTGAAGCTTTAATTAATTTGATTATCTTTTTAACTTTGTTTTCTTTGGTTAATCATAATTCAAAACCGGCCAATTCTTTATTATTAGTTAGAAACATTAGAATATATTCAAATCAATATCATTCTCTGCGGGATCGATCCTTACTTGCTACTGTGCTTATTATTTAAATTTGTAGAGTAAAAGTGAGGTTTATTTTTGGTTTGCTTGGCGACAGCTTCCCAAATTTTGGCGCCGTTGTCGGGGAGTGATTATTTGTTTTGATTTATTCTTTGTTTCTTTTATTTTATTTTATTTTATTTTATTTTATTTAACTCGATCCTCTCACTCTATTGAATTGAAATTTGATCCAGAGATAGAAGAAGCTTTTGATCCAGCAAAAAGACTGAGAAAAGAGAATTGTAGAGCCAAAAGCACAACTGCAGATCTAGAAGAAGCTTTTGTTCCATCACCTGGTCTTAACATAACACTGGAATTGCTGCAAAATAATTCATCCACTAGAGAAGAAGAGATGGCTACTCCCACCAATAGGACTTTGAAAGAACTAGCTAATCCTGATCTTAATCAACCATCCTTGTGTATTGAATATCCTACTTTAGATGTTGTTTTTGAATTAAAATCTGGACTAATTCATCTTTTGCCTACTTTTCGTGGTCTTACAATTGAAAATTCATACAAGCATCTGAAGGAGTTCCATATAGTGTGTTCATAACCATGAAGCCACAAGGAGTGACAGAGGAACAAATCAAGCTAAGAGCTTTTCCATTCTCATTAGCAGATATGGCAAAGGACTGGTTATACTATCTACCTTCAGGAGCAATTCACTCATGGACTGATATGCAAAAGCTATTCTTAGAGAAGTACTTTCCTACTTCAAGAGTTGCCAACATAAGGAAGAAGATATGTGGAATCATGCAGTTTAATGAAGAAACTTTTTATGAGTACTGGGAAAGCTTTAAGAAGTTATGTTCCAGCTGTCCACCTCACCAAATAGATGACCAACACCTGATCCAATACTTCTATGAGGGACTATTGACAATGGATAGGAGCATGATTGATGCAGCCAGTGGAGGAGCATTAGTAGATAAAACACCAGAAGCTGCAAGGAATTTAATTGCAAACATGGCAGTTAATCTCAACAGTATGGAACCATGATAAATCATACACATACAAGGGTGAATGAGGTAAGCACTGATCATATCGGGCAACAAATATCTGATTTAATTGTTTCGGTTCGACATATGGTTGCAGGGAACATGCATAAAGCAATAATATGTGGAATTTATTCAAAATCAGGACATAATACAAATAATTGTCCAACACTGCAAGAGGATGCAATTGTTCAACAAGTTAATGTTGTGGGGACATTCTCAGGACAATATCAACATCAATATGATCCTTATCCTGACACTTACAATGCACGATGGAGAGATCAACCCAGCCTAAGCTATGAGGGTAATAGGCAGCAATGTTTCCAACCAGCTCAAACTCAGTATCAAATAAACCAAGTAGGTCCTGAAAAACCTGGAACATCTATGGAGGATATGTTCAAGGAACTCATGGGACAGACACAACAATTTATAAGTAAGACACAACAATTCATGAGTCAAACACAACAGTTCCAGCAGAAGACAAGAACTTTTGTTCAAGATCTAAGGAACCAAGTTAGTCAGCTTGCTACAACAGTTGGTAGACTGGATTCTCAAGGCTTAGGGAGGTTACCCTCACAAATAGTTGTCAATCCAAGAGAGAATATACGTGCAATTACCTTGAGAAGTGGTGCAGATGTATGTCAGGAAGAAAAGTCAGGGCTTGGAAGTAAATTTTAACCTTTCTCTGAGTATAAACCAGTGCTTCCTTTTCCTCATGTTTTAACGAAGAGATACAAAGTTGGAAAACATTCAGAGTTATATACATAGGAGTATGAAGAATTTCTGGCAGAACTAGAGAGGAGGGCACATGAATTGAATAATGTTGAAAAGAATGCTAAATAGGAAAGAGCCCTATCAGAAGATGAATTGATAATTCCTGCAGATTTCTACAACGAAAACACGGACGAAAAAATGATTGATGAGTACGAAGATACCTTGGCTATGAAGTTTGATGATGAAGGGATTCAGATCAATGATTATGAGGTCATGAGGTATCTTGGTATTGTTAATTTTGTTTTTGCTATTGATGTTTTTGACCCTATAATGCAAAAATCTTTTGAGCAAATACAACAAGAGGATTTGAGGGCTGCAGTTTCTAATGGCTGGGAGATAGAGGAAGATGTACTATTGGAGCATAATCAAGCTTTGCAGGATGTTGCTACTACTTTAAGGCTTGAACCATTACCAGTTCACTTGCATTTCACAAGTCCAATTACATAGCTAGCAAGGAATGATGTCAAGCCAATGACAGTAAACAAGGGCAGCTGCTTGGGAGGCAACCCAAGATTCAGATTTGATTTTCTTTCCCCTTTACTTTTTATTTTTAGTTGCATAGTTGCTTTCTTCTTTGCATAATTTTCTTACATTGGGGACAATGTAAGGTTTGAGTTTGGGGGAGGGGTTTACGTTATTATTTGAATTATTAGGTTATTATTTAGGATATGATATAAGATGATGCTCTAAATTTTGAAAATTTTTCTGACTTTATAATCGTAGTGTTTTGCTAAAGCTTTTGAAGGTTGAAATCGTAGAGTGAATATTGATGCTTTATTTTCAGGATTTGATTTGATGCTTTATTAACTGATGAACAATGATGACTTAGTTAGGATCCATACAAACTGATTTTGGATTGGGATTGTTTTGCATGAATACTTGAATATGGGATACATGATTACTTGACTAAGTTATTTGTGGGATTATACTTTGTGCACTGATCTTGAGATTTGAGCCCGTTTCCAATGAAATTAGGCTCCGAAAACGTCAAAATCCGATACTCCAAACTTGACAGAAATTACCAAATTGCCACTAGATCAAATCTTTCCATAATTTATCAAATCTTATCAAATCTTTCCATAAACTGACATGCTTGCTCGTCAACCGCATCAATAATGGTTAGAATCTTGTGAAGAGTTTGTTTCATTAAGTGATAATCTAAGTGGAATTTCGGGTAGCAGAGCTTGTTGTTGCCTAGGGCTATTAATCTTATTGAAGGAAGAAATAATGTTAACTTGACTATACTGTTACTGTAAACTGGTGAAACTGAACTGAAGAACTGAAGCTTTAATTAATTTGATTATCTTTTTAACTTTGTTTTCTTTGGTTAATCATAATTCAAAACCGCCCAATTCTTTATTATTAGTTAGAAACATTAGAATATATTCAAATCAATATCATTCTCTGTGGGATCGATCCTTACTTGCTACTGTGCTTATTATTTAAATTTGTAGAGTAAAAGTGAGGTTTATTTTTGGTTTGCTTGACGACAGCTTCCCAAATTTTGGCGCCGTTGTCGAGGAGTGATTATTTGTTTTGATTTATTCTTTGTTTCTTTTATTTTATTTTATTTTATTTTATTTTATTTAACTCGATCCTCTCACTCTATTGAATTGAAATTTGATCCAGAGATAGAAGAAGCTTTTGATACAGCAAAGAGACTGAGAAAAGAGAATTGTAGAGCCAAAAGCACAACTGCAGATCTAGAAGAAGCTTTTGTTCCATCACCTGGTCTTAACATAACACTGGAATTGCTGCAAAATAATTCATCCACTAGAGAAGAAGAGATGGCTACTCCCACCAATAGGACTTTGAAAGAACTAGCTAATCCTGATCTTAATCAACCATCCTTGTGTATTGAATATCCTACTTTAGATGTTGTTTTTGAATTAAAATCTGGACTAATTCATCTTTTGCCTAGTTTTCGTGGTCTTACAGGTGAAAATTCATACAAGCATCTGAAGGAGTTCCATATGGTGTGTTCATAACCATGAAGCCACAAGGAGTGACAGAGGAACAAATCAAGCTAAGAGCTTTTCCATTCTCATTAACAGATATGGCAAAGGACTGGTTATACTATCTACCTTCAGGAGCAATTCACTCATGGACTGATATGCAAAAGCTATTCTTAGAGAAGTACTTTCCTACTTCAAGAGTTGCCAACATAAGGAAGGAGATATGTGGAATCATGCAGTTTAATGAAGAAACTTTTTATGAGTACTGGGAAAGCTTTAAGAAGTTATGTTCCAGCTGTCCACCTCACCAAATAGATGACCAACACCTGATCCAATACTTCTATGAGGGACTATTGACAATGGATAGGAGCATGATTGATGCAGCAAGTGGAGGAGCATTAGTAGATAAAACACCAGAAGCTGCAAGGAATTTAATTACAAACATGGCAGTTAACTCTCAGCAGTATGGAACCATGATAAATCATACACATACAAGGGTGAATGAGGTAAGCACTGATCATATCGGGCAACAAATATCTGATTTAACTGTTTCGGTTCGACAGATAGTTGCAGGGAACATGCACAAAGCAATAGTATGTGGAATTTATTCAAAATCAGGACATAATACAGATAATTGTCCAACACTGCAAGAGGATGCAATTGTTCAACAAGTTAATGTTGTGGGGACATTCCCTGGACAATATCAACATCAATATGATCCTTATCCTGACACTTACAATGCACAATGGAGAGATCAACCCAGCCTAAGCTATGAGGGTAATAGGCAGCAATGTTTCCAACCAGCTCAAACTCAGTATCAACCAAACCAAGTAGCTCCTGAAAAACCTGGAACATCTATGGAGGATCTGTTCAAGGAACTCATGGGACAGACACAACAATTTATAAGTCAGACACAACAATTCATGAGTCAAACACAACAGTTCCAGCAGAAGACAAGAACTTTTGTTTAAGATCTGAGGAACCAAGTTAGTCAGCTTGCTACAACAGTTGGTAGACTGGATTCTCAAGGCTCAGGGAGGTTACCCTCACAAATAGTTGTCAATCCAAGAGAGAATATACGTGCAATTACCTTGAGAAGTGGTGCAGATGTATGTCAGGAAGAAAAGTCAGGGCTTGGAAGTAAATTTCAACCTTTCTCTGAGTATAAACCAATGCTTCCTTTTCCTCATGTTTTAACGAAGAGATATAAAGTTGGAAAACATTCAGAGTTATATACAGAGGAGTATGAAGAATTTCTGGCAGAACTAGAGAGGAGGGCACATGAATTGAATAATGTTGAAAAGAATGCTAAAGAGGAAAGAGCCCTATCAGAAGATGAATTAATAATTCCTGCAGATTTCTACAACGAAAACACGGACGAAAAAATGATTGATGAGTACGAAGATACCTTGGCTATGAAGTTTGATGATGAAGGGATTCAGATCAATGATTATGAGGTCATGGGGTATCTTGGTATTGTTAATTTTGTTTTTGCTATTGATGTTTTTGACCCTATAATGCAAAAATCTTTTGAGCAAATACAACAAGAGGATTTGAGGGCTGCAGTTTCTAATGGCTGGGAGATAGAGGAAGATGTACTATTGGAGCATAATCAAGCTTTGCAGGATGTTGCTACTACTTTAAGGCTTGAACCATTACCAGTTCACTTGCATTTCACAAGTCCAATTACATAGCTAGCAAGGAATGATGTCAAGCCAATGACAGTAAACAAGGGCAGCTGCTTGGGAGGTAACCCAAGATTTAGATTTGATTTTCTTTCCCCTTTACTTTTTATTTTTAGTTGCATAGTTGCTTTCTTCTTTGCATAATTTTCTTACATTGGGGACAATGTAAGGTTTGAGTTTGGGGGAGGGGTTTACGTTATTATTTGAATTATTAGGTTATTATTTAGGATATGATATAAGTTGATGCTCTAAATTTTGAAAATTTTTCTGACTTTATAATCGTAGTGTTTTGCTAAAGCTTTTGAAGGTTGAAATCGTAGAGTGAATATTGATGCTTATTTTCAGGATTTGATTTGATGCTTTATTAACTGATGAACAACGATGACTTAGTTAGGATCCATACAAACTGATTTTGGATTGGGATTGTTTTTCATGAATACTTGAATATGGGATACATGATTACTTGACTAAGTTATTTGTGGGATTATACTTTGTGCACTGATCTTGAGATTTGAGACCTGTTTAAACTGTTATTTTGTTTGCAGAACCTTGTGCAAGAAACAGCTTTGAAAAAAATGATGAGAAAATTATGAAAATTGTTGAATGAAAAAAATGCAGATGTCTTGTGGTGGGTTGAGATGGAGCGTAAAACGCACTCACCAATAAACACAAGAGCGAGATGGAGCGTAAAACGCACTCGTTGGGAAGCAAATAAGTGAGATAGAGCATAAAATGCACTCATTTGAAATAAAAAATGTGAAAGGTGAAATGGAGCATAAGATGCATTCACCTAAGGAAAGATAATGTCTGCAGGTTCTGTAGAGCAGAAATTTTTGCAAATTTTTGCAGGATAATCAGGCCTTGAGTTTTGAGTCAGTGTGCACAGTTGTTGTTCTATATAACTGAGTTGGGTATTTGTGTTAATCATATGAGGGATATTTATGTGGATATATTCTGATTTGGATGATGTTTTTGTTAGGTTTGTACATGCGCGAATATGCAATCAAATTACATAAATAGTGCGGAAACGCGATAAAATCAGATTTTAAAATTTTATACAAACCATCACCATGATCTTTCTTTATGCACAATTATTAATTAAACGAAAGAGATGAAGAATAAGAATTATACCCTTGTAGAATTCTAGCTTCCTCAGGTACAAGTTCACCTCCAATTGCTTCGCGTTCTCCTTGAATTCCACCGATTAAATTCCTTCCTTTGATCAACGTTAGCCACCCAAGTGTTTGGCCTCTAGAGGTGATCCACCAAGGAATAATACTTGGTCAAGAAGATGGGTGTTGACAAAACCCTAGTTTCTATCTCTATAGAAATTGTAAGTACTCTCTACAATTCTTATGCAAGAATGTGTAACCCTAATCTATGATAAGACTTCTCTTATTTATAGATGTAGGAAAACCCTTCCCTAAACTATTTAGGATTAGGGTTTCTATTCTAATTAAACTCCTTTAATTAAATTAAACTCCTAATCCAATTAGGAATTCATGTGAGAGTACTTCTATTAATTAATTCTCAATCCCTATTAGGAATTAAATAATAGTAATAGTAATAATAATAAGACTCCTCTTATTAATTTATATTTAATATTTCTAAAATATTAAATAATAAATATTAAGCTATTTAATTTATTCTATCTTCATTGACTAAATTAAATACACTTAACTTATTATTACAATTATGTCATTTACTTCTTAAATAAATATTTTCCTTTTGCGGTGTGACCCTTTAGGTCCTCCATATTAAACCGGTTGTGAATAAATCAATTAGAACAATTCTAATATTATTTAAATAAATAAATTAAACTATTTAATTCATTTAAATAAATAATATTTATTCTACAATAAGGGTAAGCCCCCTTAGCGATCAACGACTTTCCAGATAATATAGATTTCAACATTAATCATAAAAGAACCTTTCAGTGCATAGTTACCATACAATTCAATCCTTCTACCATACAATGTCCCAATTAAATATAAGATATGGAATTACTGTCAAGTCTTATTTTATTTAATTATATGTATTTCGATTCTGAAATGCACAACTCTGATTAATGCAAATTAGAAACTCTTTTCTAATTTCATTCTACTTTGGCCAAAGACTTCTGAGTCGTCATTTATCGAATCACATAGGACATTCTCTCCTTTTACTAGAAGTGGTAGATTCTTTGTTGATCATTCAACTATTTCCATGTACAACTTATTATACCCAATCATACCCTTTGATATACCCTAAAGGTCTTAAGGGACATGTCAAAGTATAACTCATCATACACAAGATACTATGATGATCTCAAGTCCAAGGATCACTTGTACTACTATCACTAGAGGAATTCCTATTGACAGGCGAGTAAAACTCCATTAGGTATTCCTTAGCGAGCCACGTTCAGTGAACTTATTCTCTAATAAGCACCTACATACTTGCTTTAGTGTCTCCACACAAATGATTATGAGGTCAATCATTCTCTTCATAAGAGCAAGCAACGTATGTACTAATCTATCCGGATTCACTAATCCCCTTTTTAGTAATCCATCGATTAGGAACAATTTAAGTTTGTGAGCTATCTAGAATTTAGATCTCATTAGCATGATCACCATCATTATTCTAAAAGCATTGCTCAAAACTATGGGTTTATCACATTTAATATAACAGTACTATGTAGATAATGTAAAATGCCTTTTAACAACCGAATAAGATTACAAAGTATATGCTACATCATATCAAATATGATTGGCTTGTGTGCATACTACTTTCAATCTCCCACTTGCACTAAAGCCAATCGTCATGGTATCTAATACCCTTCTTCTCTAAGTGACGATCATCCTACTGTTTGGATAAAGCTTCAGTAAATGGATATGAAATGTTGTTCTTGAGAGTCCACTATCTCTATAGTTACTTCTCCTCTTTCAATGATTCCACTAATCAAATGAAAGTGCCGCAATACATGTTTGAATCCAAGATGAGACTTAGGAACTATTCCTAGTTCTGTAATGAACTTTTCATCCAAACAATCAACTTGCAGCTTCATTTATAGCTATATACTTTGTCTTTATCACTAAACAAGCAACTTTTTACTGTTTGGAACCTTTCCAATTTACTGCACCACCTTTCAAGGTAACGATTTACTTTAAAGTGGATTTGTTATCGTCTTGGTCAGTCTGAAAAACTTGAATCTGTTAAGCCCTCTAGTTTTTATTCAGACCTACCTTGAATCATGATCACATCTTCAGTACCGGTTAAGTACTTAAAGATGTTTATCACTGTCTTACACTGATCTTCTCCAGAATATGACTGATCAACATCAGGCCTTGTATATTCACTATATACATGATAGTAATTCATGCGATCTCTCTTTTAATTGGGGACAATTTTAGAGAGATACACTCCACGGCTCATCATCATGAGACCTTTCTTGGAGTTTGCCATGCTAAACGCCTTTAGCATCGAATGAATATACGTTCATTGGGTCAAGCCGAACATCCTTTTAAATCTATCTATATAGATTTCTATCCCCAATTTATAGGATGCTCCTCCCAAGTCATTCATGGAGGAATGTTTAGACAATTTTATCTTTACTGATTGTAGCATTGGTGTGTTATTCCTTGTCGGTAGTATATCAACATATAATACCAAGAATATCACAGTGCTCCCACTTACCCTTTTGTACACACTAGGTTCATTCTCATTTTTGATAAAATCAAACTCTTTTGATTGTCTCATCAAAATTAATGTTCCATTTTTGAGAAGCTTGCTTCAATCCATAAATGGATCATTGTAGCTTAAAACACGATTTGCTTCAACCTTTGAAACAAATTCCTCTAGCTGTATCATACATACATTCTCCTCAAGTCTTCATTGAGGAAGGGTGTCTCCACATCCATTTTTGCCAGATTTCGTAATAAGCTGCAATCACAAGCAAAATCCAAATGGACTTGAGCATTACCCAATAATAAGGTTTTATCACAGTCAACTCCTTGACTTTATTTGAAACCTTTTAAACAGGTCTGGTCTTATAGGTCTCCACCTTGCCATTTTCCCTAGTCTTTCTCTTAAAGACCCTTATTCACACTCTAGGCACTATGCCCTTTTGTGGAGTAACCAGAGTCTATACTTGGTTCTCATACATGGAGTCCATTTCGGATTTCATGGCCATCTGCCATTTCTCTGAGTGTCTTCTACTCATAGCCTCATCGTATATAACTGGATCATCATCCTCTATGATGCGTACCTCATCATCATCCTCTATGATGAATCCATACCTCCAGGTATCTTCGATACTCTTCCAGGTTTACGATTCGGTTGTGGTACAATAGGTCTATCTACAGGTTCCTCGATTCGACTTAAAGTGCTTTGTGGTTCTTGAACTCCTTCAAGATCTTTTACCCTCCCACTAGCTCCTTCAATGATAAACACCTTTATCTAAGAAGGTAGCGTGTAGGATTATAGTAATAATACCCTAAACTTACTTTAGGATATCCCACAAGTCTGCACCTGTCAGATTTTGTCCCAAACTTATCTTTGAAACCTTTTCACATAAGCTGGTCAACCCTTATCTTAACATACTTAAGATTAGGAATCCTCCCTATCCATAACTTTTATGGAGTCTTGGGGCCGGATTTTGAGGTTACCTTATTATGTAGATATGCAGCCGTTTCTAGGGCATAACCCTAGATGGATACTAGAATGTCGGTAAAAATCATTATGGACTGCACCATGTCCAACAAGGTACAATTTATCCTTTTAGATACACCAATCAATTATTGCGTATCAGAAGGTATCCATTATGAGAAAATAACATTTTGAGATGATCTAGAAACTCATTGCACAAGTATTCTTTCCTCGATCTGATCAAAGAATCTTAATACTTTGTCAATATGTTTCACTTCTGAATTCTTTGAACCTTTCAAATGATTCAGATTTGTATTTTATCAAATACACATATTCAACTCTTTGAATGATCATCTCCTTTTCTTTTACTAGTTTGTTCAATTTGCAAAATTATTTTTCATGTAAGTCAAGTTTACAAAGTCTATCAAGTAATCTTCCAGTTTCAAACAAAACATTATCATTATAAATAGAACAACAATTGTTCTTAAATATAATACCAGAACCTTCCTTGTCCAACAACGGAAGTAATAATATTTCTAAAGAGAACTGAAACATAATAACAACTTATTAACTTAATAGATTTGCCCGTAGGCAATGCTAAACTATAAGTTCCTACGGTTAATGCAGCAACCATTGCTTCATTCTCCACGCGTAAGATTACTTATTCTTTGTTTAGCTTTCTACTTCTGCTTAGTCTCTGCATTGGATTGCATACGTGAGAACTACAGCCGGTATCCAATACCCAAGTAGAACCTTGACTTATAGAAAAATTTATTTCAATCATGAACAAACCCATATTTGTAACCGAAGCTTCACTAAGCTTCTTCTGCTTACCCTCTAGTTTTAATTCTAGTATCCAGGCTTATTGCAGTGGAAGCAAACTCTTTTACTATCTGCATCAGTCTTGTTCTTATTGCCCTTTATTTTTGCCTTTCCTTTTACCTTCTTTGAATTGTTCTTCTTTTAAGAAGATCCTTTAGCCCTCTTCTGCTTCCTAGAAGAATCATCTACCAGTAAGACTTGGTCTTTCTTCGTTGGAAAGTGACTCTTTACAGTTTTCAACATGTTTAAGCAACTCAGGCAGGCTGACATATAGCTTGTTCATGTGGAAATTCACAACAATTTGTGAGAAAGAGTCTGGAAGTGATTGCAAGATCAAATCTTGGATCAACTCTCCATTCATTAAAACCCAGTTGTCCTAATTGTTCAATCAAATTGATCATTTTAGGACATATGTTTGTACTGTAGTGCCATCGGTCATTCTAGATCGGAAGAGCTCCTTAGATATCTGATATTTAATAGTCCTACTTTCCTCACCCTTCAACTCCTTGAAGGTTCCGGAGTACAGTAGGAGCATCCATAGTTTCATGCTGACACTGAAGCTCGTTACTCATGGATGCGAGCATGATGCATTGAGCCAACTGTGCATCATCTTGCCACTTTCTAAAAGTAGCAATCTCTTCCTCAGAGGCATTGTCTGCAACCATTGCAGGGATAAGCGTATTAAGGACATAAGATAGCTTTTTAGCCTTGAGAACTATTCTCAAATTCTTTAACCAGTCCTTTTAATTTGGTCCGATTAATTAGCATCTAATATGCTCCGCAGTGATAGTGAATTAGACATCGTAAAATTCTGTAAATGAATTTGTATTTTTAAAACATTTTATCATACATTCATTTCTTAATTAATTACCAAAATAAATTAGGTCTTTGTTTTAAATTGGTATCTCCCACTATTTTCATCAAACTATATTACCCTCAATATACAGTTCGGCAAATCTAAATAAAGATTTGCTAGTGAGAATAAGGATCTCATTTCAAATGTATATAGCCTTGTGTGACACAACAAACGATATATAAATAAATAGGTAGACAACTATTGTCAATTACATCACTATGTAACTCCTTTCAATTTGCCTCTTAGATTATTTTGATCAAGTGTGACACATCCGAATCAAAATTATCCAAGTTAAGTCCAACCTAGCACTTCCATATATTCGAAAGAAAAACACTGTCCTTGTGTGACACAACAAAACAGCATCGTTCAGTCTATGTATAAGCATCAAATGTGATAAAGCAACATCTTAAATATTTAATACTTGTCTTGTGTGACACAACAAACTTATATTAAATATTTAATACTCTATCGCTTTACCATGCTAGAAGGCGACGTTCGATATTCCAAATATCTTTGAACGCTTAGGACTTAATATAATTTGTTTGAGGGGTTTGTTATTATTAGT
The DNA here is from genome assembly GCA_034770075.1 of Aralia elata. Classification (NCBI taxonomy): domain Eukaryota; kingdom Viridiplantae; phylum Streptophyta; class Magnoliopsida; order Apiales; family Araliaceae; genus Aralia; species Aralia elata. The sequence goes on along the minus strand of CM068377.1, from coordinate 90,008,343 downwards.
CTCATCTTGTTTAGCGCGCATGCACATATATATATAAAATACGCGTCATATTATTTAACATGCGAAGCATGTTGTATAATATATAATATATACATAGTAAGCATGCACATATAGAATACTATATTCTACCCGGATTGATTATGGACTTTTATTCTAGTTTGGTTCACTAGAGCCACCAAGTGAACCAAAAGGTCAAACCTAGGGTGCAAGAATTAAATTTAAATATAACTATTACATTTAAACTCGGGCTCCATTACAAACGGGTCTTCAAGCGCTCCTTGCTCCTTTGTCTCCAATTCTTCAAGTAATTCTAACTAAACCTATTACATAAACTATTTACAATAAATAGAAACCTTGATCAGCAGTCAAGGGGAGGTACATAGGAGGAAGATAGAATTTACATCAAGGAAAAACTAGAGAAGACGAGGTACGCAGACCCCATTTATAAAACCCATTCATTCAAGCATCCACTAAAATAAATCCAATCACACATTGGTCAATAGTCCATAATCAATCTCTATTTATCATCATACATATTTCTATATGTATCAATAAATAATATTCATCCCATGAATAATAAAATCATTCCATATATGCATTGATATCATTTAATGGGCAATATTAGTTAGTATAAAATTCAATTTCAACTCCAATTAGTTATCATGGAATCCAATTCCAACTCTAATTAGTTATCATGAAATCCAATTTTAATTAAAATAAACTTTTTTATTTTAATCATATTCCAAATCAAAATAAACTCTTTTATTTTAATTTATCCAATTTTTTGAATAAAAATAAACTTCTTTATTTTTAATCAAATTCCAAATCAAAATAAACTCCTTTATTTTAATTAATATGGAAACCAATTTCAAGTTTAAAATAAACACCTTTATTTTTAACTTAAAATTGTTGAAAAATAAAATATGTTGAATCCTATTCTTTATCAAAATAAACATCTTTATTTTTTAAGGAAACATGGAATCCTATTCCATATGTGAATAAACTCCTTTATTCTAGGAAACATGGAATCCTATTCCATATGTGAATAAACTCCTTTATTCTAGGAAATATAGAATCTTATTCCATATATGAACAAACTCCTTTATTCTAGTTAACGTAGAATCCAATTCCATGTTCAAATAAAGCTTTTAATTTTAATTATATTCCAATTCAAAATAAACCTTTTATCTTAATTGAAAATAAATAAAATCAAAATAAATAAAAAAAATTAAAAAAAAATAAATAAAATAATTTTACACAAACAATTATGCTCAATTAAATTGTTCTTAACACATATCAATGTATATACAGAATCAAAACAATTAATAATTAGCATAAAGTTTGGCTCTTGATACCACTGTTAGGTTTGTACATGCGCGAATATGCAATCAAATTACATAAATAGTGCGGAAGCGCGATAAAATCAGATTTTAAAATTTTATACAAACCATCACCATGATCTTTCTTTATGCACAATTATTAATTAAACGAAAGAGATGGAAAATAAGAATTATACCCTTGTAGAATTCTAGCTTCCTCAGGTACAAGTTCACCTCCAATTGCTTCGCGTTCTCCTTGAATTCCACCGATTAAATTCCTTCCTTTGATCAACGTTAGCCACCCAAGTGTTTGGCCTCTAGAGGTGATCCACCAAGGAATAATACTTGTTCAAGAAGATGGGTGTTGGCAAAACCCTAGTTTCTATCTCTATAGAAATTGTAAGTACTCTCTACAATTCTTATGCAAGAGTGTGTAACCTTAATCTATGATAAGACTTCTCTTATTTATAGATGTAGGAAAACCCTTCCCTAAACTATTTAGGATTAGGGTTTCTATTCTAATTAAACTCCTTTAATTAAATTAAACTCCTAATCCAATTAGGAATTCATGTGATGAGTACTTCTATTAATTAATTTCCCAATCCCTAATTAGGAATTAAATAATAGTAATAGTAATAATAATAAGACTCCTCTTATTAATTTATATTTAATATTTCTAAAATATTAAATAATAAATATTAAGCTATTTAATTTATTCTATCTTCATTGACTAAATTAAATACACTTAACTTATTATTACAATTATGTCATTTACTTCTTAAATAAATATTTTCCTTTTGCGGTGTGACCCTTTAGGTCCTCCATATTAAACCGGTTGTGAATAAATCAATTAGAACAATTCTAATATTATTTAAATAAATAAATTAAACTATTTAATTCATTTAAATAAATAATATTTATTCTACAATAAGGGTAAGCCCCCTTAGCGATCAACGACTTTCCAGATAATATAGATTTCAACATTAATCATAAAAGAACCTTTCAGTGCATAGTTACCGTACAATTCAATCCTTCTACCATACAATGTCCCAATTAAATATAAGATATGGAATTACTGTCAAGTCTTATTTTATTATATGTATTTCGATTCTGAAATGCACAACTCTGATTAATGCAAATTAGAAACTCTTTTCTAATTTCATTCTGCTTTGGCCAAAGACTTCTGAGTCGTCATTTATCGAATCACATAGGACATTCTCTCCTTTTACTAGAAGTGGTAGATTCTTTGTTGATCATTCACCTATTTCCATGTACAACTTATTATACCCAATCATACCCTTTGATATACCCTAAAGGTCTTAAGGGACATGTCAAAGTATAACTCATCATACACAAGATACTATGATGATCTCAAGTCCAAGGATCACTTGTACTACTATCACTAGAGGAATTCCTATTGACAGGCGAGTAAAACTCCATTAGGTATTCCTTAGCGAGCCACGTTCAGTGAACTTATTCTCTAATAAGCACCTACATACTTGCTTTAGTGTCTCCACACAAATGATTATGAGGTCAATCATTCTCTTCATAAGAGCAAGCAACGTATGTACTAATCTATCCGGATTCACTAATCCCCTTTTTAGTAATCCATCGATTAGGAACAATTTAAGTTTGTGAGCTATCTAGAATTTAGATCTCATTAGCATGATCACCATCATTATTCTAAAAGCATTGCTCAAAACTATGGGTTTATCACATTTAATATAACAGCACTATGTAGATAATGTAAAATGCCTTTTAACAACCGAATAAGATTGCAAAGTATATGCTACATTATATCAAATATGATTGGCTTGTGTGCATACTATTTTCAATTTTGTGGGGAATGACATAGTTGTTGTTATGAGTTGGTTAATGAGGTGTTGGTCAGGTTTCTCTAATAGATGTTGTTATTCCATGATCTTTAGTTGGAGACCTTTGAAAGTTTGGTTGAATGAGTCAGATAAGTTTTTGATTTCTGTTTACATGAGGACATGTAAAGACTAAGTGTGGGGGAATTTAATAGGTGCAAAATATTTTATATTTTTAGTTCTTTTATGCGTAGTATTATTATACGTTTTCTGTGTTTATGAGCTGATTTAAGGTGTTTATAGATTTTATGAAGAATTTATGTGATTTTGCAAAATGTGGGTTTAATGCTGATTTTTATGTTGTTTTGCAGAATACTCTACGATTGTTGGGTGAGAGCTCTACGTTCGTAGTGTTAGGATGGCAGTTTGGCAGCTCGACGATCGCAGGAAGGTCACGGCAGAATTATGCGACGATTTGATATAGTACTCTACGATCGTTGAGTGTAGTTGTTCGACGATTCCTAGTTGCACTCTACGATTGTGAGATTCACTCTAGGACCAGGCTCACAGCAGTCTACGTTTTCAGTCCAGCGGTGAAGTTACTCTACGTCTGACGAGGGTTACTCTACGATGGTGCTCTTTACTCTACGATTGGCGAGTTTACTCGGTGACAAGTTACTCTACGATTCCGAGGTTTACTCTACGATTCCGAGGTTTACTCTACGATCGTGATATGTGCTGGCACGGGTTATACTCTACGTTTCTTTACACCAAGACTGTCGAAGGAGTGTACACTACGATTCTGGTCGACATACAGATTTCCTATTCTATTTAGGATTTGAGTTGATGGAGCTTAAAGATATGATTCCTAACATGATTTGGAGATAGACTTGTGCATTAAAAAGGAAGATCAATCTAATATGGAGATTCAAGTCAAAGTCAAGAAGGAAACTACATCTGATATGGAATCTGATCAAATATGGAAACTGAATCAAATTAGAAAAGGAAACTGATAAAGACTTGGATTTGGAAATAAAATCTAATTTGATAAGGAAGCTACTTAAAACTGGATTTCAGAGATCAATGAGGATTTGGAATCCTACCATACTTGCAGATTGAAGACTTCCGAAGTAAAATTGGATTAGAATTCTTCTAGGGTTTCAAAGCATCTATAAATACCTTTCACTTGTAATCAGTTGAGACATCTGGGGGAATATCTTGGGACATCATGGATCATATTTTGTAGATCATATTTTAACATGTTAGCTTAGTTTATTTTTATTCAGTTCTAAGAGGATGTGGAACTTGATTTTCAGTTAATAGTATGTTTGAGTTTCGTTATTGATTCCCTTTTATATGAGATTTATTCTGATAATCTGTTTTAACTATTTATATGTTATTTATCTGATTGATTTGATGTGGCTAGTTAAATTAATCTGATTAATATCATCTGCTAGATTCAGGAATAGTATTACGTAATTTATATTGTTTCTAATCACAAGTAGCCGTTAGTAATACTGATTGTGGTCAAGCTTTTGGTTTATTGCTATGGTTATCAGAAGGCAGGTTAAACAAACCGAGCTTATGTGTTTGTTGCTTGGAATAGTCTAATTCCTTAGTTCTTAATGTTGCTGTTATATTAAATCTAGAGAGCTTATTCTAGGTTGTATAATGGTTAGAATCTTGTGAAGAGCTTGTTTCATTAAGTGATAATCTAAGTGGAATTTCGGGTAGCAGAGCTTGTTGTTGCCTAGGGCTATTAATCTTATTGAAGGAAGAAATAATGTTAACTTGACTACACTGTTACTGTAAACTGGTGAAACTGAACTGAAGAACTGAAGCTTTAATTAATTTGATTATCTTTTTAACTTTGTTTTCTTTGGTTAATCATAATTCAAAACCCCCCAATTCTTTATTATTAGTTAGAAACATTAGAATAGATTCAAATCAATATCATTCTCTGTGGGATCGATCCTTACTTGCTACTGTGCTTATTATTTAAATTTGTAGAGTAAAAGTGAGGTTTATTTTTGGTTTGCTTGACGACAGCTTCCTAAATTTTGGCGTCGTTGCCGGGGAGTGATTATTTGTTTTGATTTATTCTTTGTTTCTTTTATTTTATTTTATTTTATTTTATTTTATTTAACTCGATCCTCTCACTCTATTGAATTGAAATTTGATCCAGAGATAGAAGAAACTTTTGATCCAACAAGGAAGCTGAAAAAAGAGAATTGTAGAGCCAAAAGCACAACTGCAGATCTAGAAGAAGCTTTTGTTCCATCACCTGTTCTTAACATAACACTGGAATTGCTGCAAAATAATTCATCCACTGGAGAAAAAGAGATGGCTACTCCCACCAATAGGACTTTGAAAGAACTAGCTAATCCTGATCTTAATCAACCATCCTTGTGTATTGAATATCCTACTTTAGATGCTATTTTTGAATTAAAATCTGGACTAATTCATCTTTTGCCTACTTTTCGTGGTCTTACAGGTGAAAATCCATACAAGCATCTGAAGGAGTTCCATGTGGTGTGTTCAACCATGAAGCCACAAGGAGTGACAGAGGAACAAATTAATCTAAGAGCTTTTCCATTCTCATTAGCAGAAATGGCAAAGGACTGGTTATACTATCTACCTTCAGGAGCAATTCACTCATGGACTGATATGCAAAAGCTATTCTTGGAGAAGTACTTTCCTGCTTCAAGAGTTGCCAACATAAGGAAGGAGATATGTGGAATCATGCAGTTTAATGAAGAAACTTTTTATGAGTACTGGGAAAGCTTTAAGAAGTTATGTTCCAGCTGTCCACCTCACCAAATAGATGACCAACACCTGATCCAATACTTCTATGAGAGACTATTGCCAATGGATAGGAGCATGATTGATGCAGCCAGTGGAGGAGCATTAGTAGATAAAACACCAGAAGCTGCAAGGAATTTAATTGCAAACATGGCAGCTAACTCTCAGCAGTATGGAACCATGATAAATCATACACATACAAGGGTGAATGAGGTAAGCACTGATCATATCGGGCAACAAATATCTGATTTAACTATTTTGGTTCAACAGATGGTTGCAGGGAACATGCACAAAGCAATATTATGTGGAATTTATTCAAAATCAGGACATAATACAGATAATTGTCCAACACTGCAAGAGGATGCAATTGTTCAACAAGTCAATGTTGTGGGGACATTCTCAGGACAATATCAACATCAATATGATCCTTATCCTGACACTTACAATGCACGATGGAGAGATCAACCCAGCCTAAGCTATGAGGGTAATAGGCAGCAATGTTTCCAACCAGCTCAAACTCAGTATCAACCAAACCAAGTAGCTCCTGAAAAACCTGGAACATCTATGGAGGATATGTTCAAGGAACTCATGGGACAGACACAACAATTTATAAGTCAGACACAACAATTCATGAGTCAAACACAACAGTTCCAGCAGGAGACAAGAACTTCTGTTCAAGATCTGAGGAACCAAGTTAGTCAGTTTGCTACAACAGTTGGTAGACTGGATTCTCAAGGCTCAGGGAGGTTACCCTCACAAATAGTTGTCAATCCAAGAGAGAATATACGTGCAATTACCTTGGGAAGTGGTGCAGATGTATGTCAGGAAGAAAAGTCCGGGCTTGGAAGTAAATTTCAACCTTTCTCTGAGTATAAACCAGTGCTTCATTTTCCTCATGTTTTAACGAAGAGATACAAAGTTGGAAAACATTCAGAGTTATATACAGAGGAGTATGAAGAATTTCTGGCAGAACTAGAGAGGAGGGCACATGAATTGAATAATGTCGAAAAGAATGCTAAAGAGGAGAGAGCCCTATAAGAAGATGAATTGATAATTCCTGCAAATTTCTACAATGAAAACACGGACGAAAAATTGATTGATGAGTACGAAGATACCTTGGCTATAAAGTTTGATAATGAAGGGATTCAGATCAATGATTATGAGGTCATGAGGTATCTTGGTATTGTTAATTTTGTTTTTGCTATTGATGTTTTTGACCCTATAATGCAAAAATCTTTTGAGCAAATACAACAAGAGGATTTGAGGGCTGCAGTTTCTAATGGCTGGGAGATAGAGGAAGATGTACTATTGGAGCATAATCAAGCTTTGCAGGATGTTGCTACTACTTTAAGGCTTGAACCATTTACTAGTTCACTTGCAGTACACAAGTCCAATTACATAGCTAGCGAGGAATGATGTCAAGCCAATGACAGTAAATAAGGGCAGCTGCTTGGGAGGCAACCCAAGATTCAGATTTGATTTTCTTTCCCCTTTACTTTTTATTTTTAGTTGCATAGTTGCTTTCTTCTTTGCATAATTTTCTTACATTGGGGACAATGTAAGGTTTGAGTGTGGGGGAGGGGTTTACGTTATTATTTGAATTATTAGGTTATTATTTAGGATATGATATAAGATGATGCTCTAAATTTTGAAAATTTTTCTGACTTTATAATCGTAGTGTTTTGCTAAAGCTTTTGAAGGTTGAAATCGTAGAGTGAATATTGATGCTTATTTTCAGGATTTGATTTGATGCTTTATTAACTGATGAACAATGATGACTTAGTTAGGATCCATACAAACTGATTTTGGATTGGGATTGTTTTGCATGAATACTTTAATATGGGATACATGATTACTTGACTAAGTTATTTGTGGGATTATACTTTGTGCACTGATCTTGAGATTTGAGACCTGTTTAAACTGTTATTTTGTTTGCAGAACCTTGTGCAAGAAACAACTTTGAAAAAAATGATGAGAAAATTGTGAAAATTGCAGAATGAAAAAAATGCAGATGTCTTGTGGTGGGTTGAGATGGAGCGTAAAACGCACTCACCCATAAATACAAGAGCGAGATGGAGCGTAAAACGCACTCGTTGGGAAGCAAATAAGTGAGATGGAGCATAAAATGCACTCACTTGAAAGAAAAAATGTGAAAGGTGAAATGGAGCATAAAATGCATTCACCTAAGGAAAGATAATGTCTGCAGGTTCTGTGGAGTAGAAATTTTTGCAAATTTTTACAGGATAATCAGGTCTTGAGTTTTGAGTAAGTGTGCACAGTTGTTGTTCTATATAACTGAGTTGGGTATTTGTGTTGATCATATGAGGGATATTTATGTGGATATATTCTGATTTGGATGATGTTTTGTGGGGAATGACAGAGTTGTTGTTATGAGTTGGTTAATGAGGTGTTGGTCAGGTTTCTCTGATAGGTGTTGTTATTCCATGATGTTTAGTTGGAGACCTTTGAAAGTTTGGTTGAATGAGTCAGATAAGTTTTTGATTTCTGTTTACATGAGGACATGTAAAGACTAAGTGTGGGGGAATTTGATAGGTGCAAAATATTCTATATTTTTAGTTCCTTTATGCTTAGTATTATTATATGTTTTCTGTGTTTATGAGCTGATTTAAGGTGTTTATAGATTTTATTAAGAATTTATGTGATTTTGCAAAATGTGGGTTTAATGCTGATTTTTATGTTGTTTTGCAGAATACTCTACGATCGCTTGGTGAGAGCACTACGTTCGTAGTGTTAGGATGGCAGTTTGGCAGCTCGACGATCGCAGGAAGGTCACGGCAGAGTTATGCGACGATTTGATATAGTACTCTACGATCGTTGAGTGGAGTTGTTCGACGATTCCTATTTGCACTCTACGATTGTGAGATTCACTCTGCGACCAGGCTCACAACACTCTACGTTTTCAGTCTAGCGGCGAAGTTATTCTACGTCTGACGAGGGTTACTCTACGATGGTACTCTTTACTCTACGATTGGCGAGTTTACTCGGTAGCAAATTACTCTACGATTATGAGGTTTACTGTAACACCTCGAACCCGCAACAGGTCCAAAGTCCCGCAAGGCAACAATATCCATCGCGCGTTGCCCAAATAAAATAATTCAACAATAATCTAAATTTAATCTCAACAATGAACATCTTCAAAACCAATTCAAATGAAATACTACTAAATACCAAAATCACAAACTGGAGACACAGCTTCCCGAAACTAAGAGGTTTTATCAAAATTCAATATTAAAGGGAATAACATCCTAAACTAATCTTCAACTATCCAAAGCGCATCAAATAAGTGCTCAGCTCTCAACAATAGAACTTGTAAAAATTTGTAAGGGGTGAGCGATGAAGCTCAACAAGTGACAATCCTCCCTATTTAGGTGGACCAAGTATAATTTGCAAAACACTTTTTTCGAAATATCTTTTGTTCGATAACAATAGTAAATATATTTTTCAAAACTAAACGAATAATAACAAAACGAATTCACATTCAAAATGATTTCAATGTATACAATATATCTTTTAATCCATAGCTCTAGCGACTAAGGTTACAATAGCCCTGTAACACGGCCCAAAAGTTTGATAGTGTCAATGTTCACGCACCCTACTAAGGTATCTATAAAAATACACGCTCCCCGAAGGGCATCTAAAAGGTGTGCGCCTTAGTAGGTCCTATATTAGCTCCGGAACTAAACGTAAACACTAACGGGTTCTATACATAGTCGAACTGAGGATTTCAAAAATCTTTTCTTAATATTATCGATATTCTAAACAATACTTTTCCACAGTTCAAAATCATGTAATCTCATTTCACAGTTCAAAAATAAATACTTGATCCGAGTTTTGAAATAAAAGAATATAACATTTAATTTAAATGGAAGCCTTAAATAAAACATAACGAATTTTGAAACCATACATTTAGGCATCCGAGAAATTTCTAAGGCATACATAAAAATAAACGATAATTTAAAAAAAACACTAAATAGTTCGGAAAGCCACTTACCTCGATATTGCCAAATACGAAAATATTAACCGAACAAATCCTAAATATAAATTTAGAACAAATAGAATTATTAGGATACAATATCCTAATTTACTCGTACTCTTAATTGAAACAGTATACATATTAATCTTAGTTTTAGTTCGATTTTACGACAAAATGATATACTCGACAATATACATTCATTTATTTATTTTTTTATTTTTTTTTTACTATTCCAAAACTTAAGCATGACCCATATAGTAATACCTAATTAATTTTGAAATATACAAGCATACTGACACTTACATGCCATGGTCCAATGTTGACATGATACATATATATAATAATAATATAATCTACACCCACACAAATACATATATTAATAACATATACCTATCTAATTGCATACTTCTATAGCCGCATGTCATATAATTGCCATAACATCACTCACACACTCATAATATATAATTATATATACAAAACATGCATGCACGGAACACACGTGTAATATAAATATAAATATAAATATAAATATATATATATATATATATATATGTGTGTGTGTGTGTGTGTGTGTGCGCGCACACACACAGTTTAAAATCTCTTTGATTTATACAGAAAATACAAACCAATAATTTTTATGCTCTTTTCCTTGTTATAACCATTGTTTTAAAATATCCAATCATACATTTGAATCAATGTTTAATTGAAAAGAAAGGGTTTAGGTTTACCTTTTTGAGTTTCTTCTTTTCTTATTCTCTGTTCTGCAGTACTCCAAGCCAAATAATTTTTTTTTACGTTATTCTCTCTCTAGTTGTTTAAATATATGTAATTCCTTTGCAAAATAGGTTACAACGTAAAAGAGTCCTTTTAAAATTTAAAAAGGTTGTTACAACTTAAATGACTTATCTTAATCCTTATAGGTTTTAGATATGTATAAATAATTATCAGTTATACTTCTATTATCTAATTATATTATTATTATTATTATCTTTTTTTTTAAACCGGGTATTACATTCTACCCACCTTAAAAATAATTCTGTCCTCGGAATTCAAATAAGCTACATAAAGTTTTATTTTTATTTATTACAAAAATTCATGTAAAACTCTTAAGGACATTAGATAAACAAAACAACTCTACAAACTATATTACGAACTCTCTCTAGAACCTTAAGAGCTTCAAAATATCTTAACATCAATCCGTTCTCAAATATTATTACACTAAATAATATACTTCTAATATCTCTTCATCACCATATCAAACTCCAAATCACATATTCTAATATATGCATAAACAAACTATACATGTTCAAGATCTCTCAAAATCAATTTGATTACATCACTCACTATATATCTAATCATTTAATAACTCAAACATTCTCTTATTGCAAATCTTAACCCAACAAATTCAAAGATCTCATCTTACTATCACAAAGAAACTTCATACAACATAACTCCAATATCCTACTAGAAAATAACTGTAAAATTGATCACTAACATCAAATGATTAATTTAATTATCTCGAATATCTATAACTCAAGTTTACAAGAGATCATCCATACTTAATAATTTTCACTCTATCATATTATCCCATCAATACACATACCTCAAATCATCCACAAGCTTAACAAAAATCAAACCATAACCTAAATCAAATTCTCAATTCTAAGATCATGATAGATTGTTACCCAAACGCATTCTAACAAATAATTCTTCAAAATCAAATACTTGCAAATACAAATACTCACATCATAATTGCATGACCTATATGATCATTTCTTAACTGCACAAAGTATAGTTTTATTCTCCTTAATGATCCAATCACAATTCTTAACTAATATCATTACTCTATTGCCTAACAATAATAATCCTGACAATGTATCTCACTTTCCTCAAATCAACTACAAATCGAAAAGAGATCGACAACTGGTCAAAATCAAGACCAACCAAACAAAGAACCAAATTGAAACAAACTCCTACGTCTGCCAGTGATTTACCTATAACTTACTTATCAAGCCTAAAGGTAAACTACAGAATCATAACCTAAACCTCAAATAATACAGAGATTTCTTACCTTATTCTCTTTTTAACTTCAAAATTATTAAATTTAGTCAAAACTATAACCCACAGCTAACTCCCAAAATCACTCCCCAGGAAATATGTAGGGTTTTTTAACCCAACACATTGCGAGGGGCCACTGCTCTGATACCATCTCTGTAACACCCCAAACTCGCAACAGGCCCAAAGGCCCGCAAGGCAACAATATCCATCGCGCGCAGCGCAAATAAAATAATTCAACAATAATCTAAATTTAATCTCAACAATGAACATCTTCAAAACCAATTCAAATGAAATACTACTAAATATCAAAATCACAAACTGGAGACACAGCTCCCCGAAACTAAGAGTTTTTATCAAAATTCAATATTAAAGGGAATAACATCCTAAACTAATCTTCAACTATCCAAAGCGCATCAAATAAGTGCTCAGCTCTCAACAATAGAACCTGTAAAAATTTGTAAGGGGTGAGCGATGAAGCTCAGCAAGTGACAATCCTCCCTATTTAGGTGGACCAAGTATAATTTGCAAAACACTTTTTTCGAAATATCTTTTGTTCGATAACAATAGTAAATATATTTTTCAAAACTAAACGAATAATAACAAAACGAATTCACATTCAAAATGATTTCAATGTATACAATATATCTTTTAATCCACAGCCCTAGCGACTAAGGTTACAATAGCCCTGTAACACGGCCCAAAAGTTTGATAGTGTCAATGTTCACGCACCCTACTAAGGTATCTATAAAAATGCACGCTCCCCGAAGGGCATCTAAAAGGTGTGCGCCTTAGTAGGTCCTATATTAGCTCCGGAACTAAACGTAAACACTAACGGGTTCTATACATAGTCGAACTGAGGATTTCAAAAATCTTTTCTCAATATTATCGATATTCTAAACAATACTTTTCTACAGTTCAAAATCATGTAATCTCATTTCACAGTTCAAAAATAAATACTTGATCCGAGTTTTGAAATAAAAGAATATAACATTTAATTTAAATGGAAGCCTTAAATAAAACATAACGAATTTTGAAACCATACATTTAGACATCCGAGTAATTTCTAAGGCATACATAAAAATAAACGATAATTTAAAAAAAAACACTAAATAGTTCGGAAAGCCACTTACCTCGATATTGCCAAATACGAAAATATTAACCGAATAAATCCTAAATATAAATTTAGAACAAATAGAATTATTAGGATACAATATCCTAATTTACTCGTACTCTTAATTGAAACAGTATACATATTAATCTTAGTTTTAGTTCGATTTTACGACAAAATGATATACTCAACAATATACATTCATTTATTTATTATTTTTATTTTTTTTTTACTATTCCAAAACTTAAGCATGACCCATATAGTAATACCTAATTAATTTTGAAGTATAAAAGCATACTGACACCTACATGCCATGGTCCAATGTTGACATGATACATATATATAATAATAATATAATCTACACCCACACAAATACATATATTAATAACATATACCTATCTAATTGCATACTTCTATAGCCGCATGTCATATAATTGCCATAACATCACTCACACACTCATAATATATAATTATATATACAAAACATGCATGCACGGAACACACGTGTAATATAAATATAAATATAAATATAAATATATATATATATATGTGTGTGTGTGTGTGTGTGTGTGCGCGCGCACACGGTTTAAAATCTCTTTGATTTATACAGAAAATACAAACCAATAATTTTTATGCTCTTTTCCTTGTTATAACCATTGTTTTAAAATATCCAATCATACATATGAATCAATTTTTAATTGAAAAGAAAGGGTTTAGGTTTACCGTTTTGAGTTTCTTCTTTTCTTATTCTCTGTTCTGCAGTACTCCAAGCCAAATAATTTTTTTTTACGTTATTCTCTCTCTAGTTGTTTAAATATATGTAATTCCTTTGTAAAATAGGTTACAACGTAAAAGAGTCCTTTTAAAATTTAAAAAGGTTGTTATAACTTAAATGACTTATCTTAATCCTTATAGGTTTTAGATATGTATAAATAATTATCAGTTATACTTCTATTATCTAATTATATTATTATTATTATTAGTTTTTTAAACCGGGTATTACATTCTACCCACCTTAAAAATAATTCTGTCCTCGGAATTCAAATAAGCTACATAAAGTTTTATTTTTATTTATTACAAAAATTCATGCAAAGCTCTTAAGGACATTAGATAAACAAAACAACTCTACAAACTATATTACGAACTCTCTCTAGAACCTTAAGAGCTTCAAAATATCTTAACCTCAATCCGTTCTCAAATATTATTACACTAAATAATATACTTCTAAGATCTCTTCATCACCATATCAAACTCCAAATCACATATTCTAATATATGCATAAACAAATTATACATGTTCAAGATCTCTCAAAATCAATTTGATTACATCACTCACTATATATCTAATCATTTAATAACTCAAACATTCTCTTACTGCAAATCTTAACCCAACAAATTCAAAGATCTCATCTTACTATCACAAAGAAACTTCATACAATATAACTCCAATATCCTACTAGAAAATAGCTGTAAAATTGATCACTAACATCAAATGATTAATTTAATTATCTCGAATATCTATAACTCAAGTTTACAAGAGATCATCCATACTTAATAATTTTCACTCTATCATATTATCCCATCAATACACATACCTCAAATCATCCACAAGCTTAACAAAAATCAAACCATAACCTAAATCAAATTCTCAATTCTAAGATCATGATAGATTGTTACCCAAACGCATTCTAACAAATAATTCTTCAAAATCAAATACTTGCAAATACAAATACTCACATCATAATTGCATGACCTATATGATCATTTCTTAACTGTACAAAGTATAGTTTTATTCTCCTTAATGATCCAATCACAATTCTTAACTAATATCATTACTCTATTGCCTAACAATAATAATCCTGACAATGTATCTCACTTTCCTCAAATCAACTACAAATCGAAAAGAGATCGACAGCTGGTCAAAATCAAGACCAACTAAACAAAGAACCAAATTGAAACAAACTCCTACGTCTGCCAGTGATTTACCTATAACTTACTTATCAAGCCTAAAGGTAAACTACAGAATCATAACCTAAACCTCAAATAATACAGAGATTTCTTACCTTATTCTCTTTTTAACTTCAAAATTATTAAATTTAGTCAAAACTATAACCCACAGCTAACTCCCAAAATCACTCCCCAGGAAATATGTAGGGTTTTTCAACCCAACACACTGCGAGGGGCCACTGCTCTGATACCATCTCTGTAACACCCCGAACTCGCAACAGGCCCAAAGGCCCGCAAGGCAACAATATCCATCGCGCGCAGTGCAAATAAAATAATTCAACAATAATCTAAATTTAATCTCAACAATGAACATCTTCAAAACCAATTCAAATGAAATACTACTAAATATCAAAATCACAAACTGGAGACACAGCTCCCCGAAACTAAGAGTTTTTATCAAAATTCAATATTAAAGGGAATAACATCCTAAACTAATCTTCAACTATCCAAAGCGCATCAAATAAGTGCTCAGCTCTCAACAATGGAATGGAACCTGTAAAAAATTTGTAAGGGGTGATCGATGAAGCTCAGCAAGTGACAATCCTCCCTATTTAGGTGGACCAAGTATAATTTGCAAAACACTTTTTTCGAAATATCTTTTGTTCGATAACAATAGTAAATATATTTTTCAAAACTAAACGAATAATAACAAAACGAATTCACATTCAAAATGATTTCAATGTATACAATATATCTTTTAATCCACAGCTCTAGCGACTAAGGTTACAATAGCCCTGTAACACGGCCCAAAAGTTCGATAGTGTCAATGTTCACGCACCCTACTAAGGTATCTATAAAAATGCACGCTCCCCGAAGGGCATCTAAAAAAGGTGGTGCGCCTTAGTAGGTCATATATTAGCTCCGGAACCTTTAAACGTAAAACACTAACGGGTTCTATACATAGTCGAACTGAGGATTTCAAAAATCTTTTCTCAATATTATCGATATTCTAAACAATACTTTTCCACAGTTCAAAATCATGTAATCTCATTTCACAGTTCAAAAATAAATACTTGATCCGAGTTTTGAAATAAAAGAATATAACATTTAATTTAAATGGAAGCCTTAAATAAAACATAACGAAATTTGAAACCATACATTTAGGCATCCGAGAAATTTCTAAGGCATACATAAAAATAAACGATAATTTAAAAAAAACACTAAATAGTTCGGAAAGCCACTTACCTCGATATTGCCAAATACGAAAATATTAACCTAACAAATCCTAAATATAAGTTTAGAACAAATAGAATTATTAGGATACAATATCCTAATTTACTCGTACTCTTAATTGAAACAGTATACATATTAATCTTAGTTTTAGTTCGATTTTACAACAAAATGATATACTCGACAATATACATTCATTTATTTATTTTTTTTATTTTTTTTTACTATTCCAAAACTTAAGCATGACCCATATAGTAATACCTAATTAATTTTGAAGTATACAAGCATACTGACACTTACATGCCATGGTCCAATGTTGACATGATACATATATATAATAATAATATAATCTACACCCACACAAATACATATATTAATAACATATACCTATCTAATTGCATACTTCTATAGCCGCATGTCATATAATTGCCATAACATCACTCACACACTCATAATATATAATTATATATACAAAACATGCATGCACGGAACACACGTGTAATATAAATATAAATATAAATATATATATATATATATATATATATATATATGTGTGTGTGTGTGTGTGTGTGTGCGCGCGCGCACACGGTTTAAAATCTCTTTGATTTATACAGAAAATACAACCCAATAATTTTTATGCTCTTTTCCTTGTTATAACCATTGTTTTAAAATATCCAATCATACATATGAATCAATTTTTAATTGAAAAGAAAGGGTTTAGGTTTACCTTTTTGAGTTTCTTTTTTTCTTATTCTCTGTTCTGCAGTACTCCAAGCCAAATAATTTTTTTTTACGTTATTCTCTCTCTAGCTGTTTAAATATATGTAATTCCTTTGCAAAATAGGTTACAAGGTAAAAGAGTCCTTTTAAAATTTAAAAAGGTTGTTACAACTTAAATGACTTATCTTAATCCTTATAGGTTTTAGATATGTATAAATAATTATCAGTTATACTTCTATTATCTAATTATATTATTATTATTATTATCTTTTTTTTAAACCGGGTATTACATTCTACCCACCTTAAAAATAATTCCGCCCTCGGAATTCAAATAAGCTACATAAAGTTTTATTTTTATTTATTACAAAAATTCATGCAAAGCTCTTAAGGACATTAGATAAACAAAACAACTCTACAAACTATATTACAAACTCTCTCTAGAACCTTAAGAGCTTCAAAATATCTTAACCTCAATCCGTTCTCAAATATTATTACACTAAATAATATACTTCTAAGATCTCTTCATCACCATATCAAACTCCAAATCACATATTCTAATATATGCATAAACAAATTATACATGTTCAAGATCTCTCAAAATCAATTTGATTACATCACTCACTATATATCTAATCATTTAATAACTCAAACATTCTCTTACTGCAAATCTTAACCCAACAAATTCAAAGATCTCATCTTACTATCACAAAGAAACTTCATACAATATAACTCCAATATCCTACTAGAAAATAGCTGTATAATTGATCACTAACATCAAATGATTAATTTAATTATCTCGAATATCTATAACTCAAGTTTACAAGAGATCATCCATACTTAATAATTTTCACTCTATCATATTATCCCATCAATACACATACCTCAAATCATCCACAAGCTTAACAAAAATCAAACCATAACCTAAATCAAATTCTCAATTCTAAGATCATGATAGATTGTTACCCAAACGCATTCTAACAAATAATTCTTCAAAATCAAATACTTGCAAATACAAATACTCACATCATAATTGCATGACCTATATGATCATTTCTTAACTGTACAAAGTATAGTTTTATTCTCCTTAATGATCCAATCACAATTCTTAACTAATATCATTACTCTATTGCCTAACAATAATAATCCTGACAATGTATCTCACTTTCCTCAAATCAACTACAAATCGAAAAGAGATCGACAGCTGGTCAAAATCAAGACCAACTAAACAAAGAACCAAATTGAAACAAACTCCTACGTCTGCCAGTGATTTACCTATAACTTACTTATCAAGCCTAAAGGTAAACTACAGAATCATAACCTAAACCTCAAATAATACAGAGATTTCTTACCTTATTCTCTTTTTAACTTCAAAATTATTAAATTTAGTCAAAACTATAACCCACAGCTAACTCCCAAAATCGCTCCCCAGGAAATATGTAGGGTTTTTCAACCCAACACATTGCGAGGGGCCACTGCTCTGTTACCATCTCTGTAACACCCCGAACTCGCAACAGGCCCAAAGGCCCGCAAGGCAACAATATCCATCGCGCGCAGCGCAAATAAAATAATTCAACAATAATCTAAATTTAATCTTAACAATGAACATCTTCAAAACCAATTCAAATGAAATACTACTAAATATCAAAATCACAAACTGGAGACACAGCTCCCCGAAACTAAGAGTTTTTATCAAAATTCAATATTAAAGGGAATAACATCCTAAACTAATCTTCAACTATCCAAAGCGCATCAAATAAGTGCTCAGCTCTCAACAATGGAACCTGTAAAAATTTGTAAGGGGTGAGCGATGAAGCTCAACAAGTGACAATCCTCCCTATTTAGGTGGACCAAGTATAATTTGCAAAACACTTTTTTCGAAATATCTTTTGTTCGATAACAATAGTAAATATATTTTTCAAAACTAAACGAATAATAACAAAACGAATTCACATTCAAAATGATTTCAATGTATACAATATATCTTTTAATCCACAGCCCTAGCGACTAAGGTTACAATAGCCCTGTAACACGGCCCAAAAGTTCGATAGTGTCAATGTTCACGCACCCTACTAAGGTATCTATAAAAATGCACGCTCCCCGAAGGGCATCTAAAAGGTGTGCGCCTTAGTAGGTCATATATTAGCTCCGGAACTAAACGTAAACACTAACGGGTTCTATACATAGTCGAACTGAGGATTTCAAAAATCTTTTCTCAATATTATCGATATTCTAAACAATACTTTTCCACAGTTCAAAATCATGTAATCTCATTTCACAGTTCAAAAATAAATACTTGATCCGAGTTTTGAAATAAAAAAATATAACATTTAATTTAAATGGAAGCCTTAAATAAAACATAACGAATTTTGAAACCATACATTTAGGCATCCGAGTAATTTCTAAGGCATACATAAAAATAAACGATAATTTAAAAAAAACACTAAATAGTTCGAAAAGCCACTTACCTCGATATTGCCAAATACGAAAATATTAACCGAACAAATCATAAATATAAATTTAGAACAAATAGAATTATTAGGATACAATATCCTAATTTACTCGTACTCTTAATTGAAACAGTATACATATTAATCTTAGTTTTAGTTCGATTTTACGACAAAATGATATACTCGACAATATACATTCATTTATTTATTTTTTTTATTTTTTTTACTATTCCAAAACTTAAGCATGACCCATATAGTAATACCTAATTAATTTTGAAGTATACAAGCATACTAACACATACATGCCATGGTCCAATGTTGACATGATACATATATATAATAATATATATAATCTACACCCACACAAATACATATATTAATAACATATACCTATCTAATTGCATACTTCTATAGCCGCATGTCATATAATTGCCATAACATCACTCACACTCATAATATATAATTATATATACAAAACATGCATGCACGGACACGTGTAATATAAATATAAATATAAATATAAATATATATATATGTGTGTGTGTGTGTGTGCGCGCACACGGTTTAAAATCTCTTTGATTTATAGAGAAAATACAAACCAATAATTTTTATGCTCTTTTCCTTGTTATAACCATTGTTTTAAAATATCCAATCATACATATGAATCAATTTTTAATTGAAAAGAAAGGGTTTAGGTTTACCTTTTTGAGTTTCTTCTTTTCTTATTCTCTGTTCTGCAGTACTCCAAGCCAAATAATTTTTTTTTACGTTATTCTCTCTCTAGTTGTTTAAATATATGTAATTCCTTTGCAAAATAGGTTACAACGTAAAAGAGTCCTTTTAAAATTTAAAAAGGTTGTTACAACTTAAATGACTTATCTTAATCCTTATAGGTTTTAGATATGTATAAATAATTATCAGTTATACTTCTATTATCTAATTATATTATTATTATTATTATCTTTTTTTTTAAACCGGGTATTACATTCTACCCACCTTAAAAATAATTCTGTCCTCGGAATTCAAATAAGCTACATAAAGTTTTATTTTTATTTATTACAAAAATTCATGCAAAGCTCTTAAGGACATTAGATAAACAAAACAACTCTACAAACTATATTACAAACTCTCTCTAGAACCTTAAGAGCTTCAAAATATCTTAACCTCAATCCGTTCTCAAATATTATTACACTAAATAATATACTACTAAGATCTCTTCATCACCATATCAAACTCCAAATCACATATTCTAATATATGCATAAACAAACTATACATGTTCAAGATCTCTCAAAATCAATTTGATTACATCACTCACTATATATCTAATCATTTAATAACTCAAGCATTCTCTTATTGCAAATCTTAACCCAACAAATTCAAAGATCTCATCTTACTATCACAAAGAAACTTCATACAACATAACTCCAATATCCTACTAGAAAATAGTTATAAAATTGATCACTAACATCAAATGATTAATTTAATTATCTCGAATATCTATAACTCAAGTTTACAAGAGATCATCCATACTTAATAATTTTCACTCTATCATATTATCCGATCAATACACATACCTCAAATCATCCACAAGCTTAACAAAAATCAAACCATAACCTAAATCAAATTCTCAATTCTAAGATCATGATAGATTGTTACCCAAACGCACTCTAACAGATATTTCTTCAAAATCAAATACTTGCAAATACAAATACTCACATCATAATTGCATTACCTATATGATCATTTCTTAACTGTACAAAGTATAGTTTTATTCTCCTTAATGATCCAATCACAATTCTTAACTAATATCATTACTCTATTGCCTAACAATAATAATCCTGACAAAGTATCTCACTTTCCTCAAATCAACTACAAATCGAAAAGAGATCGACAGCTGGTCAAAATCAAGACCAACGAAACAAAGAACCAAATTGAAAAAACTCCTACGTCTGCCAGTGATTTACCTATAACTTACTTGTCAAGCCTAAAGGTAAACTACAGAATCATAACCTAAACCTCAAATAATACAGAGATTTCTTTCCTTATTCTCTTTTTAACTTCAAAATTTTTAAATTTATTGAAAACTATAACCTACAGCTAACTCCCAAAATCACTCCCCAAGAAATATGTAGGGTTTTTTAACCCAACACATTGCGAGGGGCCACTGCTCTGATACCATCTCTGTAACACCCCGAACCCGCAACAGGCCCAAAGACCCGCAAGGCAACAATATCCATCGCGCGCAGCCCAAATAAAATAATTCAACAATAATCTAAATTTAATCTCAACAATGAACATCTTCAAAACTAATTCAAATGAAATACTACTAAATATCAAAATCACAAACTGGAGACACAGCTCCCCGAAACTAAGAGTTTTTATCAAAATTCAATATTAAAGGGAATAACATCCTAAACTAATCTTCAACTATCCAAAGCGCATCAAATAAGTGCTCAGCTCTCAACAATGGAACCTGTAAAAATTTGTAAGGGGTGAGCGATGAAGCTCAGCAAGTGACAATCCTCCCTATTTAGGTGGACCAAGTATAATTTGCAAAACACTTTTTTCGAAATATCTTTTGTTCGATAACAATAGTAAATATATTTTTCAAAACTAAACGAATAATAACAAAACGAATTCACATTCAAAATGATTTCAATGTATACAATATATCTTTTAATCCACAGCCCTAGCGACTAAGGTTACAATAGCCCTGTAACACGGCCCAAAAGTTCGATAGTGTCATTGTTCACGCACCCTACTAAGGTATCTATAAAAATGCACGCTCCCCGAAGGGCATCTAAAAGGTGTGCGCCTTAGTAGGTCCCATATTAGCTCCGGAACTAAACGTAAACACTAACGGGTTCTATACATAGTCGGACTAAGGATTTCAAAAATCTTTTCTCAATATTATCGATATTCTAAGCAATACTTTTCCACAGTTCAAAATCATGTAATCTCATTTCACAGTTCAAAAATAAATATTTGATCCGAGTTTTGAAATAAAAGAATATAACATTTAATTTAAATGGAAGCCTTAAATAAAACATAACGAATTTTGAAACCATACATTTAGGCATCCGAGAAATTTCTAAGGCATACATAAAAATAAACGATAATTTAAAAAAAAACACTAAATAGTTCGGAAAGCCACTTACCTCGATATTGCCAAATACGAAAATATTAACCGAACAAATCCTAAATATAAATTTAGAACAAATAGAATTATTAGGATACAATATCCTAATTTACTCGTACTCTTAATTGAAATAGTATACATATTAATCTTAGTTTTAGTTCGATTTTACGACAAAATGATATACTCGAAAATATACATTCATTTATTTTTTTTTATTTTTTTTTACTATTCCAAAACTTAAGCATGACCCATATAGTAATACCTAATTAATTTTGAAGTATACAAGCATACTGACACTTACATGCCATGGTCCAATGTTGACATGATACATATCTATAATAATAATATAATCTACACCCACACAAATACATATATTAATAACATATACCTATCTAATTGCATACTTCTATAGCCGCATGTCATATAATTGCCATAACATCACTCACACACTCATAATATATAATTATATATACAAAACATGCATGCACGGAACACACGTGTAATATAAATATAAATATAAATATAAATATATATATATATATATGTGTGTGTGTGTGTGTGCGCGCGCACACGGTTTAAAATCTCTTTGATTTATACAGAAAATACAAACTAATAATTTTTATGCTCTTTTCCTTGTTATAACCATTGTTTTAAAATATCCAATCATACATATGAATTAATTTTTAATTGAAAAGAAAGGGTTTAGGTTTACCTTTTTGAGTTTCTTTTTTTCTTATTCTCTGTTCTGCAGTACTCCAAGCCAAATAATTTTTTTTACGTTATTCTCTCTCTAGTTGTTTAAATATATGTAATTCCTTTGCAAAATAGGTTACAAGGTAAAAGAGTCCTTTTAAAATTTAAAAAGGTTGTTACAACTTAAATGACTTATCTTAATCCTTATAGGTTTTAGATATGTAACAACCTGGGTCAAATCCCGAGTCCGGAACAAATCTCGGGTCAAATTCCAAGTCCGAATCGAATCAAATTCATCCAAACAATGCCTTAAATTACTGGCCCAATAGTATCTTCTTGGGTAATCTTAGCCCACCACAGGCTCACCCAAAAGGTCATGACTTGAAGGTACTATTGATAGTAACTCAATTCCTTATATATAGACAAACTTTTCCCTTATCTTTTGATGTGGGACTGGGGTGTTACAAACTCCCCCACTTAAATTTTTGACGTTACCGGCTGGCTTCGTGTCCCCACCTCCGGACCTCCTTCTCTCCATTGTGGGATAATACCACCAGCCTTCGTGTCCTCACCTCCGGCAACTCGATTGGATGACCCGACTCGAGATTTCGAGAGTCGGCTCTGATACCATATGTAACAACCCGGGTCAAATCCCGAGTCCGGAACAAATCTTGGGTCAAATCCCAAGTCCGAATCGAATCAAATTCATCCAAAAAGGCCTTAAATTACTGGCCCAATAGTATCTTCTTGGGTCATCTTAGCCCACCACAGGCTCACCCAAAAAGTCATGACTGAAGGTACTATTGATAGTAACTCAATTCCTTATATACAGATAAACTTTTTCCTTATCTTTCGATGTGAGACAGGGGTGTTACAATCTCCCCCACTTAAATTTCTGACGTCCCCGTCAGAACCGATCACACACACGGTCCATAGATCTTTGCCTCTCTAGCCATTGTGGGATAATACCGGTTGGCTTCGTGTCCCCACCTCCGGACCTCCTTCTCTCCATTGTGGGATAATACCACCAGCTTTCGTGTCCCCACCTCTGGCAACTCGATCGGATGACCCGACCCGAGCTTTCGAGAGTCGGCTCCGATACCATATGTAACAACCCGGGTCAAATCCCGAGTCCGGAACAAATCTCGGGTCAAATCCCGAGTGCGAATCGAATCAAATCCATCCAAATAAGGCCTTAAATTACTAGCCCAATAGTATCTTCTTGGGTCATCTTAGCCCACCACAGGCTCACCCAAAAGGTCATGACTTGAAGGTACTATTGATAGTAACTCAATTCCTTATATACAGACAAAATTTTCCCTTATCTTTCGATGTGGGACTGGGGTGTTACATTTACTCTACGATCGTGATATGTGCTGGCACGGGTTATACTCTACGTTTCTTTACACCAAGATTGTCGAATGAGTGTACACTACGATTCTGGTCGACATACAGATTTCCTATTCTATTTAGGATTTGAGTTGATGGAGCTTAAAGATATGATTCCTAACATGATTTGGAGATGGACTTGTGCATTAAAAAGGAAGATCAATTTAATATGGAGATTCAAGTCAAAGTCAAGAAGGAAACTACATCTGATATGGAATCTGATCAAATATGGAAACTGAATCAAATTAGAAAAGGAAACTGATGAAGACTTGGATTTGGAAATAAAATCTAATTTGATAAGGAAGCTACTTAAAACTGGATTTTAGAGATCAAAGAGGATTTAGAATCCTACAATACTTGCAGATTGAAGACTTCCGAAGTAAAATTGGATTAGAATTCTTCTAGGGTTTCAAAGCATCTATAAATACCTTTCACTTGTAATCAGTTGAGACATCTGGGGGAATATCTTGGGACATCCTGGATCATATTTTGTAGATCATATTTTAGCATGTTAGCTTAGTTTATTTTTATTCAGTTCTAAGGGGATGTGGAACTTGATTTTCAGTTAATAGTATGTTTGAGTTTCGTTATTGATTCCTTCTTATATGAGATTTATTCTGATAATCTGTTTTAACTGTTTATATGTTATTTATCTGATTGATTTGATGTGGCTAGTTAAATTAATCTGATTAATATCATCTGCTAGATTCAGGAATAGTATTACGTAATTGATATTATTTCTAATCATAAGTAGCCGTTAGTAATACTGATTGTGGTCAAGCTTTTGGTTTATTGCTATGGTTATCAGAAGGCAGGTTAAACAAACCGAGCTTATGTGTTTGTTGCTTGGAATAGTCTAATTCCTTAGTTCTTAATGTTGCTGTTATATTAAATCTAGAGAGCTTATTCTAGGTTGTATAATGGTTAGAATCTTGTGAAGAGCTTGTTTCATTAAGTGATAATCTAAGTGGAATTTCGGGTAGCAGAGCTTGTTGTTGCCTAGGGCTATTAATCTTATTGAAGGAAGAAATAATGTTAACTTGACTACACTATTACTGTAAACTGGTGAAACTGAACTGAAGAACTGAAGCTTTAATTAATTTGATTATCTTTTTAACTTTGTTTTCTTTGGTTAATCATAATTCAAACCCCCCCAATTCTTTATTATTAGTTAGAAACATTAGAATAGATTCAAATCAATATCATTCTCTGTGGGATCGATCCTTACTTGCTACTGTGCTTATTATTTAAATTTGTAAAGTAAAAGTGAGGTTTATTTTTGGTTTGCTTGACGACAGCTTCCCAATTAGCACTAACAATGAAGTCCAATGGAGGGAGCATTAAGAGAACATATCTCCAACACTTGTCAGCATTAACATCGTCATCTCCATGCTTTACCATGTAGAGCTTAGCCTCTGTTTCCCAGTACGGTGACTTCATTTACACCTCTATGGCCAATGCATCAGAGTTCTCCATCTAGTTGAGAATGTCACTCAACTACCTCTCCAATCATACATTCAATTTGGAAGAAGAATGCATACATTTAATTTGGAGGAAGAATTTTATTATATGGACCCCGAGACAAACAAGGTGTGTGCGATGTACTCCCAGGCGAATGTCAAGGTTGTCATGCAAACCTCTTAACCACGCATAGATGAATAGGGCGTGCACGATGTCCCCCAGGTGGATATCCCCTAGGCGTGCGTGACATCCCCCCAAGCATATATCCCCCGAGACGAACAGGGCGTGCGCGACGTACCCTAGGCGGACTATAATACTCGCTATTTTAAAATAATAATAATAAAAAATAAATATATAAAAAGAAAAAGAAAAACATACATAAATAAAAGTTTAAAATATTTTAATTGAAATCTTTCTTTTGTTTGGATCTAATTTGTAATTAATTTATTTGGACTACTAATAATTAATGGACAACTTAATTTAATAAGTATGAGCCTAGGCAAATCAAACCTAATTAAATTAAGAATACTATTAGTTTATTGGGGTAAAGACTAGAAAGCTGTGTATAGCGAGAGAAAAGAGGTGGGGGCTCACAAAGGAGAAAATTAGGAGACTCACTTTGTTGCGGAGGAAGCAAAAAGGTATGGTAACATTCCTTTTAATAATGAATTGCTTTATATTGTTTTTTAATTGGTGTAAATATTAGTGTATTAAAATATGTATATCACATATGTGTATGGATGTGATACTTTAGTGATGGAACTGAAGTATGCATACTAATGGACATAAGCATGGTTTTTAATTATTAAAAAGAATTCACATGGAATCCTGTATCATGCCCTCTGAAGTAAGGTAAATGATTTAAAGTAAATAAATAAAAAAAAATATATATATATATCTTCCTGTAATCCACATAAGTTAGATTAAGCAGTAAAAAAAAATAGTTTATGAACTGTATATATTATAAACACGCGCGCGCGCGCGCGCACACACACACACACACATATATATATATATATATATATATATATACACACTAAAACTAAATGCACATATTTTGTAAGTTAAGTATGACAGTTAGAATAAATATAAAAGTAAAAGTATTAGATTTAAATTATGATATTTTATTTTTACTAAAATGATAATTATTTACTTATTTATACTTTTTGGTTAGTTTGGGCGGATCGAATTTAACGAGTCGAATTTGGAATATAAATTTTTGAGTATTATATTGCTTAATGCATGTACGAATTTTGTACTCTTTCAGCGAGACTCTTTTAATTTTAATTCGTTTCTTTTTCTACTTGTTTAGAAATTTGATATTGCCTCTCATGATTATTCCTTGTCAAATTTATTATGATAATTTCATTTTGGCGTTGATATTTAGAACTCATATTTGTACTTTTTAGACTAGTGCATCATGTCTAAAATTTAATTTGATGTTTGTAGTAATGTATATGTTAATATATTTTTTGGAGACTTTATGTTGATGATTCGTTTCATTTTAACATGTATTAAAACCCTTTTGTGTTGATATTATGTCGCATGTGTTGTGGCATGGTATGTTGTTAGAATTTACCAAAGGGTATACCTGAGTTATAACCACCTGTGGGGTATCACATGCATGTTCTTTTGACACCAAGGCATGACACCAAGGCATGACACCTTCCGTGGCGGTTTGATCAGTCCACGATGTCTGCATTTGTGTTCCAGTAGGAGTTGGCCATTTGATGATTTTGTTGTGGGATGCGTATGGATCGACCCTATTTTTCTATTATGTTCTGTTTTACGAATTGGTGATATTTGTGTCGAACACGCCTTCCGATTTTGCATACATCTGGATTGCGCAGTCCGATGTGGGATTGCCTGTGTGACATTATTTTGATTGTCTGTGTGACATTATTTGACTTGCCTGTGTGACAAGGTATATTTCTGTTTTGTTCTGAGATCGATATGAAATAACACCCAACCATTTGATTCAGCCTATTATTTCCTTGTGTTAGTTTTGTTCGTTTCAGTAGTTCATTAAAGTGAGTTAGTTATTTTAGTTCATTATTTTTGTATTTTACATCCGTACTAGACATTTGACTCATGTTGTGTTTTTTCTTTTGGCAGGTAATCAAGGGGATCAAGGGCAAGTGTGATGAGAGCTCACTTCTTTCCAGTAGTTTAGATATATTCTGTTAGGTTGTGATACATTAGTTGTTTGGAGTTGTAATAATTATCTTAGATTGTGGTTTGAGTCGGTTTGACAATTTTTATGGTTTGTTTTGTGACATTTATAGGTTATGAGACTATTCTTTTGTGGCTTAGAGTTTTATTATAATGTTATCAATTATGTTTGTGTTTTTGTGTAACATCTCTTTCTATTTCAAAAAGGGGGTGTTACACAGACGTCCCCCAAGCAGACCCTTGGGCGTGCAACATTGGTGACATGGACGTCCCCTGGGCGGACATCCCCCATGCGCAGACCCCTAGACGTGCAATGTCGACGACACGAACATCCCCCTAAGTAGACCCCTGGGCGATGCCCCCCACGTGACGTCCCCCAAGCTGGGCGTGCGACGTTTCGACCCCAGGCGGACTCCTTGTACACCTCTGTAGCCAAGTCCAACGTCCCTCAGGCGGACGACGTTTCCCAGGCAGACTCTTTGTACACATCTATGGCGGCGACCGTCGTCCCCCAAGCATGCTCTTGATAACTGGGCTAGCTGTTTATTAAGCAATCTAATTTATTAATATACTAAAACTTCTTGTTAATTAAAAAAATAAAAAATTATATTACCATAAGAGGATCTCCTCACTAGTTTTCTCTAATGAGACTCACTCGCTCGTATAAATTTATCATCACCTCTCACTCTATGAAGCATATTACTCCACTTGGGCATGCCGAATTTTCAATGCAGTTTCAAAAGTGGATCATCATTATTTATCCGAAAATTTATAAAATTACTTTGATGATTCTACAAATTATAGAAATATTCAAAAAATATTATTTTGGTCAATATCTCTATAGGGGTTATCTCCAAATAGCAATGGCCTCCTACAAATCATATTCTACATTTCCTTCTTACTCCTTTCCAACCTCTTAGGTTACAAAGGAGTAGGGGGCAAATTAATGTGGGTAAAAATATCGACTTGTAAAACGTCTCCACATGTACACCACCCGAATGCCCTATCTATTAGAGGGGTGCTATGGTCCGTTGGCAAGGGTACAAAAACCCTAATCGCTTTGGACACCTTCTAAAGGATCTTAGATAAACTAATGATCATAAGCGAGTAATATACTTCTAATTGAGTACGAGCGGGGGATACATTCTAAGTGGACTCAACTATTGAATCTCCTTCCTTGGAGGGTACTCCGCTAGGAGGACAACTCTATAAATACCCCCTTAATTCATCCATTAAGGTACACACAATTTTAACCTATACATAATTATTATTTATTTTCATTTATATCTGAATTCTAACTTAGGCATTAGCAATTCCTTAATTTTATTTTTTCAAATATATATCTGTAATATTAGTTAAAAATTTAGTAATCGTAGTTCCATATTAGAGATAATAATAATAATCGTAGTTCCATATTAGAGATAATTACAAAAAGTAAAAGATAAATTAGAAATATTATGTCTATTTATAGTTAAAAACGAAAATACATATTTTTTTATAAAACAAATTAAAAAGGAAAAAAAATATTTATAATACACGAACAGAACGGAATAATATTTATAGGGAATTGATACATTTGATATTTCTACCTAATTCGCATTCCACAGATCCGACAAGCTTCCTACTTCTGAGTTACTACTGATATCATAGAGAAAATGTTGCCGCCGGAGCTCCAACCTCGCTCCTACCGCCCGTATATCTCCGCCTCCATGAGCGCCCCTTCCTTCTCTACCACCTTCAATGCCGGTACCTCCCCTGAACGAAACCCTAACCCCTCTTCTAGCCCTAATTCCTCTTCTTCTTCTGCCTCTTTTTATAACAGCAACACTGTCACAAGTAGCAGCAGTAGATCTCTTCTGAGCAAGAACTCTCGATTCTCTCCCTCTACGTTCGTCCACAACGGCAGGATCGCCGTCGCCCTCGTTCCCTGTGCCGCCTTCCTACTGGACCTCGGCGGTACCCCCGTCGTTGCAGTCCTAATCCTAGGCCTTATGATTGCCTACATCGTCGATTCTCTCAACTTCAAGTCCGGTACCTTCTTCGCCGTCTGGTTTTCTCTCCTGTCCGCCCAGATTGCCTTCTTCTTCTCTTCCGCTTCCTCCCTATTTGTGACCTTCCATAACTCCCTTCCTCTCGCCCTGCTTGCAGCTTTCGTATGCGCCCACTCCAATTTCTTGGTGGGAGTCTGGGCTTCCCTTCAGTTCAAATGGATTCAGATCGAGTATCCCACCATCGTCCTCGCTCTAGAGCGCCTTTTGTTCGCTTGCGTCCCCTGCATAGCTTCTGTGCTATTCACCTGGGCAACTGTCTCAGCTGTTGGTATGAGCCCCAATGCTTCTTCCTCTTATTATCTCATGGCCTTCACTTGTCTTTTCTATTGGCTTTTCTCCATTCCACGCATTTCTTCGTTCAAATTAAAGCAGGAAGTGAGCTACCATGGCGGTGAAGTTCCGGACGACAACTTAATTTTGGGCCAGCTCGAGAGTTGCGTCCACACATTGCATCTCTTGTTCTTCCCTATCATTTTTCACATTGCTTCTTACCACTCTGTTATATTTTCCTCGGCTGCTTCTATATGTGATTTGTTCCTTCTTTTCTTCATTCCCTTATTGTTTCAACTCTATGCCTCCACAAGGGGTGCTCTCTGGTGGCTTACTAAGAATGAGCACCAGATCCAGAGCATACGTTTGGTCAATGGAGCTGTTGCTTTGGTTGTTGTTGTGCTTTGCTTGGAGATCAGAGTTATTTTTCATTCATTTAGCCGCTACATTCAGGTTCCTCCGCCATTGAACTACCTTCTTGTCACTATTGCCATGCTAGGAGGAGCTGCTGGAGCAGGTGCTTATGTCTTTGGTATTATTGTGGATGCTATCAGTTCAGTGATCTTCACTGGTTTGGTTGTCGTGGTTTTTGCCGCTGGAGCAATCGTTTTGGGCTTCCCTATAGTGGTAATAAATAAAAGGCACCTCCTATTATTGTATATATTCATACTTGTCAAACCAATTGATGTCTCTAATATGTTTTCCTTTTTCTGCTAAAAATCCACTTCTGTTTCATGCCGCATTTCCCTAAAATTTGTGATTCTGATATGCCTGGTTATTAGGAAGCAATTTTATTTTACTTTTACATTATGAGGCCAAGGTCTTTCACTATATGCTTGTACCGACAAGTGGATAGATTCTACTATTTATCTAGAGATCTCTCTGCCTGAAATTGAAGATAATTTTTGTATTTGTTGTTATTTAAATGCTTATCCAAAGCCAGGTGAATTCCTAGACCTCACATTCTTCCAAAACCAACAAAATTCTGTAGATTTTAACATTCTGAGCACATCAGGGAGGAGGAGCCCCTTCAACCACTGCTTGAATGCGGTAGACTATAAGATCTTGCCAAGAGTAAGATAAAATTTGGAACACATTGTTTACTCTTCCAAAATATCATCACGTGGAATGTTCATACATTTTTCCTCTTTGTCCCAATTTTCTCTTGTATATAATAAGAATTTTACTGTAAATGACGCATAGATGCCTACATGAGGTAATCAGCAAGTTTGTTCTAAGTTTTTTCTTGTTCAAACATGGGCGGTCTGCTGTTCATGATGATTTGAATCCACATTGGCATGTGCATCGACATGACAATGTTGCGCGGCTGGTTATTTAGTTCGCAGATGTTCTGCTTTAATAATCAAAACTGAAGAACACATTTTCAGGTCTTAATGTCATTAAGACTGATAAAGGGACAAAAAGGCTGAAGAAAGGGGAAAAACCATTATAACGTATGCAAACTCCAAGGAAAAGAAGGTTACAAGGATTTCTTAATATGAATGAAGACTTCGTGGCAAAATCTTGTTTTTAAGACTTAACAAAGTCATTGGCCAGCTTACAAGTATTTGTTTCTTAACTAGCACAAGCATTTCATTCCTGCACAATGTCTTGGCTATCCAAGATAATTTCATTAATAATTGCAGGCAAACATTTTTTTTCTAGAATCTAGAGGTTATTCTGTGTGATGTAGTCTTGTAGGGTTGAAAAATAGCCGTATCCAAGTTGTGTTTCATGGTTTTTGAGGTTTCAGTGTGATGCGAGGCATCTGACATCTGTTTGGACGCACAAAGAGATGATCTAGATCGATTTTTTAGTAGCTGACTTAGTCAATGAGCTGGCTGCACTTTGTTTATTAAGATGGTAGGAGCTGGGAGCATTATTATTTAGGCAAAAGGCGCACCGAGGTGCACGCTAGGTGAGATGCACATGCTTTAAAAATACAACTAACTACAAATAAGTATATATCAAATTATCAACTAATTACAAACAATACTGGACTATTGGGAATGAGCTCTAGCTGTTTGGAGTTGATAACAATAAAAAAATGGTCTACTAAAGGTGTGGAATGGAACAAACCTAACACAACGATAGTACACACATTGTTCGAAATTGCTTTTGAGGCTTACGCCTCGAGGCCCGCCTCATAGCGAGGCGGTAGGTTGTTGTGGCGAGGCTTACGCCTCATTTGGCTGAGGCTTGCGTCTCAGTGCGTTTTGCCTCAAGGCTTACGCCTCATTTGGCTGAGGCTTACGCCTCATTTGCATGCCTGATAAAAAAAAATTGAAAAAATTCTAGTGAAAATATAATGATAAAAAGAACTACTGTGATCTTTCTTAGCTACTTTCCGGTGCAGAAAAAATTCTCATTTAAAAATTTTGTGAGCATTAAGAATATAATTTTGTTTCATGTTCACCCTTAAAATAATAAGTTGAGATTAGTTTGATATGTATTTTATCTATCTATTTTATAAAGGGAGAGCAAGAAAAATAACTGCTTTCTTTGAGGCTGTCATAATTTTTCTTCCGCTTTTGCGCTTGCATGTTTTGTTTTATTACAATTTCATCTTTTTAATTTTTTTTCCTTTTTATCTTTCCAAAAAAATTGATAAATTCCTATTACATCTTTACGGTAAGTTCACATGCAAAGCGATATTATGTTGTTTTGATGTTTTGTAATGATACATTAAGGTGACGTTGGTTATTTATGTCTTTTATGACCTTGATTATAATGATGGATTATTTTATGATTTTATTACCATTTTTTTATAATTTTTTGAGGACTTTTAGTTTTTCTAATCGAGGCTTACGCCTTGCTCCGCCTCGAGGCTTACGCATCGCCTCGTCCGGAGAAAAAAACGTCGTACCGCTTTTAGCTTTTTCGAACATTGAGTACACATATATGTGTATTTATATGTATATAGTTACACACACATATACATAGGCATAGTGACGCTACGAACAAAGATGAAGATGGAGGAAACTTGTTGTCACTCATCGCCGATCATGAGCTTAGAGAGAGATGGTCGTCAATAGTGAGCTTAGAGAGGCTGCTTCGAGGAAGTTGCTCTTCTTTTAAGTTGTTGAATGATAGGATTATTTTCCTTGCTTCTCTATGGGCTTCTTCTATGGGGGCCTACAGAGGACTGATTTGTGTAGAGATTGGAGGGCTGCACTTTTCTAAGTGTTCTTTTTTATTTTTGTTTTTCAGTCCGTTGAAGGTGGACTTCTTGTTCCACCTTTTATTGTATCCTTTCTTTTCTATTAATAATTTTTTTTCTTTTCTCAAAAAAAAAATAAAAAAATAAAATAGCTTAGAGAGAGATGGGTAACCTGTCGCCGATCTAAGAGAAAGATGGGTAGCTTGTCGATGGAGGGAGTGAGGGATGGAGGGAGGGGTAGTCTAGTTGATCTGTTTCATTCCTTATCTTTCTTTTCTTCTCCCATTGTTGAATGCTGATAGTTTTTTCTTTTCATCATTTTATTACTTAAAATTAATGACCTACATGGAGTTTTGGTAAACAAAAGAACTGATGCGATTTTTTGGGCTTTGCTTGATGTAGGACAAGATCTGGAGAAGAACAATAGTTGAAAAATAAAAGTATGGTTAGCTTGGGTGATGCACACTACTATCCCAAAGGTTTCTCATCCCTAGAAGAGACATGTTTTGATCACTATCAAAATATCATAATAATAATCTGTAATTTGTAGTCTAATTAAATTGTAGGGGATTATATCAATATTTATACTCACAACCCTAATATTACTTGGGGAATAATAAAAGTACTAAACGACTAAAATAACCTTTCTATCATTAAAATCTTAATCACTATTGAATTCCTAAATCCTCGTTAATAAATAAATTACATCAGTTACTGTTACATTAAATATAATAAAAACTCTAAATAATACATATGAAAAAAACCTTTGATTTATTTTTTTGACTTGTGTTCCCTATCATTGCTTCAAAGAGGCAAGGGCCTCTTGCACCTCTTGCCTCATCGATCTTGTCGTCCCTTAGCCAGGCGAGGCCTACACCTGGCACCTGGCACCTGGCTGAGTCTTTAACTTTAACCTAGGCGAGCCTTTCACAACAATGGGGTACGAGTGGATTCTTGTCAAACATATGCGATTTTTTTTCCTGGTCTCAGCTCCAAAAGATGTTCATTAATTAAGAAAATTGACAATTTTCGGTCACATATTTGAAACTCATGCTGTGAAGAAGAGTCTAGAGTCTAATTTGAATTTTTCTACTGCAAAAGGACCATATGATGCAAGAGTTATGATGTGGCCATTGATTCTTGGTTTTGTTTATACTTCATCACATGTATATTACAAATTTCAAAACTTTTAAGTGAGTGCTGAACTTTTTAAAAATTACATGTGAGCCATTTAAGTAAAATCTATTTTCCATCTAATTCGTGGTCGTGCCTAGTACATAACGCTCCCACAAATAGTAGGTTTGAGAGTCTATTTACTCCGCTTGTTTTGGAATTTGGTCAAGTATAGGAACGACACCATCACTTTTTAATTGTTCATTGGCTAAAACTGTGAAGAAAATGGTGGGAGGATATGGTTGATATGAATGGAGCAGCGGTAGGACTATTCTTTACAAATTGAATAAGACATTCCATATTCAGGGATGTTTTAGGCTTTGTTAATGGTGCACGATAGTGTTCTTAAAGTTACTAGGCAGACCTAGTGCCTATGCAGACCTAGCACTTAGGCTGCCTAGGCAGTGTTATTTATTTATTACATGCAGTGTTCTAAAAGGCCCCGCCTAGGCGCTAGCCCCCCTGGTGCCGCGCCTAGGCAAAAAAATCCCCTAGGCCGCCTAGGTGGGGTCTAGGCCGCTCCCGCCCGCCTAGGCAGGGCCTAGGCCGCCTATGTGGCGCCTAGGCGAGGCCTAGGCGAGGCAAGATGGACAAAAAAGATTTTTTGTCTGATAATGACACGGAGCAAGAGGGAGATGAGGAGTGCGAGTCCGATGGGGACATTTTCTTGGAGGGATATGGAAAAGAAGAGTTAGAGAATACAGAGATGAGGACTATTAGTTTGTATTTTTTATTATTTGTTTGTGTTTGAACTTTGAACAATTGCATGTTTGTGTTTGAACTTTGACATTGACAATATGGATATGTGTTTGAACTTTAAGAAAATGTCTTTATTATCTTTATTATAGATTGTTTTGCTTTATATTATTGTTTTGTTTAGATAAATGTAAGATAAAATATTAAAATTGGCTTAAAATAAAAAACCCGCCTAGGCCCCCCGCGGCCGTCCGCCTCCCGCCTAGCGCCTTTTAGAACCTTGATTACATGCAAGGCACAATAAATTCATTTCAAGCATTGTAAAACTTCAAAACCTTCATTGATTCAATATAATGGAGGCTTAATTTCGCCTAGGCTTTATAAATTATTGCTTTAATGGTTGAATTTTTTTTTAATTTTTTGCCTCTCAAGGTTATACTTGCAGCAAATGAAAAAAAGAAGGGAATAAGAACACACTAGGCAACAGACTTAACACTTAACCTCAAATTCATTTAGACATACTTGAACTTATAAAGACACTTAGTAATATTTGATCTACGACAAATGTGGACTTGTGAGTTGTGATTCCAGCTTTTATTTTTTTGTTTTTCATTATTCCATTCAAACTATCCTATCCTATAAAAGACTCAATTAAAGGAAGATGTTTGTTATTAAGTATTAACCCCCTCTCATTCTATTACTTTATTAATAAAATTATTTTATCCTATTCAATTTTATAAATCAAAGATGCTCTCTATTTTAAAAAGCTAATATACAACTGTATTCAATAAATACAACTATAATAGTTACTATTAGAACTCAATGTAAAAAAGAAACATAAAATATGACAGTAGTTATTATAGAAAAGGAAATAAAATAATTGTTGTGTCTCAAATTCTTGTTCGGATTTGATTTTTGACCCCACCCGAATTATTTTGTGTGGTGATCCGAAGGAAAAGAAAGATGAGGTTTAGTGGTGCTATGGATCTGTTATGTTATTTTGGGCCACTATGTTTTAGACCAGCTATATATATTGTAGCTAGGGTTTCAATGTTCTTTTCTTTCTCAGTTTTAGCCACTTTTAGAGAATTTCACAGCTTGTATTCTTCACACTTTGATATCGTGGTTTTTTCGGATGTGGGTTTTCCACGTAATCTTGTGTTCTTGTCTTTACTTTCCTTCTTTGATTTGTGTTCGCCATAGTTTGTTCTAAAATAGTCAATTTAAATTTAAATATTGAATCATATAATATGCCTATTTGCATAATGCATATTTTTGTAGGAGTGAAAAATAAACTATCAAAAAAATGAAGCATTTAGTTTCAAATCTGGAGTATTCATGGATAAATGAGAGTGACCCCATTTATTAAAAAAAATAAAAAATTCTGGAACTGTCCTTGTACTCCCAGTTTGCACTTGATATTATTACTATAGAAACTTACCAAGACATGTATAACTCATAAAACTACTATGATAAGACCCATAGGTTAACATTACAACACATCCAGCAAACTTCAATACCAAAGTACGCTTAAGATTCTAAAACATTACTAGACTCATTTAGTCCTTCCCAGAAAAATCTCTAGTTAATAATAATAAGCCTAGAAATGACTATATTCAGGCTAGAACATGATTGCAAATGGTTTCAATTGAGTTGCCCCGTGAAATTTAGCCAATGTTTAGAGTTCCTCCTCCTTTCCC
Source organism: Aralia elata (assembly GCA_034770075.1). Classification (NCBI taxonomy): domain Eukaryota; kingdom Viridiplantae; phylum Streptophyta; class Magnoliopsida; order Apiales; family Araliaceae; genus Aralia; species Aralia elata. The sequence goes on along the minus strand of CM068377.1, from coordinate 89,971,002 downwards.
CTTCTTTAAAAGCTTTATTTTCTCGAGTCTCTTCTAGCTTCTGCATCATGAGCCCATATCTTGGTTGTATGTATCGGTTTGACATGAGACCGACCTTTATTCCATGAATAAGGAACCAAATCAAAGGAGCTCATGAACATGCAAAGTTTGATGATGTAGGTAATGTCTCCAAGTTTGTGCATACATAATTAAGCAAGGTTCTAAAAGGCGCTAGGCGGGAGGTGGGCTGCTCGGGGGGCCTAGCGCCTAGGGGGCCTAGGCGGGTTTTTTTTATTTTAAACCAATTTTAATATTTTATCTTACATTTATCTAAACAAAACAATAATATAAAGTGAAACAATCTATAATAAAGATAATAAAGGCATTTTCTTAAAGTTCAAACACATATCCATATTGTCAATGTCAAAGTTCAAACACGAACATGCAATTGTTCAAAGTTTAAACACAAACAAATAATAAAAAATACAAACTAATAGTCCTCATCTCTGTATCCCTCTGTATCTCTAACTCTTCTTTTCCATATCCCTCCAAGATAATGTCCTTATCGGACTCGCACTCCTCATCTCTTTTTTGTCTGCCTTGCCTCGCCTAGGTGCCACCTAGGCGGCCTAGGCCCTGCCTAGGCGGGCGGGAGCGGCCTAGGCCTCACTTAGGCGGCCTAGGGGATTTTTTTGCCTAGGCGCGACCCGCCAGGGGGGGCCTAGCGCCTAGGCGAGGCCTTTTAGAACACTGTAATTAAGACCTGTTTGGAATTACCTTTAGGATAGTTCATTTTCTTATCTCTTTACATTTTGGAGAATAAGTGAACTGTATACTTGCAGGATGAAGCAGTATGCCATCACATGATTTGTGTAGCCGCCGCTAGAGTCATTGGCAGTAGAAGCTATTAGAATTCAAAAAAAAAACCGCATATAACAGAGAAATGACAACTTTTTGAAATTTTCTCATGAAAAGTAACTTGGTTTTCATGGACCCACAATACCCTTAAAAGAGAAAAGGCTATTTCACTATGTTTCAGCAAATCAAGGTTGGTGGGTGGGATAGATTGAGTAGCAACTAGCAACCTATCCTTTAGCTTATTCAAATAGACTGCTGATGTATTTCTATTGAACTTGAACCGATGTCCTCATGCATCTCAAATCAAGCTCTTAGAAAACAATAAATAAAGGTGAAAGCACCAAACCTTTATGTTGAGTAATACTGAATGTCTTGCCACATTAGAAAAACTCACCATGCCAAATAATTATTTCCAGTAGCGACAGTTAATGTGGGAAAACTCATGACTTTCTTATGATTATACCTATAATGTATTGAAACTGGAATGGAATTTATTGGAAGACATAATTGATATAATTTGTTAGTTTGATTGAAAAGTAGAAAGCTCTTGGGTAAATTTCCTGATTCTGCTTCATATTGCAGTACAATTTTGTCCACTATCGATTTTTCCCCCTTTCTTGCAGTTCCTTCCACTCCCTTCAGTTGCTGGCTTATATTTGGCTCGTTTTTTTACAAAAAAGAGTCTACCATCATATTTTGCCTTTGTTTTGCTCGGGAGCTTGATGGTCACATGGTTTGTATGGCATAATTTCTGGGATCTTAATATATGGTTAGCAGGCATGTCTTTGAAATCCTTTTGTAAGCTCATACTTGCCAGCGTTATACTGGCAATGGTTGTTCCTGGTTTAGCTCTTCTTCCAGCCAAACTTCATTTTTTGACCGAGGCTGGGTTGATCAGCCATGCTTTGCTGCTTTGCTACATTGAGAACCGGTTTTTCAATTACTCTAGCATTTACTACTACGGCTTGGAGGATGACGTGATGTATCCAAGTTATATGGTTGTAATGACAACTTTTGTGGGTTTTGCTCTTGTACGGAGGCTTTATGTGGATCACCGGATCGGGCCAAAAGGCGTTTGGATTTTGACCTGCATGTATTCTTCAAAGTTGGTCATGCTGTTCATGACATCGAAATCTGTCTTATGGGTGTCAACTGTTCTTTTATTGGCTGTGTCTCCTCCATTGCTTTTATACAAGTAATTATTGAACTTTTACCATATTAATGATCCATCTTTTATACCTTACATTCCCATATGTTTCATCTTTGATGCAAAATTTACACTTGTTACTTTTGCAGGGATAAATCAAGAACAGCTTCAAAGATGAAGCCTTGGCAAGGTAATGCACATGCTGGTGTTGTTGCTTTATCAATCTGGTTTTCTCGTGAAACAATTTTTGAAGCTCTCCAGTGGTGGAATGGTAGAGCTCCATCTGATGGTCTGCTCTTGGGCTTCTGTATTCTTCTCATGGGATTGGCTTGTGTATCCATAGTTGCTATCCACTTCTCTCATGCCATGGTACTGATAGTTTCCTTTTTCTTCATCTTATTCCTTTTTTTCTTCTTTTCCCCCTACTGTTGTACTTGTTTCCACTCTTTTTCTTACATAGAATGATATAAACTCTCGCACAACAGCTCCATGGGTTGCCTACCCCTTTTCCTATTAATTAGGCATTCTTTTTTTTCATTCCATGCAGCCTGCTAAAAGATGCTTGGTGCTGCTGGTAGCAACAGGTCTTCTGTTTATCCTGATACAGCCGCCAATTCCATTATCATGGACTTACCACTCTGACGTAATCAAAGCTGCTCGACAATCTGCTGATGACATCTCCATTTATGGGTTCATAACATCAAAACCTATGTGGCCATCATGGCTGCTTATTGCTGCAATCCTGCTCTCTCTAGCGGCAGTTACATCCATCATTCCCATCAAGTACATTGTTGAGTTGAGGACATTTTACTCTATTTCCATGGGAATTGCTCTTGGCATTTATATATCCGCAGAATACTTCCTCCAAGCCGCAATCTTGCATGCCCTTATTGTTGTAACCATGGTTTGTGCCTCTGTATTTGTAGTCTTCACCCACTTTCCATCTGCCATGAGCACAAAGATACTACCGTGGGTATTTGCGCTTCTTGTGGCACTTTTTCCTGTGACTTATCTCTTGGAAGGCCAGATCAGAATCAAGAGCATCTCTGCAGAGAGTGGAGTTGGATACGCTGGGGAGGATGAGAGCAAGCTGACGACGCTACTAGCTGTTGAGGGGGCAAGGACATCTCTTCTGGGGCTGTATGCAGCAATATTTATGCTTGTTGCGCTAGAGATAAAGTTCGAGTTGGCATCAATTGCGCGGGAACAGGTAATGGAAAGGAGTGGACTTAGACATAGCCAGTCTGGCCAAAGCAGTTCTACCAATTGTCCCCCAAGACTGAGGTTCATGCAACAACGAAGGGCCTCTACTGTGCCAACCTTTACAATTAAGAGAATGGCTGCTGAGGGTGCATGGATGCCAGCAGTTGGTAATGTTGCTACAGTGATGTGCTTCGCTATCTGCCTAATCTTAAATGTTAATCTCACAGGTGGCTCAAACCGTGCTATATTCTTCTTGGCACCGATTCTACTGCTGCTCAACCAGGATTCAGATTTTGTTACTGGATTTGGGGACAAGCAGCGATATTTCCCAGTTATAGTTGCCATATCATCATACTTGGTTTTGACTGCCCTATATAGCATATGGGAAAATGTATGGCATGGGAATTCAGGGTGGGGGCTGGAAATTGGAGGACCAGATTGGTTTTTTGCAGTCAAGAATGTGGCTCTCCTCATTCTCACGTTTCCGAGCCATATCCTTTTTAACCGGTTTGTGTGGAGCTACACAAAGCAGAATGATTCCATGTCACTGCTTACAATACCCCTGAATCTGCCACCGGTCATTATAACAGATGTGAACAAGATAAAGATATTAGGGCTTCTTGGAATTATATATTCCCTGGCCCAGTATCTGATTTCTAGACAAAGATATGTCTCAGGACTGAAGTATATTTAGGGTGTGTTTGGATAAGTTGTTTTGGAATTTAGTTTGAATTGTACTCTATGGTATTTCAATTCCATTGAATTTGAAAATCTAAACAAAAAACCCATTGAATTTAAATTGTATTTCATTACAATTAAATCTATTATTTAAATCACGTATTAAATTGATCACAATATTTTAATTTTTCATGCCCACAAAGAAATTATTTCGATTAAATAACAAAGACTTTCAATAGTCCAAATTAATTTTTGAGCACATCAAATAAAACCTACTTTCACAAAAAAAAAGATTAATGAAAAGTACAAGTCACTTTAAGCACAAAAAGAAATTATGAACATTTTTACTTGACTTGTTGATTCTAGTTATGTTATTTTTAATAAACTAAAAATTTGGCATTATGAAATTTACTATCAAACAATAAATTACAACCCTTACTCATTTTCTAAGCGACCAAAAATGGTTAAAATTAATAGTAAATGTTGACACTATACAGTCATATCTCTCTTGTAAGGCATAAAACACTAAAAAATAAAATGCTCCAATTTACTTTTTGATGATGCCAAAAGAGGGAGAAGAGAAATATAAGCAGTTAAGCTTATAAAGCTTAAAAAGTAATTATCTTTATGAATGTCATGTGAATGGGCTATATAACTGCTATAACTTCTATGAGAATAAATACAGGGTGTGAACAGGTTCGAATTGAAAAGATTTTCGAAAAATTAAAAAATAAGTTTTTCAAAACTTAAAATTATTGCATAATTTTAGGGGGAGCTTAGATTAATATTTTTGTTATTTTGTCATCATCAAAAAGGTAGAGATTGTTGGGTCTCTATGTTTTTATTAATTATTTTAATGATAACACTTAATAAATAATAAGAAAATAAAAATATTAAATTAATATCCTCTCCATAGTTTTTTCTATGAATATACTTTTTATATATTTAATTACTTATTTCTTAAAATTACTTTGGACCAAAAATCTTTTTCAAACTCAATTAATCAAATTTTCATTTGACCTTGATAATTTGATATAAAGCTTTAAGAGTAATTTAATTCATATAGTAACATTTCTCAAGACAAGGGGAGTATTTATTTTAATTCTAAAAAATTATTTTTCAAAAAAAAGCATTTTATCTATACATTTGTATTTATAAAGAAGTAATTTTTGCTACCAAAAAGACCAAAATCGGATGGAAGAAATTGAGCAATTAAACTGAAACCTTTTAGCCAATTTCACTTCCAGCAGCAAAGCATCAAAGCCAATTTCTCTTCTTGCGTCACCTTTATTTCAAATTCTCTTTTTGCAGCAAAAGTAAAATCTCTTCTAACTCAAAATCTCTTGCAACAAAATGAGTTTTGATTTATTTTAAATACCAAATTTGGGTGAATCATGGCCATTGATTTCGAACTTAATTTGATCTCATCCTTTGATAAATTATTGGACCAAAATGCCCCAACTCTAGCTTTCCCTATAAATAGTAAGGAACTTTTCATTTCTCATTGCAAATTTCAAAAATCAAAAGCTTACTAGTTAAAATTCTCTCATTGCCTACATTTTAGAAAAGCATAGAAATTCACTTCTACTACTCCTCAATTTTCGGATCTAACACATTTGAAGAGAAAAATTGGTCTATAGTTATTTTGAGATAAGTTCTTAAGTTTATGTAAACTGTACATCTCTTTTAATTGTTATAAATTGTGATGTAGATATTGTTCTTCGTATTGTTATATTTCATATATATTTCATCTACACAATTCTTGTTGAGATCATCTCAAAAGAACAGTAATCGCTTATATATAAATAATATTCACGAATTATTCTGAAGTGCAAGTGGTTATCTGAAGGCCTTGGATCTGACTCTTAGTAGTTGATCTATAGCAACTTGAGTGCCCAACGTCTAGTAATCCATTTTATTTGCATATAAATCGATTGTGAGCTCTGACTTTGGTGAACTTACAATATGATTATCTCATGAATTTAATTATCTCTCTGTAGTTAATTAATATAACACCGAGTGTCAAGGCTACACTAATCAAAGTTTATCTTATGTGTAGTTTTAATATATATAATCAAATATAACTTTATTATTATACAAATCTACAACTGTGATTATATGTATAAATTGTGATATCAAGTGTTATTTAATTGCTTAAATCTTTATACTTGATACGTATATTGTAACAACCCTGGTCAAATCTCGAGTCCAAAATAAATCTTGGGTCAAATTCTAAGTCCGAATCGAATTAAATTCATCCAAACAAGGCCTTAAACCACTAGCACAATAATATCTTCTCGGGTCATCTTATCCCACTATAGACTCACTCAAAAGGTCATGACTGAAGGTACTATTGTTAGTAACTTAATTTCTTATATACAGACAAGTTTTTCTCATAGTTTCGATATGGGACTGGGGTGTTACAAACTCCCCCACTTAAATTTCTGACGTCTCCGTCAGAACCGATCACACACACGGTCTACAGATCTTTACCTCTCTAGCCATTGTGGGATAATATTGGTTGGATTCGTGTTCCACCTCCGTACCTCTCTCCATTGTGGGATAAATACCACCAGCCTTCGCGTCCCCACCTTTGGTAACCCGATTAGATGACCCGACCCGAGCTTTCGAGAGTCGGCTTTGATACCATATGTAATAACCCGGGTCAAATCTCGTGTCCAAAACAAATCTTAGGTCAATCCCAAGTTCGAATCGAATTAAATCCATCCAAACAAGACATTAAACCACTAGCACAATAGTATCTTCTTGTGTCATCTTAGCCCTCCACAAACTCACCCAAAAAGTCACGACTTAATGTACTATTGTTAGTAACTTAATTTCTTATATACAGATAAATTTTTTTCCATAGCCTTCGATGTGAGATTGGAGTGTTACATATATATCACAAATTCATTTATTTATACTTGTGATATAATATAAAAGTTAGTTTAACTTTTATATATCAAAAACTTAGCTAATATATCTGCTTAATTCAAGAAGCTCATATCAAATTATACAAGTTTTTATACTTTTATAAATTGCACTAAACTGATATATTTGCTTAATCGAAAGCACTTATCAAACTTATAAAAGTTTTTATACTTTTATAAAATTGCACTTGAATTATACATCTACTTATTTTAAAAGTATTTATCTAAATCTTTGGACTTTTTAGAAATTGCACTTAAATATCTATCACCTTAATCAAAAACATATTTATATTAATAATTTTTTTTATACTTTTATTAAAACTGCATAAAATCCATATCTGCTTATCATAGAAGCACATTCATTATTTATAGAAGTTTTTGAGCATTTATAAATACTGCACTGAATTATACTCCCTTCGTCCCGTATTAAACGTCCTAATCGGTTTCAGCACGCTAATTAATAATATTGTTTTTACCTAAATTGCCCTTCTAAATTACCTTTAATTGTAGTATCCATTCACTTTTCTATGACCCAACATTAATTATTCCTTGTTAGTTTTCACATTAATAGAAGAGATGTTATTTTGATAATATGAGAGAGAAAGTGGTATAACAATACACCTCTTCCCAATGTAAACCTTTTATCATTTTTTAAGTTTTCAACAAAAGTTGACTAAAAAGATTATGAGGGTATAATTGGAAAAATAAGATAAAAATAGTTACTAATATAAAAATAGGACATTTATTGTAGAACATCCTAAAAAAGAAATTAATACGTTTAATACGGGACGAAGGAAGTATATAACTACTTATTCAAGAAGCATTTTATCAAAAACAAATCTATTTTTAAAAATGTATTAGAGTTTGTTTATTTTTGTTTCTGTAAGAAAAATAGTAATTCTAAGACCAAGATCAGAGTCGTAGAGAGGTCAATTAGAGGTTGAGTCTCTAGCGTACTTGTGAGGTAAGAGAGATGTTTTTGTTTCAAGACCATATCAAGAAATAGAACAGAACTCTGGGTTACAGGTGTAACTAAGTTTGAGGAAGAAGCGAGGAGTTTGTTATCCAAGATAATTAGTTGTGTTTAGTTTTAAAGTTAAACTTGAAAACTTTGCAAATATTTTTTCGCATGTAGTTATTACTGATAATAATAGGATCCCAAGTTCTAGAGAGGAGCTTGAGACTGGACGTATCAACATATTAGGTGTATGTTGTGAACTAGCTAAATCACTGTGCATTTGTGTGATTGCTTTTATAACTGTTTATTTATCTCGCAAATCACTTAGTAATTATTTTTAATTAATATTTAAAAAGGCCAAAAAAATTTAAAACGGTAATAATATATTCAATCCTCTTCCAGATTATTATTATTATTACCCTTTCAAGGTTCAATAACTCAATCGTTATATTAGTTTGAGGTCTTGTGTGAGGTGTGACTGTTACGACTGCTACATAATCGTTATGATAACGAGTTGCGAACTTTCTTGTAGCTTTGGAACACTAGGTAGCTTGCTTACCTCAATCTTATCCATTCTCTTTCCACGTGCCAAAAAAGAAAAGATGACTTAGATGACTCCATTCTGTCAGTTGAGATGACCCAATGACGTAGCTGGCATTGGTAGAGGTTCGAAGGGGCATTTTCGATAAAGACTTATCGATACATTGTGCTGAGCAGGGACCTTCCAAGCTTCTTAGATTCCACAAACCCGGTCAGTGTCTTCTTGTCTTAGGTCCCACAGACCCAGTCACTACTTTCTTGTCTTGTCTAAACTCATAAGCTTGACTGCCTTATCTTTCTTTTAGGTGCCCCGAGGGGTTGGCCCCTTGATAAGGATTCAATCTTTTTCCTTGTACATGACACTTGTACGGAGGTGCATGTATAAAGATTTGGAACTCTTTCTTATTTGAATCTTAAGGACAGGTGGAAATTATTGCTTCTCATTCTTGTTTTCTATCCATCTATGCTTGTGCATTAAGCAAAAAATAAATACAATAAGCCCTGTTTTAAGCATATCTGTAAGTGATAGTTAAGGCACAAGAAGTAGGGGTTGCCATTATGAATCGCCATTACTTGAAGCTCGATCTCTCATGAATCGCCATTACTTGAAGCTCAATCTCTCCCCCAGATAAACCATATAGTTAAGAGAAATCATGAACAAGAATAAAAGAGCTTTCCCTACCCATGAGTAAATATTGTCAGCCCTTTGATTGCTTGTTTTGCTATGCAAACTAGATGAGACTTTGCCAGAGTTTTCAGATGAGTAGGAAGGGCTGGGTTGCGGACCAATGTAATAGTCACATTTTGGCCCATCTATATTCAAAATCTCAAACTCGGATGAATTAGTACATCTATTTGAACTTATACCAACTGACAACTATATCATATTGGCCTATATCTAAAATCAGTCTTTCGAAACCCCGTTGAAAAGAGATGTTTTGCAAAAATCTCACTTAAACCATCGATTTCACAAAACTAGTTAAAATAAAATTTTTTTGGAAAAGAGGAAACTTAGAAATTCCCAGTGTCGACAACAGTTATGTCTTAGCTCATCTTATCATCCAGATGGGTAGCCTAAAATTTAGGTGCTTAGAATGTTATTTTAGTTGTATGTATAGTGAGCATCCAAGGAAGTGGTTGTCTTGGCTTAGTTTGGCTTAGTGGTGGTACAATACTAATTACCACACATGTTTGAAATGTACACCTGTTAGAATTTGATCACACACACGCACACGACAATAAAGAATTAACACAGAAAGTTACGTGGTTCCCCAAACACGGGTATGTCCACGGGAGTGGAGAGAGGAGTTTTATTATTATCTTAGAATATAGGGTTTTATAATAGAGAGTATATATATCCACTACTTCTAAATACCTATAATGCCCTTTCCTCACTTCGCTCCGCTCTGCTTCACTCCACACTTGGCTTTTTTCGAGAACTTCTCAATTATAAGCCACAAGTTCCAACAATCTCCACCTTGGCAAATAACCTCGCCCATTCAGAAGATAAGTCACTTGCTCCAACCGATTTGGGGGGAATCCTTCTTTCTAGCATTTGGAGACATTAACCAAGTCCAAGCAATGCTTGAACTTGTCCGTGGTTACAGTCCTTGTTAACATATCAGCTGCATTCTCAGAAGTGTGCACCTTTTCCAATATCACACCACCCATAACAATTAACTCTCTCACTTTGTGAAACCTTACGTCAATATGCTTGGTCCTTGCATGATACATTTGATGCTTTGCCAAATAAATGGCACTCTGACTATCACAATACAGTTGCACTCCACCTTGATCTATGCTCAATTCCTTCACAAAACCCTTTAACCACAATGCTTCTTTCCCAGCCTCAGCCAATGTCATATACTCAGATTCAGTAGTAGATAGAGCCACTAGAGGTTGTACCATAGATCTCCAACAAATCGGTCCACCCGCTAGTGTAAATACATACCCTGTCATAGACCTCAAGTCATCCAACCTTCCAGCATAATCCGCATCTATATACCCCACAACTGGTATCTGATCCTGTTGCCTTGCAAACATAATCCCATGATCTGCAGTACCTCTCAAGTATCTAAATATCCACTTGACCACTTTCTAGTGCTATTTGTCTGGATTTTCCATATACCTGCTCACTGTGCCGACTGCATGTGCCAAATCGGGTCTTGTACATACCATAGCATACATCAAGCAACCAACTGCACTTGCATAAGACACTGTGTTGTAGACAATCTAAAATGACCCGCCAATGGAGTGCTGACCTATTTAGCATTAGCCATACCAAACCTCTCTAACACTTTCTCCACGTAATTTTTTTAAGACAACCACAACTTACCAGTTGACCTATCCCTGCGAATCTCCATCCCAAGTATTTTTTTAGCAGCACCCAAATCCTTCATGTCAAACTCCTTTCCCAACAAGACCTTCAACTTGTTGACTTCAACTATACTTTTCGCAACAATAAGCATATCATCCACGCAAAGTAACAGAAAAGTGTATGACTCATCCTCAAGATTCTTAACATAAACACAACAATCATACTCACAGCGTGTGAACCCAATCCGAATCATTAACGAATCAAACTTCATATACCATTGTCTTAGAGACTGCTTCAGCCCATATGGTGATTTCTTCAACCTGTAAATCATGTGCTCAGTCTCTGGCTACTTGAACCCCTCAGGCTGCTCCATGAATATAACTTCCTCCAAATCACTATGGAGAAAGGCTATTTTCACATCCAGCTGCTCTAATTTCATATCATAGCTAGCCACCAATGCCAAGATAATCCTGATTGAAGTATGTCTCACCACTAAAGAGAACACCTCATCATAATCAATCCCCTTCCTCTGTGAATATCCCTTTGCAACTAATCGAGCTTTGAACCTCTCCCTTTCTTTTTCTAACATAGCGTCTTTCTTCTTGTATACCCATTTATAACCCACTGTCTTCTTTCCCTCAGGTAATTCTACCAACTCCAAAGTCTTATTCTTGTTCAATGATTCCATATCCTCCACCATGGCTTCCATCCATCTGTCCCTTTCAGGACTAATGATAGCATCCTGAAAAGAAGACAGATCCCCACTAGTGGTTGACAGTGCATATGCAACCATATCTTCAAACCTATACCTCTTTGGTGGTTTGATAGTGTGTCTAGGTCTCCTTGCGGCTATACTTTCCCGCTGCTATTGATCAACTTGTTCCACTAGCGGTGGATTGCTAGTGTCACATCTTTTCAGCTCAATCTGTACATCCTATTGTTGTTTTCTAGTGACTTCCCCAACCTCGATTTTCTAAATTTCCTGATATGCTTTGACCATAGAAGCTTCATCAAATACTACATCCCTACTGATTATAACTTTTTTTGATTTCGGATCCCAAAGCTTGTACCCCTTCACACCTTTCTCATACCCAAAAAAATACACTGTTTGGACTTTGCATCAAGCTTTGACCTCTCATCACCAAGAACTTGAACATAGGCTGGACAACCAAAAATCTTCATACCTGAATAATCTACCTCTTTCTCTGTCCACACCTCCTATGCTACCTTACTATCCAGAGCAGTACTTGGCGACCTATTTATAATAAAAAATGTCATACTCATTGCTTCTACCCAAAAATCCATTGAAAACCTTGCATTCAACCTGATACATCGTGCCCTCTCTCATATAGTTTTATTCATTCTCTCTGCCACCTCATTCTGCTGTGGTGTCTTCCTAACAGTCTAGTGACGCTGAATCCTATGCTCCTCACAAAACTTCAGAAAAGGCCCATACTTGTACTCCTTCCCATTATCTGTTCTGAGACATTTAACTCGTTTCCTTGTTTGATTTTCCACTTTAGCTTTCTACACTTTGAATTTCTCAAAAACCTCATACTTGTGCCGCATGAAGTACACCCAAACTTTCCTCGAAAAATCATCGATAAATATCACGAAATACAGAGATCCTGCTTTTGAAGCTATCCTCACTGGTCCCCAAACATCAGAATGTACGTAGTCAAGTATTCCCTTAGTTTTGTTCACTACACGCTTAAACTGCACCTTACACTGTTTTCCCAGAACACGGAACTTGTAAAAATCAAGTTTGCACGATTTCACTCCTTTCAACAGGTTTTTTTGTGTAATTTCAGCATTCCACATTCCCCCATATGCCCCAACTGTATATGCCACAACAAAGTATCATCAATATTTTTATCTGTAGTGGCAGCAGCTCCACTTACAACTGTACTCCCTATCAAACGATAAATATTCCCTCCAACTTTAGAACCTTTCATAATCACCATATCACCCTTCGTTACTCTCATGGCTCCACCACCTGTTTTATACTTATAGCCATTAGAGTCTAAGGTTCCCAATGAAATCAAATTCTTTCTTAAACTCGGAACATGCCTAACATCACCAAGAGTTCTCACAATACCATCAAACATCTTATTCTTCATTGTGCCTATTCCAATGACATTAAAGGAAACATCATTACCCATTAGAACAGTACCACAATTTACAGACTTGTATGTGTCGAACCACTCCCTGTTAGGCGACATATGAAAAGAACATGCAGAATCCATAATCCATGAGTCTGCCACGTTTATGTTCGTTGAAACTAACAACATATCCCCATCGTCTGATGACTTTTCCACAACGTTTGTAGATTTTGATGGTTCAGTTTTCTTCTCTGTTCATATTCCCTTATTCTTCTTCTTGTACGAACAGTCTTTCTTAAAGTGTCGTGTCTGGTGACATTTGAAACATTTCCACTCCTTTGGCTTGGGAGTCTTTCCCATTGACTTCGATTTCCCATGCACTCCTGGTTTTTCTCTTTTCGATTTTCTGCCACGTTGCTCTCTCCTTTTTGCCACCAACCCTTCACCTGAAAAACCTTTGGTTTGTTGCCTGCATTGGTTGTACATAAGTAGGGCTGAAGTGACTTCCTCCAATTTAGAGTTTCTTTCCCCCATAGTAGGGTTGTAACTAGAGTCTCCATGGAACCCGACAAATAACACAAAAACATCAGCGCCTGGTCTTCTTCTTTGATTTTCCTCAATCCTTAACAAATCGCTGATAATCTGATTGAACGTATTAATATGTTGAATAAGATCAGACCCCTCGATCATCTTTAACCCAAACAACTTCTGTTTCAAAAACAGTTTATTTGTCAATAACTTTGACATATACCTGGATTTCAACTTATTCTAGACACCAAATGGCAATTCATCAGCAATCACGTGATACATAACTTCGTCTGCAAGACACAAACGAATTATACTCATCGCCTTCATCTGGAGTTCTTCCCAGTCATCAGTCGACATGGTCGCTGGTTTCTTTTTCAACGCCTTCACCAATCCCTGCTGCCCCAACAGATCATTTACCCTCTATTGTCATAGTCCGAAATTCCCAGTCCTGTCGAACTTCATCACATCGAACTTTGTAACAGACGAACTTGAAGCCATCGTTCCTCGCATGTTCAATCCAACCCGAGCTCTAATACCAATTTATTAGAATTCGATCACACACACGCACACGACAGTAAAGAATTAACACAGAAATTTACGTGGTTCCCCAAACACGGGTACGTCCACAAGAACGGAGAGAGACACTTTATTATTATCTTAGAATTTAGGGTTTTACAATAGAGAGTATATATATCCATTATTTCTAAATACCCATAATGCCCTTGTAACATCGTACCATATCGTGGGGGCGTAACCCCCCACCCCCCAAAAACCTTCGGTCTAACCTCGATGGGCCTAGTGCGTCGCGAAGCTTCGATTCGCTCCGCTCTGCACTTGGCCTTTTCCGATAACTTCTCAATTATGAGCCACAAGTTTCAACAACACCCTTTCAAGCTTTGTTTGGGTTTCATCCTCCTCACCTCAACTTCCATCAGGGTTCTAGCTGTGGATAGTTTTCTCAAAGAAAGAAGTATAATATTGGCTGACCTAAAAGAAAAATTGCTTCAAGCTCAAGTTAGGATGAACAATTAAGCAGATCCAAACAGATTTGAGAGGTGCTTTACTGTTGGAGACTTGGTTTATTTGCAATTGCAGTTGTTGACGTTGAGAATTTTTGCCAAAAATCATTTTTTATAATTTTAAGAAATGGGTGTGATGTATGTGAGATTTTTGGAAAATGGCTTTTTTGACTAGGTTTTAAAAGTTGATTTTAAGTTGGGCTAATGAAACAAAGTCGTTGGTTAGTATATGTTCAAATGGATGTACAAACTCATCTAAATTTTAGGTTTTTAATATAAAAGGCCCATTGAAAATGTGACTTTGTTAAATTGATTTGCAAGCGAGATCCTTATAGTTCGAGGGCTTACTTAAGTGGGGGGAAGGTGTTAGACACCCCCTGATTTTCGTAAAGCACGGTTACCACTTTTTTTAATCTTTTCTTAAGTTTTGAATAAATTGCTTTGTTTGTATTTTAAGTGTTCCGGGCCTAGGTGAGTATGTGTTTAATTTCATGCATAGTGAGTTAATCTATTTTTATCCTACTGGGGCTCAATTTGGCTAGGAAGAGACTTTTGGTTTTGCAAAAAGTTATTCAAAGTTTTATGAAAGAGATCATTGAAAGTTACGTAAAAAAGGTGATTTGTGGGTCATAGAAAGTGATCTGTGATTTTGTAAAAGAGTGATTTATGATTGCGTAAAAGAGTAATACGTGATTTCGTATAAAGACATTTGTGATTCAAAATTCATTTTCCAAAATTTGTGAGTTCGTTGGTTTGTGAGTTCGTAAATTGTGTGTTTGAGTTTGTTAATTTGTCAGTGTGTGAGTTTGTAAATTTCTGAGTTCGTAAATTCGTGAATGCATTTTCAAAATTCGTTTTTAAAAGTGCATTCTAAAATTTGTTTTCAAAACATGTATTTGAAAATCATTTTTTAAAACATGTGTTGTCAAAAGGCAATTTAAAACGTGTTTTGAAAGTCATTTTAAAGCGTGTGTTTTTAAAAATTATTTTAAAAGGTGTGTTTGCTAAAATCATCTTTAGAACATGTGTTTGTCAAAAATCATTTTACGACATGTATTTTAAGTTCTATCTAAGAGTTCCTTCCAAACATTTACTCGTAGTTCTTACCATTTGAATAGCTCAATTTTAGTTCTTGTAACCACTTCTTTCATCATCAATCTAAATCTTTCCATTGTTTTTCTTTATTTTCTCTGTTTCTCATTTTTTTTGCTTTTGGGTTCTTAATTTGTGATTGTTAAATTACAACACTAACAAACCATTATCCATATCTGCCACCACTAATCAACATTAGTAGCTTCGAACCTATCATCGTCACACCAATAACAGTCCTGTTGCCTTTTTCTTTTTTCAATTTTTAATTAATAGTTACCTCTTTTATCTTGTTATAATTTTTCCTTGTAAAATGCAGTCTAATGATGGAGAATTTTTTAATTTTTTTTTACGTAAATAACCCTCATTCTAGAGAATTGCACATCATCTGTTAACTAATTAAACAGAAAAATAGACACAGGATGCACATTTGTTTTGTTGCTCTAAATGTTTAAGGTGCATATAATAATAAAGAGTAAAAAATTCTAGGCTGCAAATCAAATTCAGGGTGTAAATTATAGGGCGCCAATAATAAGAAAAAGTAAGGAAAACAAGAAGGAAAAAAACATCAAAACATTGATCCATAATTTATTCTCCCTCTACCAAAATATAAGATTATCATTAATTTTTTAAAATCAATTTAAGCCATTTTAAAACTCTAAATTAAAAATATATTAAATTGACTTTAAAAAGTCAAAATAATAATTTTATAATTTAAAATGGAGGGAGCAAATAATATCTAAGTTTGTAACGAATTCTATGAGCTATGTTGTGTTTCCTGTACTGTCGTTAAATATGTTATCTGGTCTACAAGAGAATAGGAATGCCAACAGCATCACCGATTACAACTTATGTGTGAACTCTCAACCTTCAGGAAGACAGCGTCACCCAAAAAAGAAAAAAAAAAAAAAAAACCCTTGATGAAGACGGTACATTTGTTATAAAATTTTGACAACTTTGGAAGGCTTTTAAATACTCCCCCAGTTTCAAAATTAGATATATATTTCAACGACGACTTTTAATGCTAACTTAGTGTTCCCAAAGATAACCTTAGTACTATTAACAAATTTTGTAGTGATGGTGTGATGCTAGAAATGATAGTAAATTAGTTGGTAATGACAAATTAAAAATATACATTAAAAATCTTCTCCAAGCAAGCTTCTCCACCGTTGTTTAAGGACCTCATGTGCCTCAAGACAGGGAATCGCCTGCACACCAATTTTCCCATCAACAGCCCTTTCCAATACAAGACCCAGCCTCACCAATGTATTTACAGCCTTATCAACTGGCATTTCAACCTGTACACAGCTCAATAATATGATCAAATGGGTAAATCCACAGTTAGAAATTTTTTCTCTTTTCGTTACCTTTTCATGAAACACATCATACACAAATCTCTCACATTTGTCTCCTACAATTTTAGCACAACTGACCTGCAATTTAATTGATTATCAGTTATATATGTTTATGGGAGGGGTGCTAGGAAGTATCTTATATAGTCTTTAGAGAAAATTATACATACTTTGACAGCGCAAGACTAGTAAAAGAACATAAACAATCACAAAAATTGAATCTATAAACTTTGCAATAACACAAATTCACAAAGGTAAAAACTTTGAAAGGACCAAACACGACTTCCCTGGCCTCTTTTGTGGATGTTTAAAAGGTCTTCCTTCCCTTAGCCCATAAGGAATAAAATATACTATTATCCGCCTTTTAACTCCAATTCGGTCCTAAGAGGGGCGGAGTGGGTTATTTTATTAACAAATAACCTGTTCGTTAGTCTCCAAACTATAGTTATTTTTGATGTGTAGTCCTTTAACTATTTATTTACATTTTTTATCCTCAAGCTTTGTAATTTCTGCAATCTATGTTCAACCTAATAAAATCAGAGCAATTGAAGGAGATTAAATATGAAAAACAATTATAGATTGAGTACTAAACGTGAAAAACAACTACCGTTTAGGGACTAACCGTGAAAAAGCTACTATATTTTGGAGACTAACATAAAAGAAACATATAGTTTAATGACGAAATAAGCGAAAAAATATAATTAGGGGGCTAAACCTGAAAATTAGTTATAGTTTGGGGACTACAAAAGAGGTTATCCCTTTTATTAATAAAAGTAGGGTAAAAAAGGTCAATTCCCAATCCGGGCCTTAGTCTTCCCCTTCCACCACTCTAAGGGGCTGAATGCAGTTTCTTAAAATATTCCTAATAGTTAGATCTTGTCTTGGATGGTCCTAGATCCACTATGTGGAATAGTGCTCCCATCTAGTAGTAGCCTCGGACCACTTGCATAAATATATATAACGTTTTTCTGCTTGCTGTTGAGTTATAAAATTTAAGATATGGGACTATTTGATCCATTTCTATGGTCGTTCATCGAAGAGAAAAGAAAGGTTGTTTTAATAATAAAAAAAGACGGGAATTATATATAGATTATGTAGATTATAGATACTAGTCGTCGCCGCACACGCGTTGCGTGTGTAAATTATGTGAGGTAAAATAAGAATTTTATAAAATTTAGAATAAATAAAAATATATAAAAAATTAACACTAAAAAGGACAAAATAATAATATATCTAAAGTTGTAAGGGCGAAAGAGTAAAAAGAAAAAAAAAGTGTGACCATTGACATTAAAATTGTGGAGGAAGCCTCCATGGAGACTTTATAATATATATATATATATATATATATATATGTGTGTGTGTAAATGATCCATAGCATGTTTTATGGATCAAAAATGGGCATACATCATCTATGTCATCCGTTCTAAATATCAACGGCCGAGATTAGATTGGGGAATGCTGTAACGACCACGAATCGTGGGTAGCTTTGTAATGCGAGCTTATGAATTTTATTGAATAAATTGAGCTTTTATTAATATTATTATTCTGTGTTATGTGTTTGAAGGTTTTATTACTACATACGATGTGTATGTGATAATTTTTAAGTATTGTTATTTCATGAAATTGATTAAATCATTAGAGGAATAGCGCTAAAGCACTATTTACGCAAAAGACGCATTTTTCAATTTTATAACTTTTCATAATTTCGTCAAAACGTTAATGAGAGGGATTAATAATCCAAGTGTAGGATTTATTTGAAGCCCAATTGAATTTTTATTAGAAGCCCAATAGATTATTAATTAGAAGTCCAAGAGTGGCCCAATTTGAAGTCCAAAACCCATGGGTCAAGTCCATGACCCAAACCCGCAACCCATGAGGGAAATGGGTTATAGAAGCAGCTGAGAATTGAAGGTGGGAGAAGAGTACGGGAGAAGGAGAAGGAATGAGAGAAGAGAAGAGAATGAAGAACGTGGGTGTATTTGGGGAGGAGCAATCTGCATTTGGTGAAGGAAGAATGTAATAAAGCAACTTAGGAGGAGAGGGAGGGGAGTACCCGAGTCTTGGAGGAGCCAAAGCTCACTCCCCCAGCCATGGGGAGCTGCCATAGCAAAGCACGGTCAGCCCTCAACCCATCCCAGAAGCTCAGTTCTTCCTCTGTTTATACTCCCCCATTGCAAGCCTTCCATTCCTTTCATTTGTTGCTAAGTTAGAATCTGAAACTTGAGAGAAAAGAGTGAGGAGAGTGTTCACGGGTGATGAGGAAGAAGGAGTGGTGTAGCAGTTGAGTATTAATCCATTTAGCATCCTTAGAAGAAGCTCCAAGAGGTATGCAATGATTAATCAAATTCATTTCCATAATAGTTTCAAGCTATGGTTTTTGCTTTGGTTGCCTTGTTGGAGTATGTTGCTGAGTTTGCTAGTTAGTGTATGGACATGTATGAATGTTGATTAGCTCTATAAAACCTTGTTAATGATATGTGAAAGTGGAACAATGATTGAGAATCGAACCTATGCATAAGGAATCAAGAAATGGACTGTGATGGACATTATGGACTGTTATTCATATTTTGTTAATAATGTAATCACTATGTATTGGTTGTGTTAGATGGTTGAGAATTGTTGCTATGTGCTTAGAGGTTTGTAGGAAATGATTTCAATTGGAAATCTAGACTAGAGTATAATGAAACTCTACTCCAATGTGAGTTTCCAACTCATGCCCACCAACTATTTGGTTTAATGTTCAAGAGAATGATTTCTCTAAGGAACATGAGAACTAGGAATGATTAATTGATTAAATGATGTTATGATGCATAGCTCAATTGTAAAAGCATGTTTTAAGTCATATAGACTTGTTGTATAATGGCTAAGAAGCAAAGTGGACGAAATCAAAAGTGTTGGTTTTTGGTTCTGCAGTAGCAGAACCTGGGATTCCCTGGATGCAGAGTGGCGCGACCGCGCCACTCCCAAGCCTAAAACCAGCGCGGCCGCGCTGGTCTGCAGAGGTGAAATGCCTTGCTGTTTCGTATTGTTGATTTGATGCATGTTTACATAGACCCAACATGTTATAAATACCCAAAAGCATATGTATGTTATGTTAGTATAATAGTATAATGACCCCAAGCATTTAGAAGTTGAGCAGTGTAAGAAATAAACCAAAAAAGTGCATCTGGGGGAGTAGCGTGGCCGTGCCACTCTTAGGCCAAATAGCAGCGCGGTCGCGCTGTGCTGCAGAGTTGCCCAGTTGTTTCTTTTTATAAATTGAAGCATGAGGCAAGTGTATGTGAACCTCTTAAGTAGTAATACATGAAGCATGTTATTAACTGGTTTACCACGCATGAAATGACTAAGTCACGTGAGATTTGCTTAATGAAATGAATAGCTTAGTTGCATTTTTCGTTTGGCTTTCAGGGGGCGCTGCCCCCTACTCCCCCGCCAGCTCACCGGCGGCCGTTCGCTCACCGGAGAGCGAGACCCCCGTTTGGGTAGTCGTAGTGACAATAAATGTTCGTAATGATTATAATGTGTTGATTAATGTTAGCCAATGTTTGGTGTTTATTGTGAGACTAATTGGTATGTGAATGTGTTTAAATGCGTAGGACATATTTGAAGGACGATTAACGTCGAATAGTAGCAAGCGCTTAAGGGAAGTTTTCTAACGCTTGTCTAACCTTTGTGTTGGGCAAGTTCATTTGATTCATTTGATTATATTCTCATGACTCTCATGCGATGTTTGAAGTTCCAATTTACGCAATACATATCCTACTCCCCCGCCAGCTCACCGGCGAGCTGAGCAGCCGCTCGCTCACCGATGAGCGAGACCCCCGTTTGGGTAGTCGTAGTGACAATAAATGTTCGTAATGATTATAATGTGTTGATTAATGTTAGCCAATGTTTGGTGTTTATTGTGAGACTAATTGGTATGTGAATGTGTTTAAATGCGTAGGACATATTTGAAGGACGATTAACGTCGAATAGTAGCAAGCGCTTAAGGGAAGTTTTCTAACGCTTGTCTAACCTTTGTGTTGGGCAAGTTTATTTGATTCATTTGATTATATTCTCATGACTCTCATGCGATGTTTGAAGTTCCAATTTACGCAATACATATATGGTTGTGTAAATTCTTTACTTATGTAAATTTTTCAGTATTTGCACAAGTATTCGAGCTATGTTATGACATAAATTATTGAAGCTTTCAAGTTCACATATATATGAACTGTTATAGAGAACGTCGATGCCATTTGTTTCGACTAGACAGATATTGAAATATTTTATTGATTTGATAATAAATCTTTGAAATGTTATTGATGATTAAGTAGAGCTATCCAACCTAATTGCTTTGGTTAGGATTCCGAGACATGAATGAGATGAACAACCCTAATATTAGAGGCAGTTTTTAGTCAGTCATTCTGACAAGGCATCGAGCGCCTAAACAAACGCATATAGTCGTTTTCAGCTAGAGTGTTGATCAACATAGAGTACAATAGGCTGATCACCTAGAAGTGCTCGTAAGCAAGACGGTTTGCAGTTATATTGCTGTGTACCTTTTCAAGAAAGCAAAAGAAAGTTCAAGCTCTTATGATCACTCAATGTCGTTTCAAAAATATATTTTTAAAACAAAAGCAAAGTATTATTCCTGTTTATTCAGAATATTTCACAATTATTGTTCAGTTGTCAAAGAGAAATGATATGATTGATGATATTGTTGTTATTCAACCGTTATACTTGTTGGGCAATTGAATGCTCATTCTTGCTTTATATTAAACATTGCAGCTAAGTCCGAACGGGTTGAAGGTTCTGGTAAGGACAAGGGAAAGGGCAAGATGAACGTCTAGATGGCGTCGTAGTTTATTTGTATTAGTAATGTTGTAATATTAAGACTTATTATGTATTTGGAATGATGTTATGGTAATAGAACATGAGATTGAGATTAAGACGTGTTGTAATAATATAGTAATTACATTCATGTCTATTATGTTGTATGGAATGGGATGTACCGTGTAGCATCGAACTCGGGTTTGAGGTACCCGGATTTGGGAGCGTCACAAATGCGGCGTCCACTAGTATTACTAGCGGACGGAGTGTTTACAAAAATACCTCTAAAGTCAACTAAGAGTTAACTATGTCAGTAGTAAAAAAACAACTCGTTTGCTAGTAATACAAGCAGACGCATATCAGTTCCATCACTGCACTTTTATTAACTAAGGTTTAGGTTTATTAACTAGGGTTTAAGGTTTAATAATTAGACTTTAGGGTTTATTAATTAGGGTTTAGGGTTTACTATTTAGGGTTTATTATTTAAGGTTTTTAGGGTTTATTTAGTAGGATATAGGATTTTTTTATTTAATTTATGAAATATATAATTGTTAACTCATATTTTAATATAATATTAATATATAATTTCAATGCTTCATATATCCTAGATCTATAGTATTTATAAGTGGGTATATAAGGCAATCTGGACCGTTCTATATTAAAATGGACGGTATATGATCAATTTGCACAAAGTAGTCCATAGCAAATAGTTGCTATGGATCATGCCTCATATATATATATATACATATATATATATATATATATGCACGTACTTGCATAGTGTTTTCTTTATCTTGTTTATTGAAAGTTTGAAATTATGCATTTTCAGTTCTTAAATTTTAATTTTATTAAATAGGCTCAAATTCTTATGACCAAGTTAATCAAGTGAATTCAATCCTTGGTCTAAGGTCTGAAAAACGGTTTGACAACCATGTTGTTAATGAAAATGTAGATGTGAAAAACTAAAATTTTTGAATCTTGATTCACATTTTGAGTTAAATCAGTCTGAAAAGTCCAAGAATTCTAAGTTCATAGGCACATTCAACGAGTCTATTTTCAAAAAGTTATCATACCATATTTGACGAGTTTGCTAAAAAAATATTTAAGCCTAAACCTCCGAACTCTGAAAGACTTATTTCTAATAAGTAGTTAGATCAATTGGACAAGATTATAGAAGTTTTTAAGCAGATGAAGATTAACATTCCTCTTCTATATTTCATACTTCAAGTTCCTTTTTATGTTAAATGTCTCAAACAAATTACTCATATTTCTAAAAGAGCTTTTTTGATCGTCCATATTAGCTTTATCTTGTCATGCCAACCCCGTGTGAAGAATAAGGACCATGGGTATCCTACCGTTTCATGCATTAGAGGTGACATTCTAATTGAAAAAACTTGGCTAGATTTAGGAGCTATTGTGAACTTCCTTTCATTTTCAGTAGTTGAAACCTTAGATTTGGGAAAGTTGAAAAAGATTGTTTTCACACTGCATTTAGTCTATCTTTCAATCAAGGTTCCAAAACGAATTGTTAAGGATGTTCTAATCAAGGCTAGTGACTTTGTTTTCCTATCGATTTTGTTGTTCTTGAACCCAATATGTAGCAAAATCACCATTTCTAGCTACTTTCATTGCCTTGGTTAGTTGTAGAAATAGATTAATGAAATTTTACATTTGAGAACATGATAATTGACTAGAACATTATTTATGTGGCACAACAACCTAGTGATCACTTGGACCAGCAGTCCATAGAAATAAACGTGATACAAGAATTGTAATTCATGGGTGATAAAGAAGCTTTCAACTTTAGTGAAAATTATTTTGACCAGGACTAGGATGAGGTGAGTGATATGCTGTCATCCAGTGCACCCAAGTCATTTATTAGATGGAATCCTGTTTGATTCAAAAATGTCATTCAATGATCTAGTCCTGATGATGACTATGTTTCCTTGCACCCCCCAAAACACTTCCTGAAATTATTACACGTGACTTAAGGAACTAACAAAAGGCAATGGAGAAGGTTAGTCTTAAGTGTCTAAATAGTGAGACCATATCTCCCATTTCAAATTCCTAAGTAGTTTTGGATAGCAGTGATCAAGATGATGAAAATGAACTAGTGCCCACTCGTGACAAATATGACTGACAAATTTAGATAGATTATATGAAATTAGATTCTGCCTCAATAAAAGGTTATTCTCTTGCCATTCATAGACACAATTGGAAAGATTAGGTGGCCATGCTCACTAATGTTTTCATGATGAAATATTTTGGTTACCAAATTCCCTTTGTTGCACAAGATCGTTTGTCTTCACATGCCTTTTAGGTTATATTAAATTTACAGATATATATTTATTTCTTTTCTAGCCCATGTTCTTTTGACTCAATGCCCCACATACAAGGTACAATTCTTTCATTTATTTGTTTTCTCACTCTATTTGCATAAATCGAGGATAATAGATAATTTAGGTAAGGGAGAGTTTTGGATATGTTTTGTTACAACTTATTTTTTATACTTTTTGGAGGGGGAAAAAAGAAGAAGTAAAACACCCCACCCCCAAAAAAAACGATTTTTTTCTTCTTTTTCATCTTCATTTTATTTTTTAGTAAAGATAAAAAATACCTAAAGAAATGAAAGAAAAGAAACTGAAAAATTGTTTATTTTTACTTGTTAAAAGTTAGATTAATTCTAATATGTGTCATATTGAAGTAGAAACTCACGTATGATTAAAATATTACAACACTTGGACACTTAAACCTTAGATTACGTACAAAACTCGAAGTCAAAACACCATCTGGAATACAACTGAATTTAATATGCATTTTTGCACTTCACATTTTTACTAGTTCTTAGATTTAGCCATTTAGGGTACAAAATAGGGTCAACAACTTCGTTAGTTCCCAAATAGTTGTTTTTCATGTTTAGTCCCCAAACTATTTTTCTTTGTATTTCGTCCTCAGACTTTATTATTTTGGTATTTTTGTCCAAACTTACAAAAACAAAGCAGTTAAAGGTACTAAATATGAAAAACAAACTATAGATTGATGACTAGACGTGAAAAACAACCACAGTTTGGGGACTAAACGTGAACCAACTACTATATTTTAGGGACTAGCATAAAAGAAACATATAGTTTGAGGACGAAATACGTGAAAAAAATAGTTAAATGACTAAACGTGAAAAACAACTATAATTTGAGGACTAACGAAGAGGTTATCCCTACAAAATATTATTCAATCAATACCAAAAAATGGGGAAAATAAAATATATATAAAAAATATTAAAAAAGGTAAAAGCAATAACTTCTTCAATATCCATTTTTATTGTTTGAGTTATAAAAAGAAAAGAGGGATTACTTGTTATGTCGGTTGCTTTGGATTTCAGATTTGGATTCCTAGAATGTTTTCCCATTAGTAGTGTTTTTCCTTTTTAAATAGTTTAACTATTGTTTTACTTGTCTTTAGTTTTAGTTAATTTTCTTCCCTTTTCTTACTTTTAATTTGCCTGCAATATAAACTAAGAATCTCAAAAAAATAAACTAGCTGGTTATGTAGGTTTGACATGTACTTGCCTGAGTCTTCCATTAGACACCGTGGACTTGCAGTTATTAAAATGTTTAACACCAATACTCATATGCTTGTGTGAGTATCATGCCCTTTTTATAGATCTATATGAGGGAACTTCTAAAGCAATAGGAATCTACTACTACCGTACGTAAAAATTTCGAATCTGTAAATGGCCAACCATCTTGCTTAAAGAAAGCAATGCATGCAACTAACAATCTACAACTGCAACATTAAAAGATACCCAAGAACCAAAAATCACATAACTGATTCACATAGATAACAAGTAGGAGAAAACATCCTATCAACATTTAGATTGTTTTGATGCTAATGAAAAAAGGTAGCAAATTGCTTAAGAAGAGCAAACCTGGCCATTTTCCACTTTGAGTAGGATTGCATATGCCAAAATGGCTTCTTTATACTGTATATGGTGCACAACGGGAATGACTCAGCTGAAGAAAGTGAAAATATATAAATATTCATAGATTTTTTTAAATACAACACTTTCTTTGAAGTGTTAGTGTTACTTTTTTAGAATTAAAAATTTATCTAGGTTTATCTATCAGGAAGAATTCATAATAGAAATATATCTTACTTGTTGCTGCCCAGAAGCATCCAAAAGAAAGTGAACTGAACCAAAGCCACTGGCTACAGTTTTCTCATAAAGTGTTCGGTTAACCAGAAGCTAGAAAAAACCTTGAAATGATGAGTATGGAAGAAAATATGCAACTTGTTGGGCAACAAAAATATCTTCAATAAACAAAAAAAATCTGCAAAGACTTACTTGATACCTATCCCATGTCTGCTTGTAGCCCAAAGCTATACGAGTCACAGATATTATAAGAGCACTGACTGCAATCACATCTAGAAGTACAGCTGATCTGAATAATTTGAACAATACAATTAATCTTCACAAAAAGAAATGACTTGTTATTGGAGGCTGATGTGCTGTTATCAAAGGAAGAAGCTACAAGAAAGAACTGCAAGAAATAATAAACTAGTTTCTCACTTCAATACTAAGTACTAATAGATACCAAGACAGAAGAAAAGACGTTTATGTTATGGGGAAATATCTATAAGAACTTCTATTATCTCAGAAAATGTATAAATATCGGTTTCTGTTTTGTACCCTTACTTTATTTTACTATGAAATTATAATTAAGCCGAATGAAATTACAACTGTAGACATTTTTATAAATTTCAGATAATGTAAATCACAGGGGCAAGATTGGAAAGAGCATTCTTCATCCCATGCCTAAGCCCCCCCTCTTCCCCCTTGTTTAGGACAACTCACAGAATTCCAATGACTAAAGCATTACACACACACACACACAAACAAGTAACACTAACTTGGTAGGATTATACCCTAAGCATATCTTCTTCTTTTGTTTTTTTATTTTTGTTCTGAAGCTAAATATTCTACACTCAAATGTGTTGTAAATTATGTATATGCATGATATTATGTGTTATAAGTACACCATATGACAGCTGAATATTCGAGGTCATGTCATGATGCATTATCTTCACAAGCAATGATGTGAAAAGTAATAGCATACGTACGGGGAAGATAATATGTCCTCAAATTTGTAGTTTATGAAGTATGCCAAAAGTCCCAATATTGTGGCAACATCCAAGCGTACCTGCATAGGAAGCTTACACCATCTGATCAAAACAATTAGATATCTCTGCAAAGGTAGGCTTTTGTCCAATGCCTTACAACAGCTAACAAAAAATTTCTAATTGCCAATTTGAGCACTCTATAATATGTATATATATACACACACACACACACACACAGAGACATTTTAAGGGCCTGCCTTATAATCACGGTTATTAGCAATATAAAGTAAGGTTTGTGTAATGGTAACCCCAAACCTAAACACTTGCATCAAAATCTAAACCCTAAGTAACAAAATATTTATTGAAAATGATAATTAGATTTCATTGTACTGCGATTTACATTTAAAAAGTCAGCTTCATATTACGGAAACATGTCTTTATTGGTGCATTCTCAATTGTTCATTCCTAACTTCACTTTTTTGGATTAACCACGTCAACGTTTTTGTATCATGTTGTATATGGCCCATAGTCCAAACCAGATCGTGTTGTACCTGTGCCCAGAGTTCATATTGAAACTTAAAGAGTACATTTAGTTGCTCAAATACGAGGGCCTCCAGCAAATTATTCAGAGACCCCAAGTGGAACTTGGTTGCTTAGTTTGTGCATTAATTGTTCTATATGTGGCTCGGAAATACCAAACTGCACTTACTAACGGTAAGGGGGTGTTTGTTTAGAGCTTAATGGGTCTGAATGACCCATGTTAGAAAATAGGATCATGTAATAGAACAAGTAAGGATGAAGACCAATATAAGAAGAGCAAAGTGTATAATTACTTCCATACTATTTACAAGGGAGAGCAGACCACTATTTATAGCATACAAGGAATTAGAATTGGAAAGCTAGACAACCAAGTGAATCAATGTGGCTGTTATGTTGCCCATACTTCCACTAACAGCAACAGTCCACTAACTGCTGCTTCTTATGCTCCCATGTGCTGCTGATGCTCTACTAAGTACCCATGTGAGAGAAAACATGTTTTCCAACACTCCCCCTCAAGATGGAGAATGAATGTTTTTCATTCCCAGCTTGGATACAAAACTCTGAAATACTGAGCTACTTAACCCCTTAGTAAGTACATCCGCAAGTTGGCCATGTGTAGACACATAAGGGGTACAAATCAGTCCACTCTCCAACTTCTCCTTGATGAAGTGTCTGTCAATTTCGACGTGCTTCGTGCGATCATGTTGTACCGGGTTGTGAGTTATACTAATTGCAGACTTATTGTCACAATAAAGTCTCATCGGTCCATCCCACTTGATTTTCAAGTCTTCTAAGATGATCTTCAACCAAAGTAGTTCACACACACTTTGAGACATTGCTCGAAATTCTGCCTCTGCACTAGACCGTGCTACCACATGTTGTTTCTTGCTCCTCCATGTCACGAGGTTCCCGCCAAGGAATGTACAATATCCTGTTGTTGACCTCCTGTCAACTATTGACCCAGCATAATCAGCATTCGTATATGCCTCAAGCACCAAACCTCCATTTCTTTTGAACAGAACACCTTTTCCCGGTGTCCCTTTGAGATATTTTAACACTCGGTACGCTGCTTGTAGATGAACTTCCTTTGGGCTATGCATGAACTGGCTAATCACACTCATTGCGTATGCTATGTCCGATCGTGTATGAGACAGATAGATGAGTTTTCCTACCAGGCGCTGATACATTTCCTTATTTATTGCAACGTCTTCCTCTGCCATTCCAAGTTTAAGATTTTGGTCTATTGGAGTACTTGCTGGTTTGCACGCTGTCTTGCCTGTTTCTTTAAGGAGATCCGTAACATACTTCTGTTGGGAGATAACAATGCCCTGCCTAGATTGAGCCAGCTCGATTCCAAGAAAATATTTAAGCCTTCCTAATGCTTTGATCTCAAACTCCTTAGCCAAACACTGACTTAGAAATTGTTTCTCATTATCATCATTCCCCGTCACTATTATGTCATCAACATACACTAATAATGTTGTGACTCCCCCTGAAGGTGAGTGTTTAATGAACAGCGTGTGATCCCCTTGGCTTTGTTTATACCCCATGGCAATCATAACTCTCGCAAATCTGCCAAACCATGCCCGTGGTGATTGCTTAAGTCCATACAAGGCTTTCTTCAATTTACACACAGTATGAACACCCAAGTTATTCCCATAACCCGGTGGGACCTCCATATAAATTTCTTCTTCTAGTTCTCCATGCAAAAATGCATTCTTGACATCAAATTGTTGTAACTCCCAACCATAATTAGCTGCTAATGACAGTAGGATTCTAACAGTGTTCATCTTTGCAACCGGAGCAAAAGTCTCTAGGTAGTCAATCCCATAGGTTTGAGTATATCCCTTGGCTACCAACCTTGCCTTATATCTCTCTATTGACCCATCTGCTCTATATTTCACTGTATAGACCCATTTACACCCTACGGGTTTCTTTCCGACAGGCAATTTCACCAACTCCCACGTTTTATTTTTCTCCAATGCTTCCATCTCTACATTCATGGCTTGTCTCCATTTCTCATTAGTCAAAGCCTCAGATAAGATGGTAGGGATGGTAATAGTGTTCAAGTTAACAAGGAAGGCTCTATCTGATGGTGAAAAATGTTTAAAGGAAAGAAAGTGTGCAAGAGGATATAAAGGTCGTTTTGTGCACTCTCTAGTTCCTTTCCTAATAGCAATGGGAAGGTCTTGGTCATTATTGTCTATATGGAATTCAGTTTCAGCTTGTAATGAAGAATTAGAAATTGTTACCTCATTCTCAAAATCTGGGTTGGATTCTTGGACTTGCACTGATTCGGGGACAATTGTCTTTTTCCTTGAATACACCTTGTCTTTGTCAAATCTCACATTCTCAAGGGCAGAGTTGGGAGTGTGGGCAGAGTTAGGAGTGTCGGCAGAGTTAGAAGTGTCTGAAATTTCCGTGACTGGTTCAGACACAAGACTCGGCATGGACTCAGGTATTGACTCAGACACATGACTCGGATTACTAGAAACAAGTTTAGGAATTGGCAACAAATCGAGCAAGAAATCCCCGTCCTTATCTTCAAGTATTGAATTCTCCTCCTGAAGATAAGGTGAGGTGAAGTAAGGTGTTTGTTCATTGAAAGTAACATCCACCGAGACATAAAATTTCTTTGATGGAGGGTGATAACACTTGTACCCTTTTTGAGTTGAGGAATAACCCAAAAACACGCATTTTAACGCCCTTGGGTCTAGTTTCCCCCTATTTTGACTATGAATATGGACAAATGATACGCACCAAAATATCTTAGGGACAAGATTATTTGTAGTGTGCATGTGTGGATAGAATGTTGAGAGCATGTCCATTGGACTCTTGAATCCCAAGACTCTGGAAGGCAAACGATTTATAAGACGAGTGGCTGTAAGAACTGCTTCCCCCAAAAAAGATTTAGGCACATTTTTTTAGAATAAGAAGGCTCGGGTCGACTGAAGGAGATGGCCATTTTTCCTTTCCGCGACTCCGTTTTGTTGTGGCGTATTAACACAGGATGACTCATGTACTATTCCTTCCTTTTGAAAATAAGGACTTAGTACTTGATTGAAATAATCCCTGGCATTATCTGACCTAAACCTTTTGATAGTGACCCAAATTGGTTCTTAATCATGGAACAAAAATTTGGGAGAACAGTACTGACCTCAGATTTATGTTTAAGAAAAGCCAAGTAACATGAGTACAATCATCAATGAATGACACAAACCATCTTGCCCCAAAAACATTAGGAATAGTAGATGGACCCCAAATATCACTGTGAATGAGGTAAAAGGAAAGAGAGCTTCTTTTATCACTGCTTGGAAAAGGTACACGTTTGTGTTTGGCAAGTTCACACACTTCACAATGAAAGTTTTCAACATCTAGACCTTGAAATAAAGACGGAAACAGAATTTTAATGACTCTAAATGACGGATACCCCATTCGGCGGTGGTGAAGCCAAACCTTTTTTCTTCATTGGATGAATGAAGTTCTGAAACAAAAGAAGAAGACAGTTTGCCCTTGGTGATATTTGACTGACTCGATGTTTCTAAGTAATATAGCCCATCCCGTTCTCTAGCATGTCCTATCATCTTCCCCGAATTCTGGTCCTGAAATACACAATAATTATGATGAAAGATCACATTGCAGCATAAATCTTGAGTAAGCTTTTGTATGGAGACAAGGTTTGTGGATAATCTGGGGACATGAAGAAAATTTTTTAAAATCAATGATGGGCCTATTTTAACATCTCCTACACTTGCTACAGTGGTCAAAGAACCATCAGTTGTGGATATTTTCCTACTTCTTGGGCAGGGTAAGCATGTGGAAAAGACATTTGATGAATAGGTCATATGATCGGTAGCTCCTGGATCATGGCTCCTGGATCCATGATCCAGGAGCTGGCAAAGGGTGTATTCGAGACGTTTAATCCAACAGAGGATGGAGACTTACCTGAATACCCCAATGAACAAGTACCTGAAGGTTTCTTAAGGTTGCCAATTAGAAATCTCACCCTCGCGACCTCTTCTTGGTTGAGACTGCTCGACTCCTTTGGTGCTGCTTCTTTCTGCTGTGTTGTAACTTCTGACATCTTCTTCAAGTCACAAATTACTGACTATCAAGTCCAATCACTAACAGAATTGCAAAGCTGCTTTGATACCAAGAAGATATTTTGGTTTATGCAAAACTGCTTTGATTTGCAGATTTTGGAACAAAGTTGTAGAAATGATTCTGTGACAGAATTGCAAAATTTGCAGAGAAAAAAAAAACTGTCGCCACACGGGGGGGCATGGGGACGTAAAAAAGGGGATCCTATCTGCAGAAAAAACTGCAAAAAAATGAAAAAATCTGCTAGAATGTCTTGTTAGAATATCCTTAGCTTTGATACCATGTTAGAAAATAGGATCATGTAATAGAACAAGGATGAAGACCAATACAAGAAGAGCAAAGTGTATTATTACTTCCATACTATTTACAAGGGAGAGCAGACCATTATTTATAGCATACAAGGAATTAGAATTGGAAAGCTAGACAACCAAGTGAATCAATGTGGTTGTTATGTTGCCCATACTTCCACTAACTGCAGCAGTCCACTAACTGCAGCAGTCCACTAACTGTTGCTTCTTATGCTCCCATGTGCTGTTGATGCTCCACTAAGTACCCATGTGCCCATGTGAGAGAAAACCTCCCATGTGCTGCTGATGCTCTACTAAGTACCCATGTGCCCATGTGAGAGAAAACATGTTTTCCAACAACCCAAAATCTGAGCGAATCAGCCATTAAGAGTGTTTGTTTACAAAATTTGAAATCTGAATGGGACTGGATCGGTCTGACCGATTCTGTCAAAAAATTGTGGCTGACTCGCTCAGTTACTAGGTTGAATGAAATATTTACTTAAATACCCTCGCATAATAGAGTATTTGGGATCAGCGCCGTCATAAGCCTTGAGCTCCTCTTCAGTAACCTCCCTAAGCTGAACAGGCGGAGAGTGGCTGAAGAAAGGCCGGTGTATACAGTGATTGATTCTTTCAGCGACCCCCATAATTCAAGAGCCATGGATGAAGAAGATGGAGAAGGAATCTAAAGAGGATAGAGAAACAAGGGGATAAGGGTTTTTATTGATGGATGATGGCTACTTACTTACTTATCTACTCCCATGTGTCAGAGATTTCAGGGCTCTGTCTTCTCTTTGTACTAATTTGATTTATTTTTTATATTTCTATTAATATTAGGGGAAAATTTGTGTGCATGTTATTTTTTTTATTATTATTAATTTTTATTTCTTTTGGTTGTCATTGAAATTCCATATATAATTGTATTTATTGTCAGTTATTCAAAACACGTTTAATTTAATATATTTTTAAATTTAAAATTAATATAAATTTCTTTATGATTATTTTGGTACAAGTATTTTATGATTATTTAATTTTTTTATATATATAAAAAAAGAGGCTCAAGTCCTTGAGAGAAAATAAAAATTTAAAATAGGCATATGAAGTAAAAAACTAAAACAATTTAAGAGGGGTAAAATAGTAAAAGAGTGTTATTCAGATACTTCAGACATCAATTATCAAACAACTTTTTTCATTCAGTATTTAGTATTCAATTTCATTCTAACCGTTTCATTCAGTTTTATCAAACAGCTCTTAAAACTTATCCCTCCCCCCCTCCCCCCCTCCCTCCCCTATATGGTATCAGTTCTTCCCTCGTCTCTTCTTCTTCAACCACATAAGCCACCAAACCCAATAGCAACACATTCACAATCTACTTAACTACTTAAGATGCAAACATGTCAAGTTCAGGCAAAGAACTTCACCATTAGTATCCCTTCAAGTGGACATCCTTCCAGTGTTCTAAAAGGCCCCGCCTAGGCGCTAGGCCCCGCCTAGGCGCTAGGCCCCGCCTAGGCGCTAGGCCCCCCCTGGCGCCGCGCCTAGGCAAAAAAATCCCCTAGGCCGCCTAAGTGGGGCCTAGGCCGCTCCCGCCCGCCTAGGTGGCGCCTAGGCGAGGCAAGACGGACAAAAAAGATTTTTTGTTTGATAATAACACGGAGAAAGAGGAAGATGAGGAGTGCGAGTCCGATGAGGACTCTTAAGTCTCCCAACAAATCGAAGGACACAGCCTTCCTCAAACCTTTGTCGCATGAAAATCCTTGCTCTCTAATCAACAACCCGTTTACATATTTCAACCCGAGAAATTAACTACTCTGGACATGTCGCCTTTTTGAAAATGAGAAAATAAAATATAAAAAAACTCCAACTCTAACAAAACAAACCCAGAACTGAACCCTAACCACCTAATTTTTCTTTAAGATGAAGTTAAACAATAAAAAAAAACGATACTCGCAACCAGCTATGTGTCGGCGGCGGCGAAAGCAAAATCTTTTGATTTGATTGCCAAGATCAACCAAGCTTTGATACCATGTGGAGAAATAAAGAAGGGATGATATTTTCTATTATATATCTTACAATGTACAATAGAAAGCCTTTATATAGGCTTAGAACTACAATACATTTGAAAAGTAAATCAATCATCCCTTAATCATGCAATCTCCCTTTAATCATGCAATCCCCTAAATCATGCTATTAGAATAATATCTTAGAATTCTCTAGATTATCTACTAACACACTCAAGGGCTAAGACTCAAGAATTTGACATGCTTTTGTAGAGGTTCTTAAGCAAGATCTCCAAGTTATCCCAGTTTGGATTCAAGATAGCTAGAAAAAGCGCATATTCACGAAAGTTAACAATTCATGGAGGCTGTTACACGTACAAAACTACAAATTCTTCAACTTGGTTTGAATGGGGTACAAGATATGTTGAAGCTGAATTGAACAAAATTTTGAACTTGTGTTTTGATCCTGGAGGGTGTGGACAGATTAAAGTTTCAAGAGAATCCTCTAAAGTCAAACTAGAACATTAAACCTCAACCTTGAGGTCGGGTGTTTTTAAGGGGAGAGGTTTGTCAGGCCTAGGCAGATATACTAATTCCCTTGGGCAATAATTTTGTTTTAATTCCAATATTATTATGTCACTGTGTGCTGTAAGTTGTGTAAACAGACTTCCTAATAAAGTGGTGTAGGTTAAGAAAAATCTAGAGTAAGTTAGTCACTCCATAAAAACACTACTAAGAATATGTCCTAAAAATAGTGAGATTTTGGTACTAATATGTCTTTAGTAATTTATCCTTATACGAGTAGGATTTAGGTAGCATTGGATTCTATACAAAGAGACTAGTATACTTATATTCTTTTTAGGTAAAATTCAGATGACTGCTTGAGGTTTACACTAAATATAACATCACCACCTAACTTTTAAAAGTGAACACTTATACCCCTATAGTACTGAGGCCAAGTGAAATACAGCTTCCCGCTTTAACACCATTAACTAATATATAAATGACTCGTGCTTTTTTAATTTGTTCTCTCTAGCAACCTTTCTTCCCTCCTTGAGACATTACGTCAAACATTGCCATTGCTCCATCTGTTACCTCAGAAAATTTGACACAGATTCATTAGTTCAGTGCATATTTTTAATCAAATCATTATTTGTCATATCAAAGCTAAGAGAAGTATGCAGGCTGAAAGTTCAGGACGTAAGAACGAACTTGTTCAAATTTTCCCTCATCCATCTTGGGGAAGCATATGACACTAACATTGCACATAGAATTTGCAGCTAACATCTTCCCACTCTCACATATATAGTCAAGTAAGGTAATTAATTCGCAATCAATGCCAATCTCCCCACACTAAATTCCCCGCCACAATTGCCTTCCTTGAAGTTTAATTGACATTTCTTCGAAAATGGGAGTCTCTAATTCACTATCATTCTTTCCTCTAATATCCAGCAATAGACCTCTAAGCCTAAAACCTCTGTTTCAAGAACTGCCTGCCCCTGTAATTTTATTACCAAATTGACATGGACAATTCATCTAACATGTGGTGTACCTCATCCAAATTGCAGAACATTTGTGAGGTTTTATGTTTTATTCTCCTAATTTTCAGGTTAAAAGAGAAAGAAAGAGCGAGAAGAAGACATCTGCTTCTTGAACAATTAATCAATTTGTTTAAAATAACCAACAATAGCTCCAAAGCATATAACAAGAAGAATTTAGAAATATTTCCTTAATGAAGCATGTAAAAAATGGTGGTGTGGGCAAGTATTTCATGTTGGAAGCATTTGGTAACATTTGGAATTTTTAACAACTATTAATTTGAATAGGAAGTTCTACTGTTGGTTTTGGTAAAATCAAATGCCTAAGCTTGCAATAGCAAACAATATTTATGGGCCTTAACAAACAATATTTGATACAAATGTTAGATAATTGTTAAGTAAGAAAAGCACTAAACTTGTTTGATGGAATGACTAAAAAGAGACTGCATAGATGAAAGGCGTTTGCCTAACAGTTGTAAAGAAATGTCAAGCATAACCCTAGGGTCAGTATGTGCCTTTATTTAGTCATTTGACTGTTAGTTGTTAGTTCCACACTATTTTGGCTAGTGAAATTCACACACATCAATATTGGATGAAAAACCTAACAGTTGCACTTGCCCTCACAACTATAGGGGTTTGTGTTTAAATGTTAGATACGAGATTCAGTGTAAACCTCAGGTGGTCATCTGAATTTTACCCTATTTTTTTATATAAAACATTTTTAAATGTCTTTAATTTAAATAAAAGATTTTAACTATTACAAACAATACAATATCTCTACTCTGAAGTTCTCTCACTTTCTCTGGTACTCTTAACTTAAGATATATCGTAAAATATAATGAATGAAAACAATCCAATTATGAGCTGGAAAACTTTTGAATTGAAAACAATTAAATTCATTGTATCATGAGGGGAAGTGCTAAGATAGCATTGTTGAATGCAAAACTTCTATATACCGTGTCAAGAATACGGAACGATAGCTTCTTGTGAGGAAAAATAACCTACAGAAAGAAATACCAAAATGAAAAATGTTAGCTTTTGCAAATGTGAAGAGTAATATGCATTGCATTACAAATAAATACAGGGTTTAACCAAAAAATTAGAAGTGAAAATGTATTTACCGGTAAATCTGGAATAGGAATCCTCTCATAGATCTTCAACTGTAATTCAGGAACCTCATCTTCATCCTTGGTGTTTCTTTCACCCATTTCCTCAGTATAAAGCAAAATTAATTCTTGGAATGCTGGTTCCTGTAGTAGATTAACTTAACAGGCTGACAGGTTTTCAACAATGAATATACCGAAAGTAAATATAACATTTATGCTGTGCTCACAAACATAATTTACAGAAGGTAATAGAATCAGGAGACAACAAATATAAATGCAACTTTCCAAGACAATGTGTTCATACTCAATTGCAAACTCTCCTAGGTTATGACTGCAAGATTCCATTTTCAGTAACATTACTCACTGACTTGGCAAGTCGCGACTTCATGCTACTGATGACTGTATACCTCTTCTTTTGATTATTTTCAAACCCAGAAAGAATGCGAGCATAAAACTACTGGAATCTTCATTTCTCAACTATTAGTCATTCTCATAGTTATCTACAGCAAGAAATGTGATTGTAAAATAGATACAAAAATATATAGAACGATTAATTTTATCAATGAGAAATACCTGAAGTGTTGACTGGGAGAGAAGAATGGAAACAGCAGTTTTCAACATTTTCCATAGATCATTTCCACAGCGTTTCCTTGTAGCAGGTTCCCATATATCGCTAAGTGATATCCTCGACA
This sequence comes from Aralia elata, assembly GCA_034770075.1. NCBI lineage: Eukaryota > Viridiplantae > Streptophyta > Magnoliopsida > Apiales > Araliaceae > Aralia > Aralia elata. The sequence goes on along the minus strand of CM068377.1, from coordinate 89,934,108 downwards.
AAAAATTTGGCCTAAGCAAACAATTTTCCTATAACTCAGTCATTACCCACTTATGAACAATATCATCTAGGTAAAACCCATTAATGTTTTATAGATCAATATAGAATCCACAACATGGACTTCTACCTACATCCAAGAAACATGAAGGTATGCATATAATTTAGTAAATATCAAATATACAAAAATGAACATAAGTTTATACAAATTTATACATGCAGATATCAGCCATATTCACGTAACTACATTTACATGCGTAAAAGCCTTCAGATTGGAATGTATATGCTGGAGCAGGAAACATATTCAGAACATTGTAGCAAACAAAACATCTTTACTATTTTGCTATAGAGATGGACCAACCAACAATTTTTAACTTCAGAATGAGGTAGAATGATGGTGGATTTCACAAAATATGTTTCATTACTTGAAGAAACTACAATAAGGTAAATTTCTAAGGTAAGTAGAATGGGGGTGTATGAGAAGCAGTAATATTAAAAGCTGCAAGATACCAAAAATTGAATTTTTTGTTGCATAGATTAGTTTATTTGCAAGGATGAAGAGAAGAATATGTTAAATATACTTTTTGAGTTAGATAAGTTAAGAAGAGGCATGCTTCTGATGTATCATGTATGTTGTTTTTTCTTAGATCAATCATTATATAAAATATTGATATAGGACAGAGTACCCGTAGTAGGCCTAGATATCGTACTAGGCTAACGAAATAACCTCAAATCCATGAGGGTTCTTGAATCCACAAGATATCGTACTAGGATAACGAAGTTTTATTTAATTATTGATCAAAAGCTGCTATTGATCGAAGAGCTACAATTGTTTATATAGTAAGAAAACCCTAATCAACAAACCCTAAGTCATATTAGGCCAAATAAATAACTAATATTAAATTCTTAATGACGAAAGCCCAAAATACTAAAACTGAAATATAAAACTGCGAAAATCTCATAGGAGTGCGAATTTTGGCTCAAAAATGACAACCTGGGTTGCGGAGTAACTCATTCTTTCCATAATGTCGTTTACATGCGACTGGTTTTGAGCCCAAATCAGAGTTTAGCCCAATTTGTTGACTATTTTGACTTTTGGCGACACGACTTTTGGCGATCCAACTGTTCCATATATAATTCTGCTAACTCGTCTGCATCAAAAATGCCTAGGGGGAACAACGACGCATTCATGATGCACCAATCATATAAGAAATCCACTCCTTATATCTATAAAACCCAAGAATTGACAAAATCAATTGAAAGATTTACAATAGCAAATGATGAATTGAAGAACCTGTCTGAAACATGGAACGCTAAGAACAGGCCGATTTTCCATCAAACCCATGCAGAGAAAATAAACACTGCTGGCTGGCACTGAGTAGGATAACATTCGATAGATTTCTACCATTGAAAATAACCAAGAAATCTTCAAACAGGGAAAGTGGATCATTCAATACCTCTAAACAGGAAGTATGCTGACCTGCCCAAGCAATTACTTGATTGCAAAAGGAATTAACTACCCAAGTGCACAAATATATAATTCAACTAAACTCAACTCTGCTATGCCATGCCACCCTATCTAGGGCCATGTCCCATGTGATACATCATGTACATATTATTCAAAACTACTTCTACCAAAGTGGTAGAAAGTTTTGGTCTCTCTCTCTCTCCCCCTTTTCTTGCCCCAAGTAGATGAAAATGTAAGAAATGAACTCTCTTTGTTAATTTTTCAGATTGTAAGTTACAGAATTTATACACAAAGATTAGCCTAATTCTAGGAATAAAACAAGGAAACATGTTAGCCTAATTCTAGGAGTAAAACAAGGAAACATGTTAGTCAACATTTTTAGGAGGAATAAAAGGAAACATGTTTTCCCTAATAAAAGAAAACATGTTTTCCAACACTCCCCCTCAAGCTGGTGAATAAATGTTTTTCATTCCCAGCTTGGATACAAAACTCTGAAATACTGAGCTACTTAACCCCTTAGTAAGTACATCCGCAAGTTGGCCATGTGTAGACACATAAGGGGTACAAATCAGCCCACTTTCCAGTTTCTCTTTGATGAAGTGTCTGTCAATTTCGATGTGCTTCGTGTGATCATGTTGTACCAGATTGTGAGCTATACTACTCGCAGACTTATTGTCACAATAAAGTCTTATTGGGCCATCCCACTTGATTTTCAAGTCTTCTAAGATGACCTTCAACCAAAGTAGTTCACACACACCTTGAGCCATTGCTCGAAATTTTGCTTCTGCACTAGACCGTGCTACCACATGTTTCTTGCTCCTCCATGTCACGAGATTACCACCAAGAAATGTACAATATCCTGTTGTTGACCTCCTGTCAACTATTGACCCAGCATAATCAGCATCCATATATGCCTCAAGCACCAAACCTCCGTTTCTTTTGAACAAAACACCCTTTCCTGGTGTCCCTTTGAGATATTGTAACACTCGGTGTGCTGCTTGCAGATGAACTTCCTTTGAGCTATGCATGAACTGGCTAATCACACTCACTGCGTATGCTATGTCCGGTCGTGTATGAGACAGATAAATGAGTTTTCCTACCAGGCGCTGATATATTTCTTTATTTATTGCAGCGTCTTCCTCTGCCATTCCAAGTCTAATATTTTGGTCTATTGGAGTACTTGGTGGTTTGCATGTTGTCTTGCCTGTTTCTTTAAGTTGTTATATAGTGGACTAAATGAACACTTATAAAATGGTCACAGGAGTTGATACCGAATTGTATTTGGCTTCCCATGTAGCTGACTACCTTGACTTCCTTGACAACTACCTCGACGGTTCCAACAGAGAAAATCAACTAGTTGAATAATGCGAGTTCACACAAGACCCTCAAATCTCAAACAAATTCATCTCTTATAAAATTAACTTCCACTTCACCCAAAATATGAGTTCATATTGCCTCAAATTTTTGTCCCAAATAAACAAGAAAATCACTATAGCAAGATTCACTCTCACCCAACATCTTTTTCATAGCTATTAAAGGGGAAAAACTCGAACTCTTCAAGCATTTTAGTTTAGTCCCCAAAGTACTATGTAGTTATACGACCAATCTGATCATCTCTAATCATAATATTTGTCCACATTATTCTTGCATGAGTATAGGATACCCAATGCAACCAAAAAGAAACAATGTTTTAAAGTTAAAACGAGTAGAGACTTAACGTACAATGAACTTTACAGGTTTTAACAATATAGCCAGTGGATCTAAAAAATTGCTGATATACTATTGAGCTCGAGGAAAATACAGAAAATGTCCAAATTTTGTCCTGATTTCAAACCTATCATATTTCCGAGGCGACCAGCTTCCTTGTGAAACCATTCCATTGAGAGTGTTTAGGAAGTTTCATGTACTTAGTCTTGGTTGGCAGCTACTCAAATATGTCATAGGTTTGAAGTCAGTTAAAAAGTGGGCATTTTTTATGTATTTTTCTTGAGTTTGATGGTATAGTTGCAAAAAACGTTGGTTTTATTGTAAAGTTTATTGATTTTTTTGGTTGTTAAGTCAAATGAGTAACCAGGATTGTAACACAAGTCAGAAAGTTCAACAACTACCCTAAAAACCTTAACGTCTTATATCTTCCACCCTCGTATCTTTTCTTCTTCCACCTGAAATGGCAGATCATGAATCAAGTGAATGTTTTCCTTGATTCCAAATCAACAATATTTGTCAACATAGAAAAATCTCTACACGTGATGTGCCCATGTATGGTGATTGTTGGAAAATTATTCCGAAAATAGGTTTTTAAAAAAATAATAAAACCAGGATCATCTTTATGGTTTTATGCGAAACAACAAATATATATACCATGTATCTAGAGTACGAATTTGTTACCTAGTGCTTGGTTGGATTAGCACGTTTTGAAAATCCGTACAATCTCTAGTATCCTCAAGATTTTCCCTCCTATGACCTTATATTGAACCTATAGAGTGTAGCCTCAAAAGCACCCTTCTGGGAAAAAATAACCCTAGCTGTGTTTTTCCTAGGCTGAAAGAGAGAATACGAAATTTGGCATAGGAAAAGTACCAAATACATTTATGATCAATGATATATATAATAATATTGATCCTTACCCTCTCTTATGAATCTGGTCCATATTAGGCTAGGAAGGGGATCCTAAGGGATTCCTCTTCCGACTCCTATACTTATCTAGATATTATTATCTAATAATAATATTTTAAATAAATATTAATTACAATTAATTCCACTAAATAATTGTAATTGCACTTCAATGCAGGAATTAATTAAATAAACCCTTTATTAATAAACTGCAAATATTTCCTCCATAGATATACATAAATATTTCAGAATCAATTAATATAATTCTGATATATTTAAACTAATTTCATAAGTCCAAAATTTATCTCTATTTTATCATAAATTGATTTAACAATTAAATCAATCCTTTTAATAATAAATATTAAAAGACTCGACCAATCTATGATCAATGATAAATTATTTTATGAAAAATCTTAGATGTTTTGAGAATAATAATGTTTCTCATATTAATTAAATATATGAATCAACATTCCAATCTATTAATTAGCACAATGTAATCTCACTCATTAAAACATCAAATTAATATATACAACAATATTAAGTCCATAATTATTTCAAAATTAAGAAATTTCACAAATTAGTATTTATGTGAAAATATTTTATAAATAAAATACTAACACGTGATCCGTTTAATGCACACCGTTAATGCACTAATACTTTAATTAGAAGTCCAACTTCCATGATCAAGATAAATCATCTTTATTAAAGTACTATAATCTACAAGATAATATCTCCAAATCATCCTAGATTATAAACCCTTATTTCTTTGTTGACATATTACATATGATTTATATATTATGTGTATAACATTTATTTATACACATAAACCATAATATATATAATATGGTGATTTATATAAACAAACTAAATGACCATTTAATGAAAGATGAATGATGTACTTTTATTAATAAATAAATGTTCAACATAAATAAATAAATATTAAATAAATAGATAAATAGGGTTTTTATAGCAAAAATCCAACAATCTCCCAATGACTATTAAATCCTATTTGGCATGCATTTAATACCAATCGCATCACAATAAGATTCAAAAACTTTAACAGGTAATGTTTTTGTGAATGGATCTGCTAAATTTTCAACTCCTGAAATCTCGCACACTTTCATATCTCCTTTGTTCACATACTCTCGAATGATATAGTACTTACGCTTAATATGCTTCGATTTCTTAGTCCCTGAGATCCTTTGATTGTGCCACTGCCCCAGTATTATCACAATATATAAACATGGGACTAGTAGCTGACGGTACTACACCAAGTTTCATTAAAAACTTTTGAAACCAAATAGCATCCTTGGAAGACTCTGAAGTTGCAACACACTTAGCTTCCATAGTGGAATCAACAATACAACCTTGTTTAACACTCCTCCAACTAATAGCTTCAATTGCTTCCATTATTTTTTTTATATACTACATATGATTTATATCTTCTGTGTATAACATTTATTTATACACAAACCATAATATATATAATATGGAGATTTATATAAACAAACTTAATGACCATTTAATGAATGATGAATGATGTACTTTTATTAATAAATAAATGTCCAACATCAATAAATAAACATTAAATAAATAGATAAAAAGGATTTTTATAGCAAATATCCAACAGGGATACCCTGATATAACAATCAACAATAAGTGTATCGTAAAGTGCTCCTCACTGGATTGTGTTTCTCCCAACCTGGTATGCAAATACAGTGGGTTTCAACAATCTTTCACAGGTCACCATTTTTGGGAGCCCCTCACCATTTATAACTCGTATTGGGTCTCAAAACATGAATTCAACTATCCTTAGGTTAGGAAGATCCTAGATCATATACAAAAGACTATGACCTTTTGATGAAGAACGAAGACAGAAAAGTGAAGTGCGAGCAGAATAAAAGAAAAGTCGATGCCAAGTAATTCATAAGAAAAGGGTCGTAGATAGATATAAAAAATGTATCACTTATTATATCAAATAATTCTACAAAAACAATTAATTTTGAAATGTAAAACCTTATAGATCTTTAATAAGATGAAATAAACTATATTGATCCCACATATGACACTACCGATTGACCCTTAGGGTAACTGGCCGACTGGCTAAACCATGAACCACACTGACAAATGGATGAACTAGTAGAGGAGGGCCCCTAGTGTAGCAGCAAGTAACTCATACATACACGCATATTCTATTATATGACTTTCACCTTGTCAAAAAAAATTTACGAGTACTTTCACATTCTCAGTTGCAAGTTAATAATATTTGGTAAATAACCAAAAGGATAAGAATGACAATTGGTTACAAGAACATGTTTTATTTATTGCAATAGTAAGTTATACCTCTTCTTTAAGGAACGAAAACTATTCCAATTTGAATTTGGTTTTCCAAAAACAACTTTTCTATTCCAACAAACTGTATCCACTATTTAACCATGTATATGAAACTTCATTTTAGATCCAAGCTCCACCCTATCCAGCAACCACCAAGCTCTACCATCAGGCAACTATGAAATGAAATTTTAAAACTTCTATAAGGAAACAAATTAAAGAAGATGGAACTAAAAATATTTATAAGAAAGGATTGACAGGACAGTCTCATTATATGTGTGAACGTGTTTGTGTGTGAAATCTTTGCTAAACAAAACAGGGATTCTTGTGAGGGCCAAAAAAGCAGTGAAGTTAAGTCAAATATAAACCTTAAATATGGCTCGGAAGAAGTATAGTCTGTGTTATAGTCGGGCTCTTTTTTGGGAGATGAGTGGATAAGCCCTATCCATGTGAGTAACTTCCTTATAAGCCTGCCACGAGGTCCAACTGATGACAGAATTCCTTCATAACGAGTTACTGCTCTCTGTGCAGCCAACCAAATAGGTAGGACTTTCTCTGATAAATGGTCAACCCCCAGCACGTCATCGGATATATGTTCATCATAGGAATATGAGCTGTGGAAAAGTAGCATTTCCTTGAGCCAAAGCTTGAATCTCTTTGTCCAAACATCCGGATTTTGTCCTTGGATAGCGCTTTTAAAAGCCTGTGTTTAGGTGAAAGGAGAGAACATGTCAAAACTTGAAACACTATAGAATCACATTAAGGACATAAAATCAAGCTCTAGAGAAATGACATAACTCTAGATCAAAACATAGGTATTGCATATAGAACTTGTTTGCTATTTGATCATCTCTGTTCTGCACAGACGGCGACTACCGCTCCTACTCCGACCCTCTTTTATTCTTTCTTTTTTCATTCTTTTTCTGGTAATAAGCTATTTAACTTTCCTCTTCCATGAAAATTTCTTCAATTGGATTTGTTTTGATTTTATGGTTTTGTTTATAAAAACAATATTACTGTCAAAAAAATGTAACTTTTTTTGTTTAATTTTGTTGATTGGATTGTAATTTTGCTTGTTTTATTTGATTTTGTTGATTGGTTTGTGATTTGAAAAAGGCAATAGCTTATATGGAACATTAAGAAGGCAGGGGAGTAACATAGGCAAGGGGCATTAGGCAGTAAGGTTTGCCAAAAGTATGGGATTGCTAGTAGCCTTGTAATTCAAAGTTGTGCTGATTTACTATTATACTCCCTCAGTTATGACTAAATGTATAAATTTTTTTGCCCCCAAAAGGATGAGATAAAGTATATAAAGTGAAGGGTAAATATGTCATTTAGTAGGATCTATTAGTATAAAAAATTTATAGGTACTCATCACTTTATATAATCTTGTGGGCCAATAAGGATAAATTTGAAACTTTTTTACAGAAGCAGAAAAAGAACTATTTGGTCGAGAGGCTTGTTTAGAGATCAGGATGGATTGTGGAGTTATTGTTGTCCATTGTGATAATCAGAATGCTATACATCTAATTAAGGATAAAATGTGTCATGAGAGGACAAAGCATATTGATTTCAGGTATCATTTTATTCAAGACATTGTGTAGATGGCGATGTAAAGGTCTTGAAGATGTACTTAAGACAATCCAGCTGACATGTCAACAAAGCTTTTTCCATTTGCCAAGTTCGAGCATTGCTTAGACTTGGTTGGTGTTTGATGCACTTGATGTGTGCATTTGGAGGAAATATTTTACTATTTATGTTGCATATGAAGAATTCAAGTCAAGGTGGAGATTTGTTATTTGTCTTTAATTTTTGTATTGGATCCGAGTTTTGACCTAAACCAAGTAATTTAGTGCGGCAACCCGAAGATAGGGAAAGACAAGGTTTAGTGATAGTAGCAGAGGACTTAAGTTTTTAACTATATATATGTGATTATAGCTAGGGTTTCATTATCCTTTTATTCCTCAGTTTTATCCGCTTTCAGAGATATTCACAACTTGTATTCTTCACAATTTGATATAGTAATATTTTCTTCCACTCACCCGTGGTTTTTTCCGATTCAGATTTCCACGTAAATCTTGTGTTCGTCTCTTATTTCCTTCATTGATTTCTTTTTTTGCCATAGTTTGTTCCAACAGGATATTGTTTTCTTTGAAGATGACTCTCCAATAAATCCCCGTGAATTCCTACCAAAAATTACGAGGTTACTGTGGTTAGTTTTTAGTCAAAATTAGGAGATTACTAAAGTTGGTTCTTAGCCAAAATTAGGAGGCTATTGGGTGATTACTAGCCAAATTATGAGATTGATTTTGGTGAAGAATTACAGAAAAGAAAGGAAAGAAGGTTTGGAAAAAGCCATTGAAAGCTAATCATATTGCATTGGAAGTTCAACTCCTTTATTTGCATAATTTGTTTGTGGTTGCATCATAACTTAATTTAAAGTTAGAAAAACCTACAAACCTATCTTAGTTTTAACGCATGTAAAGCAAGAAGTCTTTGCCTTTTAAAACTCTGAACTTGTAAATTTAAATGTGTAGTGTGTATATATTCTAAGATGTGCTTTTGTATTTTCGTTTGATGTGTTCGTGATAAGTTTGATTTGAGTCCGCAACAAAACCAATTTCAATTATTTAATGCCCCTATCTGACCTTCCTGGGGGTGGGCGTGATAGGAACAATATATACTAACAAATAACAATAGAAGTTTTAATAGACTAGATTTCCCTTGGTGGTACTGACAAGACAGCCAGTTGACTAGAGGAGCCAGCCAGCTTCCCTAATGATTAACACACTCCTTGTTAACCTGCCAGCTGAAAACTTATGAGCTACCCTGCCAACTGGATCGTTGGCGTGAGTATGCTTTCCACACAAACATATGCACTCTAACAAGTAGGGTATCAAGTCAATCAACAATGAAGAAACAAATCAGTTTTGTGCATGTCAAGCTTTAGTAAGTCATTCTATCAAATACATGAACTGAAGTTCTCTAGACACCAACACAAAAGGGCCATTTATAATACATGAACTTTAGTTTTCTTGACAGAAACTTTTGCAATGACAATATCTAGTTAGCTTCATACATTACAAATGTCAAGGACATTCTCCCTCCAACCCAAAAATATTGCAACACATTCCCTTTTAGGAAGTCCCATAAACATTGCAACACTTCTTTTCTTTTTTTTGACTTATTTTTGTAAAGTTAAATGACTAATTTATCCATTGTCATGCCATTTTTATCATTTTAATTATTTAATATATTGTTGGTCTCTACACTCACAAAAACTTTTGTGGTTCATATTTTTGGAGCACTCTCAACCACACATTTCATAGGAGTCAATTAGGAAATCAAATCAGAATCTAAAATTTTCTTAAAATTTGTGCATAAAGGTATGTTGCAATATTTGGGACGGAGGGAGTATAAAAGACTGAATATAGTTTAAAATTGCTCTACTTCACAGATTATGACAATTACCTCCGTTAACCAGACACCAACTTTCCCCAATGGTTTTGATAAATTGAAAAATATTCCAAGTAGAAATTCTGACTGCAAGTAATCCAGTTTTTCACCTACTAATAAGCCCTTCTGCTTCTCTGTTGCATAACCCCGCCTGTATGATAATAGGTCATTACACGTGAACCGAAAATGAACTGTAAACTTTTTACATAAAAGAATATCTAGGAAATAGTGAGCTTCTTTTTCGCGCCTTTGATCAAATTGGATATGCCAAGCTTAAGAAGATATTAATAGAAACATAGACAATAAAGACAAATAGTTGTAACAAGAAACTAAAACATAAATATTTTACATAACAAAAGAAGATACCAAGAGAAAAGTTAAAAGATACCAATAGGTGAGTAAGATGAGGAGTCCTTCACAAAATCAAGAAAATACAATGTGACTAATGCAAGTAGGTCTCCAGAAAAGAAACAAAAGTAATCAAGTCGCACAACAAATGAGAAGGTGGAGAGCTGCCACTGAAGAGTGAAGATGCGACCATTCCTCTCCATCCAAAATACCTAAAGAATAGTAAAATACCAACAAGGCCAAAGACCTTTCTGTCCTTATTTCCTCCAAAACCTTAAAATTGAGCAAAAAGGATATCCTCTAACAACATAGGACAAATCAGAAGTCCAGGATCGCCTATCACGGGAGGAGAGATTGCAAGAATTAAGAAGCCGCCGCCAAGTCCTCCACTTCCCTATCTTTCAAACTATGGAAAAATTGAAAATTCCAACACGTTGAATTGTCATCAAAAGAGACAAATTTTAGAAATTGAGGTATTCTGACAAATAGAAGGAACTAGATAAGTAACTCTTGTGCTCAGTATTGTCCTACATGAGGGAAGTTGTAATCTATTTCTTTAGGACTTTTGAGGAATCTTGGGTGAGTCCTTAATTTGTTTTGATGTTTAGGAGTTCTAGTAGAAGTAATGTTTGTGAAGTTGAAGATTTTATTGGAAATGTGCTGATAATCTAAGGTGCAAACTGACGGGAAAAAAATGCAAGGATATTCATCAATAACTATCTTCCTCTTTCCTTACTATGGGTTAAAGTATCCATTCTTGCTTCTAAAGGGGTATCCACTTTTGGGGGTTTAAATGAGTTTTCATATCTGACAGCTGGATTGATGGGCAATAATGTATTAGGACTTTGTAGTTTTCCTTGACGTCCCGTCAGGGTCCAGTCCGTTAGTCAGTATTATCAAATCCCCATGTGATGTGTGCCTCAGACCTGCCACACCATGAGAGTGATGCAGAGCGGGATTTAGACGCTGATTCGAAATTGGAAGCTGATTCGCTAGTTGAGTTGGAAAATGAGATTTCGTCAGGTAAATTTTAAACGGACGTAACTTTTGATCCATTTGGAGTTACGGGACCCATAAAATATCAAATCGAAGCTCTCGACGAGCTCTACAAGACTTATCGCCTACGGCCATACCGTTTTAAGCCCGAAAAAGCTGTTTAAAGTGGTCTTGTCGTATGTCAAAGTTTTGGCCAAACATCGGATTATTTTTAATTTTTTAGTATTTCGTTATTATCTTTTCTAATTAGGGTTGGAAAGTGTTTAGACTATAAATATGTTATTTTAGGGCTTTGGAAGTTTTTTTTTTTGACAATTATTATCAATAATATCGTGTTTTCTCTTGGAGAATTCTTTATTTTCCCTTGTGCGCAAGGATTTATTTGCCTTTGTGTTAGTAGATTAAACTAACCACCGTAATTCGCCGCATCAATTGGCATCAAAGCCAGGATAACTGTATCCATTGGTCATGGTTGAAGAAGCAGGAGTACAACCATGGTATGTTACGCAGGAATCAGTGGATGCCCTGCAGCGACAGATGGTGGATATGCAACAACAGATAGGCGGGTTGGTAAACTCCACCAACGAATTGCGAACTGTGGAGGATCGTGATGGTAGTTTCCTAAATCGAGCGGCAAGACCAATTTTAGTGTTAATCGTCAACGAGCTGATTTTGGCGATTATGACATGATAATTTTGGCTTATGAGGAAACCTACCAGTCCAGAACCTTCGTAGCGGTGGAAGAGGTGGTGGACGTGGTGTTGCTCATGGTGTAGATCGTGGAAGGGTTGTGCAACCTTATGGGGATAATGGTGCCCATGGAAATTACGGCCAACAACCAGAGTATAAGGTAAAAGCAAAAATTCCCAATTTGTATGGTTCATTAGATATTGAAGGATTTTTAGATTGGATGAATGATGTTGAAGCCTTCTTTGATTTAATGGATATCCCTGAAAATAAGAAAGTGAATCTGATTACATATAAGTTGAGAGGGGGTGCGGGTACATGGTGGAAACAATTGCAGGATAATAGGTATTGAAACGGGAATGAACCTATTCATGATTGGGATCGTACGAATACTATCTTACTGATACAATCCTGATCAGGCTTGCATCGGACGACAACGACTCAACCCAAGCTTCAAGGATTCAACAAATGATCTTAAATAATTGGGTTGAAATTTATTCAAGGATGCTTAAAATGAGACTCAATTCAAGCATTATGAGACTGATCTAATTGGCCAATTCATTTCCCTCCGATTGTACTTGGTTATCCAGAATATACCTCGGGGACGAGTTCTTTCAAAGGGGGTGGGACTAATGCAAAGCAAGATTTGGATACTGATTCGGAATTGGAAGTTAATTCATAAGTTGAGTTGAAAAAGGAGTTTTCATCGGAAACGGACGTAACTTTTAATCCGTTTGGAGTTACGAGGTCCATAATATATCAAATCGAAACTCTCATCGACCTCTACAAGACTCATCGCCTACAGCCATAACATTTACCGTTTTAAGCCCCAAAAAGCTGATTAAAGTGATCTTATCATCAATCAAAATTTTGGTCAAACTTAGATTATTTTTAATTTTTTAGTATTTCGTTATTATCCTTCTAATTAGGGTTGGAAAGTATTTTAGACTATTTAAGGCTTTGGAAGTACTCTTTTGACAATTATTAACAACAATATTGTATTTTCTCTTGGAGAATTATTTACTTTCCCTTGTGCTTAAGGATTTATTTGTCTTTGCGTTAGTAAGTTAAACTAACCACCATAATTTGCTACATCAGAGAGGCTACTTCTTTGATAACATTTGTAACAACCTGGCCCGACTTGGGAATGGATCAAGGCTCATCCATCATCCAAGAGCACCAGATGGGTCATCTTGGCCTATCAAAGGCACACCATGGTTGGTAGTATAAATGCACAACAGGCCGGCCTAGTCTAGTCTAGCCTGGGCCTGCCAAGCCAGACCAAGCCTTAACCTTGGGTCGGCCAGGCCAGGCCAAGCTTGGCGCATGAGACTGACATGTTGAGGCCTCCAGACCAGGTCAAGCCAGGCCTAGGGCCACGCACAGGCTGGTCTGGTCCAGTCCAACCAGCCTTTTAAAAAAAACTTTTACTATTAAATATTATATATTAAATACTATCATGCATGCGCATATCCTTTTTTTTGTTTGGACCGGTGGGAGCCAGCCTTTGGAGCAGACACAACAATATGGCACATAAAAAACAGAAGCAAAAAATACTTTACCTAGGGCCTAATAATGCACAAGGAAATGATCCTTTGAGCACCATAAGATGTTACAAGTGTGGTAGATAGAGACATCTAATAAGAATTTGGCAATTTCCACCTTTGCAATATGCACAATAGCCCTAACGTCCCTCAACAACACTTGCAAATTTAGAAGCCTGAATTACCCACAACAACAGTTTAGCTTTGCTTCTGGAACGTAGCACTCATTTAATCAGCCAAAGTGGCAATAGGGTGGGAGTAATTAGAAGTCTAAAAGAGAAGGGACATGTATTGTTTATCCTTCCTCTAGAAAATGATGGGACTAATGCAATAATAGAAGGTTTATAAGGATTGCAGGCCAAGAGTTAGAAGTTGATCTAATTATTTTAGACATGTCTGATTATGATATGATATTAGGAATGGGTTGAGATTTATTTTACTACCTTAGAGGGAACCATATTTTATTTATAAAAAGAGCATCGTGTTTTCCCAATCCTTTGCTACAAAGTATTATTTAGTTATATGAACTCAATTATGAAATCTATGTATTACAGTATTACTATATTAATTAAATGTTTTTCCAACAAGGTTATTACGATTACCACTGAAAAAGAGATGTTTAATTTAATGTTAAGATCTACCCAGGTTCTAGTCCTATTTCTATTGCACCATATCGAATGGGCCTAATTGAACTTAAGGAGCTAAAGAAACAACTTCAAGATTTGTTAATTTATTTTTCCTAGTACTTCTTAGGGTGCAACAGTCTTGCTTGCAAAAACATTGTGCATTGACAATCTAGACTTAAACAAGCTGACTAAAAAGAAAAGTACCTTTTATTCCGAATTGATGATTTGTTTGATCAACTAAGAGTAAAGCAAAGTTTTCTCAAAAATTGCTTTAGTGTCACGACATCATCAACTCAGAATGAAAGAGGTTGACATTCCAAAAACAACATTCAGTATGAGGTATGACTACTTTCTGAAATTCTAGTAAAGTTACCAATGCATCAATAATATTCATAGATTTGGTGCATCATATTTTCAAACTGTACTTGTGAAATTATTATTTTCTTCATTGATGATATATATGATCTACTCAAAGACCAAAGAAGCACACAAGGAACATTTGAAAATTACTTTACAGACTTTGAGGGAACATAAGTTGTATATGAGAAAGGAAAAATATGAATTTTGGACTACGAGGTAAAATTACTTGGGCATGTAATCTCAAAATAGGGAATTTCTGTTGATCCACCAAAAGTTGATGCTATGCTGAATTGGGAAAGACCTAAATGTGTATTTGATTTCGAAGTTCTCTTCAATTGGCAGGGAATTATTGGTGGTTAATTGATGACTTTGCTCATGTTGCTACTCCAGTAATGATTGAGAGAGTGCCCATTTGGTGGACAGCTGTGGTGTGGTGGTGTGGTGTTGTGGTGCAGTGAAATTTAGTACTTTTGAGTTAATAACTTTTGACAAAGTGCTTTCATCAAAATGGTAAAACTGTGGTTGGTTCATAATTGTAAGAGTGTTTTTTTAAAAAAATCAAGGACGAACTTATACGGAAGTATGTAGCATTGGCTTGTAATTTTTCATCAACAATTTAAGGGAAATTTTTTATAATTGTAACATTTCAAAAGGCTAAAGCATAATGATTACTTGTAAGGTGACTATCAACTGAAGTTTTGTGAAAAACCAATTAAAATTTACAACTATAATGAACCAAGTGTACAATAGAAAAGTCCCAACACACCTATTACATCTAGAAAGTCCAAATTTAGAAAATTATCTTTGCAAGCTAACAATCCAAAGTTTACAATCTTAGTGTGATACGTGTTCTCTCATCAAAGCTCCAAGGTAGAATCTATCTCATCACTTTCTTTTCTCCAAACTTATGGGGAAGTATTATCAACATGCAAACAAGTAAAATGCGTTGAACGGGCAGTAAATGAGAAGTGCATGAGTATAAGTACAGCTGCAATTCACCTGAATATTATTGTGTTCGACTCTGATGCTTTCTTCCAGTTGATGTATATTGGCAGTGTTAGTAGATAATCAGTATTTAATGAAGATGTCAACATCAAATCCGCTGCTGACAATTCTTCAAACTGTGCATTATAAAGTAGTTTCATGAAAGCTTGCTGGAAACGAGTGGTGACAGCAATCCTATGAACAACTTTGCATATTAAGTTAATCAAACTAAAGCATTACACTGATCAACAGTGGAGCATAGCAAAATCAAGATTTTGACAAAACTAAACCAAATACAAAGCCCATTTATTACTCTCATCAAAACATTTATCAATTTGAGGAATCTTACAGGTTCGAAAAAACAAAAGAGAACATTGTAATCAAGCAGCTTCTGTCCGCTATTTCTTTTTCATTCTTTTTTTCATCTTTTCGGTCAAAAAGGCTGATCCGTAAAATTTCTGGAAATTCTAGTTAAAGAAAAAATATTTGTTAGAAATAATAGTAGAGAATATTTTTCTTCACTTTATTCTATTATTCCTCCACCTTTTCCCTATATTCTTCCTTATGGTTTACTCCATGTTTCCTTCCCCATGTTTTCTTCCTTGTATTAGCTAGCATGTTTCCTTATATTAAGGAACATGTTTTGTCTTTGATTATTCCTTCCAATTGTATAAGTAGGTAACCTTGTAAGTTATCTAAAAAAATGAGAATATATGAAATGTAAGTTAAGTGTCTTCATTTCAACATGGTATCAAAGCCGATCCTTTTTCCGACAACTTTTTCCAACAGTCATCTGTGCAGTTTTCTGAAACTGCCTATTACAATTTGTACCCCCACAGCCTGTTTTTTCTGAAACTTACCCACAGTTCCTTTAAAAAAAAATGGGTGAAAAATCAGAAACTTCAGATTCTACTCCAGTGATGATTTTTCAACAAGAAACCCCTTCTGCAATTAGGGTAAAACTCAAACACACCACAACCATCCCAAGTTTATTACAGTAAAGGATCGTCTCACGAAGATGACGATTGGTGCTGGTAAGGAGATGGAGGTTTTTACAAGTATTGTTCAAACTGTCGGAATTGCTATTCATAGACGGAGTTACTGGTCACTACCGGAATTGCTATTCACAAACGGAGTACTGGTCACTGTCGGAATTGCTATTCATAGACGGAGTACTGTTAATTGCCGGAATTGCTATTCACAAACGGAGTTTTGTCCAATTGCCGACTTGAACCAGTTTTGTTCATGTACCGACCGACCAACTGAACCTTTCGTTTTCCAAGCTGAGAAATAGGAGATTTCTATTTAGCAGCTTGAGGGGGAGTGTTAGAAATAATAGTGGAGAATATTTTTCTTCACTTTATTCCATTATTCCTTCACCTTTTCCCTATATTCTTCCTTATGTTTTACTTCATATTTCTTTCCCCATGTTTTCTTCCTTGTATTAGCTAGCATGTTTCCTTATATTAAAGAACATGTTTTGTCTTGATTATTCTTTCCAATTGTATAAGTAGGTAACCTTGTAAGCTATCTAAAAAAATGAAAATATATGAAATGTAAGTTAAGTGTCTTCATTTCAACAATATTATTGTCACTAAATATATTTGGGGACTTGTGGTTCAATTTATTGTACGAGCTTGACAGTTTCAGGTATCTTGGAAGTTGAAAAGTCTTGTTGGAACTAGAATTACTAATGCTGGAAACTCCAGAATTTTCTTATCACACCTATAAAAAATTGAATGTATGTCATTATAAAAGGAAGATCTGAATTTGATTTATAAATTATAAAAGCTCATTAGCATTTTCTTTCCTTCCCTTGAGAAACTTAGGCTTTGACTATGGATCGAAGTTCTATCCCACACTTCCGCGCTTCCGCCTGCGTTAAGTGGTATCATAGCCAAAGATGGTCCACAACTTCACGTCAAATCAAAATGCAGGAGTTGGGAGAAAATAGATTGAAATTTGAGTGGTTCACCAAAAGACTTGATTACCTAATAACTCAACATGCTAGCCGCACATATTCAGAAATACAGGAAGGAAGTCATGAAGAATATATTTAGTGGTGAATCAGATATAGATTTATCGGCGAATAGTTCAATGGAAAGAGTTTTTCACCCATCTTTGATATCTATCCTGAAAATCAATAGTCCAATCTGTACAAAGTTTTTGATGAAAGTCCCAAAAATGCTTTGTCAGAGATTGTTGAGCAGTCGGCGTATATTCATAGAGAGAGCCCTCGAGTGTTTAACGAAAGTTACAAAATCAAGCGTATTGACATTACTACCCAGTGCATCAAAAACATTGATAAAATTTAGGTGTTATGCTGTAAGATAATCTTTTGCATTTTGCTGAAAATTTGAAGTATAATTTTAAATGGGAAAATTTCATGAAACGTGAAAAACGGTGTTAAAATGAAAGTGCTTCCATAGAGTTGTTAGCATATTTTTGGAAAGATGTTATGATTGTGAGGATTCAAATACTCCCTCCTTTCCAAATTATAAGATTATTATTGAATTTTGAAATTGATACATTTTCAAACTCAAAATTGAGATGAGTGAAATAATAAATTTTATAATGAGTAATACTTTCAGATAGTTTACAATATTCATCCTTATGTTGACTAAAATTAAAGGAATCCATGTTACTTTTTAGTTGAAAAATATATTAAGTTGACTTCAAAAAGTCAATAATGATCTTATATTTTGGAACGAAGGAAGTATATGCTTAGTCAAATCATACTTGTTTTCTGTTAAGAGGACCAAAGCTGAAGTCCAAATTCGTAGTGCAAGATTTATTATGAGCAAACTATACTTTTTGCGTAGTATGCTAGTTTTTTGAGATTTTAAAAAGAAACAAGTCTAGAAAGGATTGTTTGGACATCCCAAGGATCATGGAAACGCTTAGCATAAACTCATGAACGAGTTTTCTCCAACCAAGGAGGACTGATGCAGTAAATTTCTAGAAATTCTAGTCAAAGAATAAATATTATTGTCATCAAATAAATTTGGGAACTGTGTTTAATTTATTGAAGGAGCTTGAAAGTCTTAGGTGTCTTGGAACTTGAAAGTCATAGGTGTCTTGGAACTTGAAAAGTCTTATTGGAACTAGAATTAGTATTGTTGGAAACTCCAGAATCCTGTTTTCACACCTATAAAAGGTTGAATGTATGTCACTATAATGACAATCTAAATTTGATTTATGGATCAAAGTTTATCCCAAACTTTTATGCTTCCACCTGCGTTAAAGAGTGTTGGGGATGATATTGTTGGAGAAATAGTTAATGTCAAAGCATACTACAACTATTCAAGAACAAAGTACAATATTATGATGTAACACTTCCATTAACTGTTGCTCCAGCAATATCATGTACCTTTCCTTTCTTTTCTTTGTATTTTGATTTTTGACATCAAAGAAAGCACACACACATGTAAGTCTAAGTTAAATATGAAGGTTTGCTAAAAGCAATATATACATATTATAAGGCCATACCGTACAACTTAAGATTAGTGTTGGGAATATAACAAGCTCATATATGCTCAACTGGAACCACATATTGACCCAGAAAGTTAGCCCATATATCATTTGTCCTAGCTTTGATACCAATGTTGAGTATATAGAAAGCCCATAAACACTCATCTGAAACCACATCTTAACCCAAAAGGTTAACTCTTTAGGTCTCTGGTCCATTAAAGCATATATGTTTGTCCTCAACTTTTTTCCTTGTATTCAAATGTGAGACTTTATTATCACGCGGTACCTCAGTTATTGGAATTTTACCATATTATTGAGGTACCGGTGATAATAAAGTTCCAAAACGGCACACAAACAGAAAACTTGAGAATATATAGTAGATACACTATAATGAACCATAGACCTAATGGGTTAACCTTTTGAGTTAAGATGTGGTTTCAGATGAGCGTACTTGTTATATTCCCAATAATTAGAACAACTTAAAATGTTAGTAAAGATCTACTTTCTCAAGGTCTTTGTTCAAACTTCACACTTGGATTTGGATCCTTTTAGAGTATTAGTGCAACAGATGCAGGATGGATTACAGTGGAAGAGCAGATTTAAAGTTGGCAAGAAAAACAAGACTTGTGGGACTGGTATGGTGCTGTGAAAAAGTGCACGTTGTAAATATGAGGCTATTTTGGGTTCATTCTGGTGGCGTGAAGTCAAATGATCATAGATTAAAGTCTTTCATAAGTGGAAGTTTTAGAACAAAAAAAGGAGTACTATTTAGGTGGTGGAATTTAAGAGGTTGGGATGGAATTGAGAGGAGAGAGCATGGGAAACTCACCTGTTTCTTAGGTCTCACACCTAAGCAAGAAAAGATAAATCAAGGCCACAAACCTAGGTTCTTAGGCCTCACACTCAAAATAAGATACATCAAACATTTGAAAAAACTTTTTATGAAGATATCTTAATTGCTATATAACAAAACTTTTATAACACATATTTTATGTCTTGGGAAGCAAGGAGACATGGTGGCCAAGCAAAACATGGAGTCCACGTACAACTGATGCTAAAGCGTGATTAAAGGCAGACCTGGGCGGTGATTATCCTAGCCTTATTATAATAAAAATCGAAATGGCATACAAGATTCTGACAAACCTGGACTCCTTGAGAGAATTTCTCTTCACTCTTTTGGGCGAAAACCCCAGAAGGTATCTTCTGAAACTTAGATTTTCTATAACAGAGTCAGAATTCTGCCCAGGAGTTTCTGAGATGACTGAACCCTCGCAACTAGTTCTTTCATTCGGAATGGAATGAGTAAGATCATAGTCGACTCGCATTTCCTCTAAAATGCATTTGTGTTCAGCATGTAGAATAGAGTCCAAACATCTGCAGTTACACAAGCATGCAGGTGTAAATTGAAGCAGGAATCCCAGCAGAACAAATAATACGTAGGTCCCACATAGAAAAACAGTTCCATTTAAAATATGAAAAAATGGATTTACCCTGTGTCCCCAATTTGAGAGTAACACTGTTGGATTCAGGAAGTTCTATAAAAGAGTTCTACAGTTCTGTTGTTTTTTCTTTCATCATAAAAAAATTGTTAAATAAAATTATGTCTAACTAGTCCTATGCAAATCTAAATATTTGGAGAAAAAGGGGGAAAAGTCGATAAAAAACTGAGGGAGTATTATATTTTTGCTAAACTTCTAGCTAGGTTTGTTTGAAAAAATGATAGATGAGAATATTACTATTTGTACTAATTTAATGTTCCCGCGGACTATCATGATTAGTCCTTTATTTAATCATATAAATTATGTTCTATTATTTCTAAGGTCATTCATTAAGTGAAAAGGTGGTATTAAACAATTCCAACTTTCAAGTGACAAAGTGGTGTTATATAATAACTTTTGAGGTACCTTATATTAAGAGGTAAATGCACTTTGCATCTGCCAGTTCACTCTCATTTTGCAGTTTGCATCCCGTACTTTATAAATAGACACTTTGCATCCCACGTGTTTAGCCAAAAAATCGTTAACTGAGCTAGCGGAGTTAGGATGTTTTCAGGGACAGCACGTGGGTCAAAACAGCTTAACTCCGTCAACCCATTTAATGATTTTTTGATCAGACGGTGTTATGTGTCAAAGAATGGGATGCAAACTGTCCATTTATAAAGTGTGGGATGCAAAATGCAAAATGAGGATAAACCGGAGGATACAAAGTGCATTTTACTCTAGATTGAATAATAAATAGTCCGGATAAAATAATCCCATCTCATCCATTATATATGAAAACAAACGGCCATATTTATCAAATTGGACTCTCATTCATTCTATCAACAATATAAACAAATGCCCTGCGATTTTGTAGCAGAAGGAAGGCTTAAAAAGTTTAAAGGGAGTCAAAAAGGTGTTCCCTGGCTCCTAATTAATTATGATCCTGCAAATCACAAAAGTACTTTGGGAAACAATTGTAAAATTCCAATTATTGAAAGGGAAATCGGACTCACGAGGACAGAAGAAGAAACTGATCGATCTCTGCTTGTGACCCAAACATTAATATAATGGCGTCTAAGAGATCTGACTTGGAAATTGAAATATGTTTTTGTCTAGGCACTTGAACTCCAGCGTTGGCATTGCGAGAGCAATAATTTTGAAAAACTTTGGGGGTGGCTGCAGTCTTTAGAGAGCAGGGAAAAAGGGAGGGAGTTGAATCCGGTGGTGGTCGTAGCTGTAAAGCGCTAACGCTGGTGAGGATTTTCAAAGATAAAATCATCCGATCAAAATGAATATTTAAATTACTTGCGAATTGTTCAGAAGAAGATGGGAGTAAAGTAGTGCAAGTAGAATTTATATTCTACTATCCCCAATTCTGAGATTTATAAGATGCCACGTCACAAGCACGCAATAATAGGCTAATAGCCTTAGCCCGTGAGGAATTTTCGGTTTTGTGGACGAGATTTTCTTTTCATTATTTCTAAAGGATTTATTTTGAGTCCTCTGTATATTGGGCAATTGTTTTTTAGGAAATTGATATTTTCATGTATGTTTTTGATATTTTCATATAGTTCTCCATCACGTAAGAAGAAAATGGGTCTCATCTTCATGTGAGAGGAGACCGTGTAAAAATATCAAAAACTCATATAGAAATAATGCTCCCTTTTTTTTATCCAATTACTATTATTATTACGACGTATATCAATACATACGATTAGATAAGATTATAAAATTGGTCATGGTAAAAGTATTACCCATTAAATTTATTTACATAACTTCTTAAAAAGCTAACATGTAAAGTCGTAATAAATATTATTATCCATTTATTTTTAACAGAAAAACAAAACAATTTTTTTTACCCCTATGTAGAGAAATTTTAAATAAATTGTGTGTAGTATTTTTTATAGACAAAGTGTTGATCTTAAAAAAAATTATTGTGAAAATATTCAAATATATGCAACGAACGATTGATGTCTGGAAAATTTATTTGAGACGTTATAATTAACAAGCTTACGACCCACGGGCTAATTTATAAAATATTTTTAAAACAAATTTATTTGTGTTATGTTTTATTAAATCTCTATTAAATGTCAAAAATTTAGAAGTAGTTTTGTTAATCCTATAAGCTATGTATCATCTATGTTTCTCAAAAATTGAAAAAATTAATCTTGTAAGTATTAAATATATATATATATATATAAGTGAAGTACTTGTTTTTTTTTGTCCATATTATATATATATATATATATATATATATATAACATGTTCATGTGAGTATGTCGATAAGTAATATTAATTATATGTATTTTTTTGTAGTGAATATGTATAAGTAATCTAAAGAAAAATATGCACTTACATGAATTTAAAAATGTGAAAATTAAATATTTTTTTAATTTGATTTATACTATTAAAGTTGTGAACTTACATAAGAAAGGAAAAAAGAAGATAAATAATTAATATAGTAGTGTGAGAAAGTGAATGGAATAAAAAATAAAAGTATAATAAACAATTCATTAATGCAAGTTCAATGAATAATAATTTATTAACTAAGTTTGAGGTTAACTCATCAACCAAATTAATTTAATTTAATTGTGGGGGTGGATAGCTTGTTAGCTTATTATATACTAGTATTGATTGATATACAAAGATATTATTAACTTGTTAATAAAAGTAATGCATATTTCTGTTGATAGTATAATATGATAAAATAATATTTATTTTAAGTTTATCATCACAATATGATTATCATAGTATTACTATTAAACTAAACACTTAATGAATTTAGGAGTATGCAAGAAACAGTAATACTCCCTCCATTCCATATATATTATTTTATCATTATTAACTTTTTAAAATTAATTTAAGATATTTTTAAACTCAAAATTGACATAGATTCTTTTAATATTAATTAATATAATAATGAATATTGTAAACTATCTAAAAAGTATTACTCATTGTAAGTTTCGTTGTTTTATAATTTTTAATGAGTCATCTTAAATTTGAATTTAAAATATGTCTTAAATTAACTTTCAAAAGTCAACAATGATCCAATAGTTTGGAACAGATGAAGTATATCTCTAAAATCCGTAAAGTTTGCAAATGAAATTCTTTTCATGGAATGGATAGGATAATATTTGTGATTTTATTATACAATAATAATTAATTGGTAATTGTTTTTTTTTGTAAAATGTATGAAATAATAATATTTATAATGTCATAACAAATCTTTATTTTGTTTTAACTTTTATTTTCTTCAATTGACTCAAATTTTGAAATCCAAGAAAATAAAAGTTTCGCAGGTGAATATTTACTTTTTGCATTGTTATTGCAGTTGTAGGGCTCTTGTTTTTTTTTTAATAAATGAATAAGAAGAAATATTGATTATTAATATTTTATAACATTATTTTTTTAATATGCAAGTAGGTACGCCTATTTAATAAAAAAAATCATAAAAGTCTGGGGTGGGGGGCGACTCCATTACCATCGATGAAAATACCACAAAAATAAATATTCTCACAAGAGTCCTTCTATGCGGACGGATTTTTGGGACATGGAAATCGGACATTTCCATGTTCCAATGGTCAATTTTTTTTTTATTTATTCAAAACATATTTATATTATAAATTTTAAAAAAATTAATTAAAATCCAAAAAAATTAAGTATAATTTAGATATATATCAAAAAATAGTTATTTTAATATATATATATATATATATATATCAAAATTACACCTAATTTTTTTAAATTTTAACTATTTTTTATTAAATCCATAGTATAAATATGTTTAGAATAAATACAAAAAAAAATAAAAAAATTGACCATTGGAACATGAAAATGTCTAATTTCCATGTCCCAAAAATTATGTCCGCATAGACTTCCTGTTCTCACAATAAGGAAAAGAAAACTTAACCTCACAAAAAGGATCAAAAGATTGGATAAAATATAAATGTAACCACTAAATTTTAAGTATTTTTAGGTATTAAACCCCTTTCTTTTGGTCAATATAAAACGAGCCATTTTCTATCAAAAACTTTGGATATCGAACCCGTGTTTGAACCAAAAAAAATTTGGATATTGAACCCAACCCCTCAAGTTTATAATTTTGACCATAAGACCACCCGAGCACCACATGCCTAATTACTTAAATTAGGCAAAGAATAAATTTTATATTAAATTAATTTATAGCATTATTGTTATAATATAAATTTTAATAAAATAAGATACAAATTTTCAAATACTATAATATCAAATTAATGTTAAAGTGAAATAAAACAAATGTTCAAATACTATAATATAATTTTTAATAAAATAAGATAATTAAATAACATTTTTTACTTGCAAAAATGATTACGGTTCCAACTAAAATTAGACCTTTCAAAGAACTCCATCACGTTCCTTAATTCTCCATCTTCAAGATCCTCTGTAAATGGCCGGATCCGAATTGCATTACCCGGCTGAAACACATGAATTCGGGTTATCATCAACAATCACAACCCTCCTCAAATCTCTCCCCAATTCACACAAATCCTTCACAAATCTCCCATCCATTTCTTTGCACGAATCTCAATATAGCCGGTGCAAAATCACATTCCTCTGGTCAAGCCTATCCAGCACTAGTGACGCATATTCCTCAATTCTGGCAGTAAACACAACAATCTCAAACTTTTTGCTTAAATTTTCATGAAATTCGTCCACAAATAGCCGCTTCAACACATAAAAATCGACCTTTTGGTCGTCGATTACCGCCCGGACAACAAAATAGATTAAAGTTTCGTCAAGATCCAGAAACACTGTTTTCTTCTCCCGCGAAATTACTGGCGGCAGGGGCTTTGCGGCAAATAGGGCGCGACGGATGTCTTAGTGGTCAAGGTCGGAAACTTTTTTGAGGACTTGGTAGCCTTTTTTACGGGGAGACCTTTTGGGGTTCCGATTCGGGCGAGTTTGGAGAAGATCCACAGCTCAATGCCATTAATGAAGAAAGAAATCAAATAAGAGAGAGCTATGGGGGGAAAGTACGAAGGATGGGGAAGGGGAGATGGTGGTCGGGAAGGGAGGACGAGAGACAGGGGAGGGGGAGGGGGAGGGGGAGGGGGAGGGAGGGACGGTGGACAGAGGGAGGGGGCCAGAGGGATGGGGTACGGTAGACGGGGATGGGAGAGAGGGGAACATAGTAAAGAAGTTTCAGAATATGAGAGAATATGGCATACTTTTCTATTGATGAATTGTGGGTTAAATATACATTGTACCCTAAACTTAATTAAGATAGACCTAAACAATCACCTCTACTAAGGGAATAGCTAAACAACCTCCTACAATAATGGTACAAACAATCAAATCAGATCACAAATGAAATATCTACAATTAAATCAAATATTGTGAGGATTATCTCTAACATGCCCCCCTCGAGATGGAGCTCTAGGAGGAGAGTCCAATCTTGTCCTTGAGAGAAAGAAATTGAGCTCGCGGTAGTGGTTTGGTGAGGGCATCTGCTAGTTAATCTGTTGAGGACACATGAGCAACACGTAGAGCCCCAGTCTGAATTTGATCGCGGATGAAATGAAAATTAATGGCAGCATGCTTCATGCGAGAATGAAATACTGGATTGGAACATAGTTGTGTTGCGCCAACATTGTCGTAATAGATCACAGGTGACTGAGGTAGATGAATATGAAGTTCAGTAAGTAGAGAACACACCCAAGTCAATTTAGCAGCAGTGGCAGCAACAGACCTATATTCAGCTTCAGTAGATGAGCGAGTAATCGAACGTTGCTTCTTGGAACTCCAGGAAATAGGACTGCGACCAAGATACACAATATAGTAGAAGAAAAATCGTCATTGTTGCCTGCCCAATCAGCATCAGAAAAGGCATAAAGGGACAATGGTGAGTCACGATAAAGACAAATGCCAAGATCAGAAGTTCCACAGAGATAGCGCAGTAGACGTTTCATAGTAGCCCAATGGTCGGTGGTTGGACGATGCATGTACTGAGACAATTTGTTTATCGCAAAAGCTATTTCTGGTCGAGTGAGTGACAAGTACTGTAGATTGCCCACAATGGCTCTATATTCAGTTGGGTCCATAAAGGCGGAGCCCGAATATAGTGTAAGTGGCGGACTGGTTGGAAGAGGGGTGAGTACTGATTTGCTATCCATCATGTGGGTACGAGCAAGAAGATCTAGGATGTACCGACGTTAAGAAAGAAGGATCCCATGTTCATGTTCATGCAGAATTACTTCCACACCAAGGAAATAAGCAAGGGGGCCAAGATCCTTAATGGAGAATCGTTAAGCAAGAAAGTTAACAACCTGGTTGACCATATCATTATTGTCACCTGTAAGTATAATGTCATCAACATACACAAGGAGATATACATAATAACTACCAGTGTTGAGGACAAAAAGAGATGTATTTGCATGTGAGTTCCGAAATCCTGATGCAACAAGAAATTGGCGAAGCTCATTATACCAGGCACTGAAAGTAATATGCACGTAAGCCAATCATATTTGATATGATGTAGCATATACTTTGTAATCTTATTCGTTTATTAATAAAAGAATTAATTTATTAAAGACATTTTTCGTTATCTACATGATAATGTTGTATTAAATGTGATAAACCCATAGTTTTGAGCAATGCTTTTAGAATCATGATGATGATCATGCTAATGAGATCTAAATTCTAGATAGCTCACAAACTAAAATCGTTCCTAATCGTTGGATTACTAAAAGGAGATTAGTCAATCCGGATAGATTGATACATACTTTGCTTGCTCTTAGGAAGAGGATGATTGATCTCATAATCATTTGTGTGGAACACTAAAGCAAGTATATAGGTGCTTATTATAGAATAAGTTCACTGAACGTGGCTCGCTAAAGGAATACCTAATAGAGTTTTACTTGTCTGTCAATATGAATTCCTTAAGTGATAGTAGTACAAGTGATCCTTAGACTTGAGATCATCATAGTATCTTGTGTATGATGAGTTATACTTTGACATGTCCCTTAAGATCCTTAGGGTATATCAAAGGGTATGCTTGGGTATAATAAATTGTACATGGAGATAGGTAAATGATCAACAAAGAATCTACCACTTCTAGTAAAAAGAGAGAATGTCCTATGCGATTCGATAAATGATAACTCAGAAGTCTTTGGCTAAAACAGAATGAAATTAGAAAGGTGTTTCTAATTTGTATTATTTAAAGTTGTGCATTTGAGAATCGAAATACATATAATCAAATAAAATAAGACTTGACAGTAATTTAATGACTTATATTTGATTGAGACATTGTACGATAGAAAGATTGAATTGTACGGTAACTATTCACTTAAAGGTTCTTTTATGATTAATGTTGAAATCTATATTATCTGGAAAGTCGTTGATCGCTAAGGGGGCTTACCCTTATTGTAAAATAAATATTATTTATTTAATTGAATTAAATAGTTTAATTTATTTATTTAAATAAGATTAGAATTGTTCTAAGTTATTTATTCACAACCAGTTTAATATGGAGAACCTAAAGGGTCACACTGGAAAAGAAAAATATTTATTTAAGAAGTAAATGGCATAAACGTAATAATAAGTTAAGTATATTTAGTTTAATCTATGGTGATAGAATAAATTAAATAACTTAATATTTATTATTTAATATTTTAGAAATATTATATATAAATTTATAAGAGGAGTCTTATTATTATTATTATTATTATTATTTAATTCCTAAAAGATTTGAGAATTAATTAATAAAAGTACTCTCATTAATTTTTAATTGGATTAGGCGTTTAATTAATTAAAGGAGTTTAATTAAAAATATACCATATTCGTAAATAGTTTAGGAGGGTTACCTAGATCTATAAACAAGAAAAGTCTTATGATAGATGGGTAATGTGATTTTTCCAACTGTTGGGAGAGTGTTTACAATTTCTATAGAGATAGAAATTAGGGTTTTTGCCAACACCCATCTTCTTGAATACATATTATTCCTTGGTGGATCACCTCTAGAGGTCAAACACTTAGGTGGCTTGCATTGATCAAAAGAAGGAATCTAATCGGTGGAATTCAAGGAGAACGCGAAGGATTTGGAGTTGAACTTGTACTCGAGGAAGCTTTGATCTACGAGGGTATAATTCTTATTCTTTATCTTTCATTTAATTGATAATTGTGCATAAGGAAATATCATGGTGATGGTTTGTATAAAATTTTAAAATCTGATTTCATTGCGCTTCCGCTATATTTGTGTAATTTGATTGCATGCTTGCGCTATATACAAACCTAACAGGCACGAGGAGCTTGCGTAAGGCCATAAATGGCTTTGTGAAGTTTACACACATAAGAAGGATAGTCAGGATCAACAAACACGTGCGGCTGAGCCATATAAACATCTTCTGTGAGGTGCCCTTGTAAAAAGGCATTATTGACGTCAAGTTATCAGAGAGACCAACCACGACTGATAGCAATGCTGAGGACAAGCCGGACTGTGGTGGCCTTAATGATTGGACTGAATGTATCATTATAATCACACCAGGTCGTTGGTGAAATCTGTTAGGAATCACATGTTTAAATTTGATGTTGTGATATTAAGGTATACATGTTTCAGTAGCTGAATTGTAAAGTCCTTACAAAGATTTTGATGTACAAGGACTTAGATAGAAAAGATCAAACTTGTTAAGTTGATCTAATGAGTTAAAATGATAAGGCTAGACTGATCGTTGAATACTGCACAAGTCATCATAAAGCATCCAGTGAAGGATCGTAGAGCAGTCAGCCAACTTGGAGTTCAGTCAGCAAAAGCTTCGCAGAGTGTGCCAGGCAAACGTAGAGTGAGGCTCGGCCAGTTGCAGAGCTCCCTCTTAACATCGTTGAGTTTGCCAGGCGAACGTAGAGTAAAGCTCGACTAGTCGCATCGTAGAGTTGGGCTAGGCAAACTCAGAGTGGCTCGGCAGATCGTAGAGTTAATTCTATCAACAGTCAAACACGATCGTAGAGTCACATCTGCATGAGCAAGTCGACATTTCTCAAGAAGCTAAAGGAGAAAAATATTGATATTGTCTCTAATTGAATAAAGCGCAACATGAAAGATCACAGTGAACGTCTGCAAGAATCAAGTCTCATCAAAGGATCGTATAGTCAGCTAAACACTCTACGATCCTCATCAGACGAAGCAACCAATAACTAAATTGAATATTCTATGTTGTCCATAATGGATTACTAACATATATATCAGTAGAGTGACCTGCCCAAGACAGTTGCTGAATACTTAATTGATCTGAACGAAGAATCAAAGTCAGTGGGGAACAAACAGCTACAGTTACAGACATTCTGAGCACTATTCCTGCCACTATCTGGGGACAAGCTAATGGATGCTGACTCACCCCACTACTGCACACAACAAGCAATAAATTATTCCTATGTTCAGTAATAAATCTCAACGAAAATTTTAGATGCAACGGTCTCATTTCAATGGAAAAATTCAGAGGCATCTATATAAGGCAAACCGATTGGAGAATCAAGATAAGCAAGAACGGAACAAAAGAAATAAATCTGTCAAAACCTCACTCTACGATCTCAAGTGAAATATCTTACTTCGTTACTAAGTTCATCAGATCATATACTTCAAGAAACTTAGTAGCAACAAAAGTAAAGACTCTCAATCAAGTGAAAGGGTCAACAGGTGACCAACGAGTTCCAAGTCTGCTGGACTTGAAGAGTACTTAGTGTACTAGGTGATTCTAAGGTTGCGGGTCTTAGTTTATAGTATTCCAAGTCTGCTGGACTTGACGAAGTTCAATAGTGAACTAGAGTTCTAAGGCTGTTGGCTTTAAAAAGTACTTAGTGTACTAGAGTTCCAAGGTTGCTGGCTTTGAAGAGTACTTAGTGTACTGGAGTTCCGAGGCTGCTGGCCTTGAAGGAATCTTAGTGATTCAAGTTGTAAAGATATCCTTAGTGGATTTGCTACTCGAGGCGTAGAACAGTGGAGTAAGAGTCTTGTGTGCTCCGAACCACTTAAAGTCCTGTGTCTCTCTCTCTGCACTTTATAACTGTCATAACTGCTATAACTGTTATATCACTACTTTATCATATCCGTTATAGTTGTCTTATCTTTAAGGGGGATTAAAATTAAGCATATATTTCGTTGTGCTTAATTAACTTGTTTAATAACTAATCCTATAAGTCATTCTTTTAAAAATGGGTTAAAAACTTTTAAAGTATCTATTCAACCCTATAACTGTTTCAAGTTACACCTTAAGGTCGACAAAATTGAAAATTAATCACACCACTAGCCATGTAAGTGTAAGAACGGTGAAAGTCTCTGTGAGTACGGTGACTAATTGAATAACCACACATTCTTAAAGCGTTTACCTTTTGAACCACTTGCTAGACACTAATAGTTTGATTAATTTAATATTTAGCCTCCTCTTGGAGTCTCTTGTCCTAATTGAGCTCAAAATTCCTAGGAGCCAACGCCTACTTGATTTTATTAAATCAAGGTTATGCAAAATACGAGTTGGGTTATTTGTGGGCCAAAGAAGGGTGATAAAATCTCCACCTTATCTTGTTACAGGTTTTTGCCCTTAATGTTAGATTAAAAATAAAAATGCACAAATAAAATAAAAAAACTATAAATAAATAAAATGTCCTAAAACTATGTGAATTACGAAAGAAGGAAAAATTTAACGTACCTCAATCCTCCAGCAATCACTACAGTTTATATTTGATAAAAAAAACATAAACAGTATGTACTCTACGTGAGTGAATGCATGAATGCGGCCATTAGTTTTATAACTAATAATAAATATTAAAAAGTACTACTTTTTTAGTTAAGATACAAAATACCAGGAATAGCGCAACAATAATCTTGTCTTTCCACACCATCGATCCATTTCAATAATCCTAAAAAATTTAAAAAAATATTAGAAATAAAAAAAATTAATTCGAAGAAATAAAAATTAAGGAATACAAAATTAAATTTAGTCCCCGATAACGGCGCCAAGAACTTGATGTGATAAACATATGTAACTACAAGTGCATAATGTCAAATTGAAGAACTAACAAGTACATGTTGAACTTACAAAAACTAGATTAATTTTAAAACATCCTTAATATTTATTTCAGACGGATTAAAAATACAGATTAAGAATCGATTAACTACAGTTAAACTAATTAGAATATGAAAATTAATAATGAGAAAACAATCTTGAAATCTGAATCCATTAAACAATAAACATAATAAATAATTCAGTCTCTTCTATTTTTATAGTTAACTATGGTTTTGATCTCCATTCCCTTTAATTCAATAATTTTATAATTAACGTGGGCAAATATAGACTATGAAAATTTAAGGATTAACTATAACTCATCAAAACTTCTTTGAGCAAACATTGATTATGAAAAACTCATATCTTAACAATAATATATCAAAATATCTTATTTAATTTAAAATTACATAACAAATATAAAACGAAAGTATTTCAATAATGAAACATGAAAGCGAAATCAATTAAACATAAAAGCATAAATAATAGAAGAGATAGAAAATATTATCATGAATAATTATTTAATGTCATTTTCATCCTAGATTAAAGAAATTAACTAGATATGAAAATAAATAAACTAACTAAAGAAGAAGAAGAAGATAAAATAAATAAGAAAACTCTCATTCATCTCCCACTTTCTCTCTAAAACACAAGATCAATCTATAAGCACAAATGAACTATACCTAATATTAATACATTGAACTTGATCTTTGTTTTGCTCTTTTATCTCTTTATCGCAAACTTGACTTCAACGCTTTCATGATAATCCTCCAAAAGTCATTTTTCATCTTTAAAAAACTGGAACAATTATCTTTTACTTATTAACCAAGATAAACAAGATAAATCCTACAAAATCAAATAAATTTATTAGTTAAATAAAATAAATATATAAAATAATAAATATAAGAATATTAAAATGTATAATTAATTCGTATATAAATCCTCATGGATTAACTCTTATTGAAGCATGTTGAACAATACTATTGTTTGGATAGATATGAAATGCTAGATATGCTTTGGTGGTTATTAATGCATTATGTTGAATATGAAGTATGCGAGCCTAGGTGAACATATGGTTTATGGGCTTATACCCATAAAAACTAGAGCTAGCCTATGATGGACTTGGATTGAAATTGTATATTGTCATTTTGTTATGGGTTTAAGTAGTGTTAGCCTAGGATGATACATAAGGTTTTCAAATCCATATTTAAAAAAGTTAAGAATATCTTCCAATGATGTTGTGAATTGTAAAATGGATATTAGTGTTTGTAAATGATTTAGGAGCCTTAAAACCACTTAAGAGGCTTTTTACCCTCTTAAGATGGAGTTTAAGACCTTGGATTTATGGGTTAGTTTTGGTTTGAGGTTCAATGAGATGACTATCATACCCTAAGTTGAACCCTAGCCATAGTTAGTTAGCTTGGTTACTTGCTTTGGGTAAAATAAATAATTTTTTCAAAAATTAAGTAAGATTTTGTAAAAATAAGTAAATTCAAAGGGTAAAAATTAATTGATGGGATTGAATTTTGGGAATCTATTTTAAAGTAGTTAAAATATGTTTTGAATGATTTTATATGTACAATATATATAATATGTGACAACCTAAATTTTTTCGAGACAATATTTAAAATAAGAAAAATTCTTATTATGAGACGTATCAAGTTTGAATGTAAAAATATATATGTGTTATATATATTTATGTGATTTATGTGGTGAGCTTAATGTGTATACATAAGTATGATAATATATACATATATTTGGAACAAAAGAGTTAATAGTTAATTAATGTAACGATTGCGAATCGTGGTAATTTAAGCTTAAGAATATTATTAGATAAAATATATTTTTTATCAATAATATTTTGTGTTAAGCGTTTAAAGGTTATGTTATAACCTAGATGACGTGTATGCTATGATTATAAGTGTTGTTGCTTCATAAAAGCGAATAAATTGATTTCGCGTAATATTCACGAGTCACTATTCACGGGACACTATTTACGGGTAACTATTCACGTGGCACTATTCATGCCAAAAATATTTTTACGTCTTTTTCGATTTCTAAAAATTTCGTTAAGGCGTGTGTGTGGTGAGATGATTTTTTCAAGTGTTAGAATTTTTATTTAAGCTCATTGGTGATTTAATTAGTAGCCCAAATGTTTATTACGGGTGACCCTAATAAATTGTTCAACCCAAGATTTATTATTTTTGCCCAACCCAAGACTCATTACTTGACCTATGTGATTTATGGGTAGAAGTATTACTAATTTGGGAATTAAATGTAGTACTATTCGGTATTATAGAGAGAGAATAAACCAAGTGGGTGTATTTATTTTTGCATATTATACAAATGGGAAACCAACTAAACCTATCAACTAATCAAAACATGCCAACCAATTTTAATTGGCCAATTAGAGAGTGACAGGAGGGAAGAGCCGACAACATGTTCCAATTTGCTAGGCTCTATACATTTATTATTTCATTTAGCAACATTCTTCTTGAATGAGAAACTCACTCGGTTGAACTCCCTCTCCTCCTGAAGCCTACCTCCACCCGAAGCCATTCCACTTCCATTCCTTCCAAGTTCAAGTTCAGTTCCTTGCTAGTAAGCATAGAGAGAGAGAGAGAGAGCTAGCGGGAGGTAAGAGAGAAAGGGAGAATCTGCTGCAGAAAAGAAGAAGGGAGAGGAACCTTCGTCTTCTTCATCTTCAACCATTCTAGAGAGAGAAACAGGTGGGTGGAGTGAAGGAGCTTGAAGGGAGGCTACGGGAGAACCCAAGAAGATAGAACAAAGGTTTAAGCAAAGCTCTAGCAACCTCTTAGAAACCTAGAAAGAGAATCCAAGTGGTAAATAGCATACCCTAACTCTAAGTTTCCAAGTATTTCTTATTTTAGATATTTTATGCTTATTGGTTGGTATTTGTTACGATTCTTGTTGTGGTTGATCATTATGGATGATTGATAATGTTGTTAAGAGGTTATGTAAGCCATTAATAACATTAAAGTGGCATAAAAATGGAAGAAATCCGTACCTATGCGTAAAAGAGGAAGAAAATAGACAAAAATGGACCATGGACTGTTATGGACGAATTTAGAGGACTTTAATAGTTAGTATTTATGTCTGATGATTTTGTTGGTTGTTATGATGTTATACTTCCATGGGTTATGAGAATATCCATTCAATAGAGTAAAAAGGTGTTAAAACAAATTTGTAGTAAGAGTTTTGGTAGAACATGTCAAGAAAATAAAGAACGGATAAATAGCAACCATTGAATCAATTTCTGGTATTAATGTGTGGCTTGAAAAATTCTAAGCTTCTGGATAGTTATAGTATACTGTGTTACAAAGCCATAGGCTTTGGAATCACCTCATTCCGACCCCGGATGAGGGAGTTATAGTGATTTAGAGCAAACATGTCAAGAACACCAAAAAACAGAGCATGCTAGTGATTGGGCAGGGGCGTCTCAGACGAGCATGCGCAGCTACGAAGCCTTAGGCGCAGCAGCACATAGGGCGCAAAACAGGGCAAATTTAGACTATTTTGACATCCTTTAGTAAAATGGGTATAACGTTTTCATACGAACTCCGATTGAAATGATTCAAGATGATCCAAAAATAGAAAGAGTAGACCTACAACTTTCATTCTTTAAGTTTTGAGGTTTGAGGTCGGGAGCAGGGTCTAAATTGGCCATTTTTAGGACTATTGTGTATTCAGAGGCAATCGGAGGGCGTCGGGCATACGCGTATGCAACATTTAGTGCTTCCGACCATAAAAGATGTTGTTCTAAGTTTTAAAACATGAACATTATGAAATATAATGATACTTAACATTAATCAATGATGAATTAGATAAGTGTACGAGCATGCTAAGCATATGCAAAAGAGGCGAATTAGGCGTGAAACGAAAATTATAAGATATGGGGTAGGATTTTTATAAACCAATGAGGATGGATGATGATGAGGGTCATAACATTTTCGAACGACGCGACATCAAGAGATGTTTTAGAGTTAATCGCGTTTATTAATTTATAATGCGCGAAAAATATGAGATAAGAATTATTACAATGTGAACCAATATATGAAGCCTTTTTAATGGCTAATTGGTATTTTATTATTAAATAAATTGTGTAGGATATTGAAGGACGAGCCATCATAATTTGGCAAGGAACGCTTAAGGCAAGTTTTTTCAGTAACTTGTTTACTTGTTTAAATGTATTGATTTACATGAATTGGTCGCTAAATCTGTCATTGTTATTTGAACTATATGAGAGCATGATTAAAATTTGCACGTTGTGTAACTATGTGACCATGTTATTCTATGTGGAACTTGAATTATTGTAAATATACAATATGAGGTGCATGAGGTATGCTATGAGATGTATGGTGCATATATAAATGCATAGTATGAGAATCATGATGTATGAATAAAATGCAAACTTATGTGTCACGCGAAGCATGAAATGTGAAAACTGTTAGTTCTTGCTGAGCCGTCGTGCTCATGCTTGCAAAATAAAACTTTTGCAGATTCTAGATGCGACAAAATTCTCTTGATATCAATGTTGATAAGGACTAGAGGTGCATAAAAGAAGGAAAGTTATTTATTTCCTCATTGTAATTATTTAGCCGCGAGGATGGTATGCGATGGATATGAAGTAGAGTACTTTGTACGGTATCCATTTCGGATTAAGAAGTGACTATATAAGTTACTTTGTACGGTAGAGTAGTACGATGACGATGATGTATACATGACATTTTGTCACAAAAGTTTAGTTATTGAATAACTTTACAAATATTCAAGAAATAACTATAGTCAGAGACTGAATCTTATGCTTACTTCTAAAGTTTTGAAAAAGGGACCGGGGTATTTATTCAGCCTCGATCATTAATGTAGAAGTTAAAGGTTACAGAACCTAAAATTGAGAAAAGACTGTAATAATAAGTTTTAATACTTATATCAGTATAGGCTGCTATATACAATATGAATAGAATTGAATTGTGATGAAAATTTAGAATATGAATGAAAGGCATAAAAGTTTTAAATTATCCGCATTTTTATGGACTGCTATCAATGATGTAGAGTTAGAAGGTGAATGTTTGTTAACGACCAAAGTCGGGAGCTGAAGTCGTCCCAATTTTCGGGTCGTTACATAATCCAATATAAAATTATTGCATTTTGGAATGACTTGAATGACCTATTTTTAATCTAAAAATAGTGCCTTCATAAGTTAAAAAAATTAAATCTTAAAATTCTTTTGAAAACACTTGTCAAAGTTATCATTATTTTCTTATAGTTATATAAACCTATTATTTTGGAATAACCTTTTTAAAGAATTGTTTTCAAAACACATATCGAACCTTTAAAAGAATTCTTTATAAATTAAAGGTGATCGTTAAAAACTTAAAAGGAACTTTGAATTCTTCATTTAAACAAAAGTCCTTCCTATTTAATATTCAACTTCACTAGAAAAAATGGATTCACTCACACTGGCATAGCACAAAATGAACACTTGCCATGGAATGACATAACTCGTCTAGGCACGAATCACCAAGAAGACACTTAAGGAAACTTATTCAAAATCTTAGGAAAAAAATTAAGAAAGTAGTAACCGTTTCACGGAAGTCGGGGGTGCCGAACACATTCCCGTTACTTAAGCAAGTCCCTAAATTCTAAGAGTCTCGGTTGCGAACCAATTTGATGGAGTCATATTTTATTGTGCCATTCTTATTTAAAACCTAAAATCTGAATGAGTTAGTACAATCCTTTAAAATTATACCAACTAACAACTTTGTCCCATTAGCCCACCTTAAAACCAATCTTTCTTAACATTATCGAATTAAAAGAACCATTTTTCACAAGCCTCAAATAAATCACACATGTTTCTTTCAAACACATAAAAATTTAATATTCTTCGTGAAAAGAAATCATGGTGTCGATAATTAGCATTGACCTCAAGATATTAAAATGATATGGTGTCAGCCGGGAACCATCGGGTCAAGTGGCTACCTCAGGAGCATGCCTTGGACTTAGTCCACTGGGACACTTGACTTTTTCAGGTGAACTCTTGTGTTGGATATTGCTCGAATCCTATTATGAAAAGAATCGCTATTATGGAAAGGAAGAGTTATTTTTAATACACGTATTATTTTGGAAGGATTTTGAATAGAAATATTATTATTGTGTGCAAGAGTTTTATTTTGAATAGGTAGAGGAGGGTTGTGGGTGCTAAATAAACAAATTTTTATATTTAGTTGATAAATTGTAGCAGAACCAAACATCATACAACATCCTAAGAGTTGAGAGAGTGAGTGTGGGTGAGTTTTAAGTTTATATGAAAGAGAGAGTTTTTACAACTTTTATATTCTATACAAAAAAAGTTATGCTATTGGAAGAAGGTGTTAGAAAATGTATGGTTAATTTGATGATGTGTTATTGATAATGTATAATTGTTCAATAGTTTTTGTAAAGTCCTTATTATGAAAATGATGTATAAGGACGTAGAATAGAAAGATCAAACTTGTTAGATTGATCTATTGAGCTAAATTGATGTACAAATGATAGGATCAAATCGATCGTATAATAATGTTAAGCGATCGTAAAGCTACTCTACTATTTTGCGGAGTTCATTGAAGATAACAGAGCTAGCTATGCTATTGTAAAGCATCAAGTGTTAGATCGTACAGTTTGCCAGAAGTTCGTAGAGTTAAGTCAAGACCGCAAAGTCTGCAGAAAGATTATAGAGCCTTCTCAAGAAGCGTAAAGTAAAGCAAGATCATAAAGTTCTCTCTAAGATCATAAAGTCAAAAAAAGTTCGCAGATTCTACTCAAGTATCTTAGAATGCTCATCGTAGAGAGCCAATCATAGAGCAGATCGTAGGGATAACATTATAGAGTATATCTCTACTCGTAGAGCAAGCATTTGTAGAACAGAACGTAGAGTACAGATCGTTGAGTGAATCAAGCCCAGACTCTACGTTCCACATGAAACTCTATGATCAACCAATCTCATAGAACATGTCATACCTGTCATAGAACTGACAATGAGGAGTCTTGCAGAGTGAATATCTCAAGTGGTTTTGCCAATCATTCCTAATTCAAATAGAAGATTATATAGTAATTTGTCTAACCGCTATCTTAGAGATGTGACACCACTCACAAGTGGTTGGTGAAGCTACAGTCTGATGTGACCAGTCAGAGCCAAAATTAAGCTGACATATTCACTCTGAAAGTCAACATCATAGATCTTCTAGGATCAGAGTATTTAATGAAGGAGCGTTAGCTTTTCAATGGGAATATTTCAAGGAAGCCTATAAAAGAGTACAAGGATTCAAATCCAAGTATGAATCAATTACAGTAAAGCTGAACCTCCGCCAAAAAGTCGAAAGAGCCTCACTTTATGAAAAGAGAGCAACTGTTTCTACTACTATGTTATTAAGAAGTCAAGCTCAATGCAACTTTATCAACACCTCAATAAACAATCATTAAACTGTGATTCGCTGATCTAAGTGACCATAATACCAAGTCTAAGTGACTTGAAGAGTTCTTAGTGAACTGGACTGAGTGTCCCTTGACTTAGTGTCATATGTCGAGTCTGAGTGACTTGAACAAATCTTCTTGATTTATTGTAATAGATCTTAGTGATCTAGTCTTTGTGACCTTACATCCTTAGTGGATTTCCTACTCATTGAGTAGAAGAGTAGACTAGGAGTTATTTGTACTCCGAACAACTTAAAATATCTTGTGTCATTTACTTACTGCATTTATATTCTGTCTATTAACTATTATATCTATTTGTGACTGATATTCATAAGAACTAAATTTAGAGTTGTGATTTCATTAAATCTTTAATGGAATTTCAAACTAATATTCTATTGTACTTAATTAAATCGCGTTAATTAATTATCTGGTAATACAGTCTTTAAATCAAAAAGTTTTTAAAGGATCTATTCAACTACCCTTCTAGATCTTTTTTGTGCCTTTAGGAAACCATAAGTGGTATCAGAAGAGGTTCTCTTAAACATAAGCTTAAACACTTTGAGTTGATCTATGACACACAATAAAATCGATTTTAAGCTTGGTGGTAGAAATAAGCCACCCCTTTGTAATAAAAAAATTGTTAACTGAAAAGTTCGTTTGCATACGTATATGGATGCTATAGGTGAAGATCTGTTTGATGCTGTAATCAGTGGCCCAAACACTCTATTAAAGCTAGCTCCAACAACTGATGATCCAAACAAGATGGCTATCAAGCATAGAGCTGAATGGACATACAATGAGAAAAAGCTAGTGCAGCTTGATGGCTATCAAACATCTTACTTATGGTTCTAGAAGATGAGTTGTTCGAAAATGTAGTCAACTACACAATAACTAAGGAAGCTTGGGAAGCCCTGTTGGTAATGCATGAAAGTACTGAAGAAGTCTGAGAGAATAAGCAGTCTCTTCTGACTCAACAGTATGGAATGTTTTCTCACCTATCTAGAGAGAATATGACTGCTATATATGAGAGGTTCAATGTGTTGCTTAATTCACTGAGAGCTTATGGAAAGGTCTATCCAAATAAGGGCCTCAACATTAAGTTCACGAGGGCTCTGCCTAGCAAGTGGGATGCCAAAACCACTACC
The DNA here is from genome assembly GCA_034770075.1 of Aralia elata. Classification (NCBI taxonomy): domain Eukaryota; kingdom Viridiplantae; phylum Streptophyta; class Magnoliopsida; order Apiales; family Araliaceae; genus Aralia; species Aralia elata. The sequence continues at coordinate 89,894,102 of CM068377.1, read as the reverse complement.
ATTAGAGAGTCAAAGAATCTGCATGAAATGACTGTGCAGAAGCTCTGCGGTAATCTTCTTACCTATGAGCTAAAGATGAATCAACGAGCTGAGACCATTTCTTAAGGAAAGAAGAAAGAAAGATGTGCTGATCTAAAGGCATTTGAAGTAACTTCTAAAGCCCCAGTAGTAGCAGAGTCTGATGATGATGATGTTGATCAAGATGATAATGAAGATATATCATTGCTTGCCAGAAGGTTGAGAAAGTTCATGTGCAAGGGCAACAACAGACCAAGAAAGTTCTACAACAACAACAAAGGTAGCATCTGCAGAGATCAAAAGAAAGATATGTGCTACAATTGCAAGAAACCAGGTTATTATATTACAGAATGCACCAAGCCCATGCGAGAAGAGTTAAAGAGAGATAAGAAGAAGTCCTATCCACGAAAGAATGAATTTAAGGGCTACAAGAAGTTTCACAAGAAGGAGAAAAGCTTTGCAGCTGAAGGGTCGTGGAGCGACTCAAAGAATAATTCAAGCTTTGAGTCTACTAACAAAATCACTGATCGTTAAGAAATTGACATCAGTGAGGTATTTGACTTTAACTCTCCTGATATATATATTAATGATCTTAGAACTGCACTACATGATATAATTGTAGATCTGCATCAGTATATGAAGGGGTTCAGGGTTCTATCAAAGGACCATTCTCTTCTTCAAGAGAAGAAAGAGAAAGTTTAAGTATAATTGGAAATAACTCTATGAAATAATGCCTTTTTCTCCAACCCTGAGGCTCAGAATGCAAGGTTGAGACAGATAGTTGAACTTAGTGCACAGAAAAAGTTAATCTTTACCTCTAAGATATATGAGCTGGAGATGGCAATTTCGATATTGAATCGTTTTACCTTGTCAATGGACTCCCTGATCACAAGTCAGAGATCTGTCTCTGATCGATTAGGTTTAGGATTTGGGGATTCCTCCTCAGATCCAAGTGTGGATAAATCAATGGAAATTAAAAACAACAATGTTTCTTCTTCGCATAAAGGTAGTGTGTTTGTGAAATCCAAAGAGATCGCTAAGTCTAGTGGTCCCAGTTGTCCAATCTATGCGGACTAAGTTATTGTTCCGAAGAACAATAGGTCACATACTGGTCTGGAATTTATAAAATCGTAGAGTAGAACAAAGTCTACGATCATGCCTAGAAGGGTCGTAGAGTCAGGTAAAACTGACTCTACGAACCAACCTGACCTGAAACGTGGAGTTGACTTCTACTCTACGAAACCCCAAAATCGTAGAGCAGTATATAAGCAAATAGAGTTTTAGCTAAGACGAAAGGCTGAAAATGGCTATCATCCACATGTGGATAAGAAGAAATCCAAACACACACTCATACATGCAGCATATTAAATGATATACCGGTCATAAATATGGGCATGTAGTTACATCGTGCTATTATAATGATTATCATCCAATATATTATAGACCTAAAGTCAAACATATATGGGTTTCTAAGGGTACTAACAGATCTGGACCCAAACAAGTTAAGGTACCAAAATAAAGATTGACTTATATTGCAGGTACAGAGCTCTACTAATTCTATATGGTATCTCGATAGTGGATGCTCAAGGCATATGACCGGTAACAAGGTTCTCCTATCAAACTTAAAGAGAAAGATGGTCCTACAGTTGTCGTTAGAGAATAATTATGAGAAGACTCGAGGATATGGCTCGATTGGGAATGATACAGTATCGTTCAACAAGGTTGCCTATGTTGAGGGTCTGAAGCACAATCTGCTAAGCATTAGTTAGTTATGTATTAAAGGACATCAGGTCATCTTCCTCAATAACTAGTGTCAAGTTCAAGACCTGAAATCTACCTCTCTAAAGCTGACTGGATCAAAGGAAGGCAATGTATATGTGGTGAATCTCGCAAAGCTCAATTTGTCAAAAACAACTTGCTTCTTCGCCAAAGCCTCAAAAGATGTTAGCTGGTTGTGACATCGGAGATTATCCCACCTAAACTTCAAAAACATGTCAAAGCTTGTCAATAAAGATCTAGTAACAAGCTTGCCAAAGCTAAGCTTCGACAAAGAAAGACCATGCAAAGCATGTTAGCTTGTGAAGCAAATAAAAAGCTCATTCAAAAGTAAGGCAGTCAACTCTAATAATAGGCCCCTACAACTGTTGCACATGGATCTATTTGGGCCTATCAAAACGTATAGCCTTGGAGGATAAAGGTACTCTCTAGTGGTAGTAGATGACTACACCGGATTCACATAGGTATTCTTCTTAAGCTCAAAGGATGAAACCAACAATCAACTGATTAAATTCTTCAAACTAGTTTTGAATGAGAAGGGCGAGTAAATCAAAGCAATGAGGAGTGGTCATGAAAGAGAGTTCGATTTTTCTGAGGTAGATCAATTCTGTGAAGATCATAGTATCCATCATAATTTCTCAGCTCCAAAAACTCCACAGCAAAATGGAGTAGCTGAGAGGAAAAACAAAATATTGATAGAGGCATGAAGAATTCTTTTAGCAACGACCCGTCTCCCTGAATATTTCTGTGTTGAAACTGTTAGTATTGCATGCTACACTTAGAACAGATCTTTGATTCACTCTACACTAAAGAAGACGCCCTACTAGTTATGGAGAGGAAGAAAGCCAAACATCAGTTACTTTCATGTGTTTGGTTGTGCGTGCTACATCCTTAACAATGGCAAGAGTTACCTCACCAAATTCCAACCCAAGTAAGACGAAGGAATATTTATTGGATACTCTATAGAAAACAAAGTTTATAGAGTGTTCAATAAGAAATCATTGAGCATTGAAGTTTCTATTCATATAACCTTCGATGAATCTGACTTAGGCGAACCAAAGAAAGTTGTGCCATTCGATGAGATATCAGAGTAAGACCCCACGATCACAGAGAAGGAGAACCCTATGATCGGAGATGTTGAAGACATAGAGTCAGAACCAACAATCGTAGTGCCAGACAAGGAAATCTTAGAGTCCTTAGTTCCAAATATGGGAACTTTACGAATCGATGAAGCTGTTGATCAGGAACATGATCTTGAAGAGCTCAAATAAAAAGGCACAAGGACAAATATTCCAACTGGAAGCAAATGGGCAAGAGATCACACCCAAAACCTGATCATTGGGGATCCCAATGCAAGAGTCAGGACAAGGTCGGCTACTCAAAAAGAATGCTTCTTCCTAAACTTTCTCTCTCAAATGGAGCCCAAAACGATTGAAAAAGATTTGAAAAATTCAAGATGGATTGGAGCTATGCAAGATGAGCTAAATCAGTTTGAAAAAAGTAAAGTTTGGAGGCTAGTCTAAAGACCAAAAGATCATCCATTCGTTGGCACCAAATGGATATTCAAAAATAAGATAGATAAAGCAGGTGTTGTGAGGCCCCCAAAATCGGGTCCACACAACCCATTTTGAGTCGCCAAAATACATACTACAAACATAAATTCTCTCACCAAAATTAATTGTTAAAATGTCGTAAACACACAACAATACAAATTTCTTAATACAAATATTATGTCATATATAGTATGACGATATTCAAACCCAAATTAAATCCTCAATACAATTATTGTCACACTAATATACAATATACTGAGGACTACCACAGTTACAAACTCGGACCATCACTTCATTTTCCTATTTTTCCCGCTTAGACTCAATTACACTCTTATTATCTAAAATGAATTGTGAAGCAAAAGGGTGAGCACAAATAGCCCAATAAAGAATATATCATGACTAAGATAAATAAATTATCAATAGCCTTCAACAACAATAAATCAGATATTTAGAATATATGGTAGATGATATAAGTTTTCAACGAATATTTGCAGTGGAATGAGCAAACCATTCAAAGAGTCAAATAGATCATAATATCTATCGTCTTCTCCAATTAAAACATTCACCATTCATATTTATCCTTGTAATATCAATCAACAGTTCCTCTTTAAAGAGAACTTTCACCATATGTCTTTGTCTGTAACACCAAAGATCATGAGTATAATAATTCATAATTCTTGTTTATAATCATGCAAATCAACAGTTCATCATTGCCACAAAGGCTAAAAAAACACTCAACAATCATATCGTCTTTACACCCTACGCCAAAAACATTCAACCATGATATCTTCTTTACACCCTAGACCAAAGATATTCAACTATAACACCAATGGAGATGATCATACCAGTCTATAGCCTTTAGTCATAATCATACCGGTTAACAGTTTCTTGCCACAAAGGCTAAATAGAACTTTCACCACTTGCCACAAAGGATAACACATTCTTAACAATTTAATCTTGATGATTAGTATAATAACAATGATATGAAGAATGAACAGAATAATAAGATAAAGAATAAACATTCAAGGTTTGACATTTAATTTGTCTAGAGTCTAATAATGTCTAAATTGACAACATAATGCCCAATTGTGTAGTCAAATTCAGGAATGATATTCAAGATTTATTTTTCAAAGATCACAATTAATACTCAATAAGAAAAGATCAGATAAATAGGATCTCAAGTGAAATGATATTATATGAAGCGTAAACCTCAAAGGAATTTTTAATCTTTTCAGGAATTAAAGAGGCAATGTTTACCATAGTAAGTTTAGATTTAGAAGTATGAAAGAAAGTGATATCCCTTACGAGTATGAAAAAAATGATATTTCATACGAATATGAAAGGAAATAATATCACTTAGGAGTATCAAAGAATGATCACCCCTTACCTCAATATTGTGAAACACAAAATTAATAGCCTAACAATTCCCTCCTCGTTCGTCTTTACAACAATAAAGAATCTGACTTTTGGTTCTTGTAGAGTTTTCAAAATCTCTTTATGTGTTAACAAAAATTGTAGCTCTCGAAAAGATACACGAAATAGACTCAAGAATAACTCCATTCGGAGTTCATATGACTAAGTTATGAATTTTCAAAACTAGGGCTGAAAATAGTGACGAAAATCAGGACAGGTTACGATTTTTAGCATTTTAAGATACGAAGATGACATCAGATGACTTTCTTTCCTTCTTCAAAATTGTAGAGGACAAAAAATTAATAAAAATAGGCTTTAGAATCACTCAATTCCGATAAAAGATGAATTTACTACGATTTTTCTAAAGTGATGTTATACATAAGAAAATTTTACTCGGGGATTCGAAGAATAATGCAACAAAGACTTAGCTTTGAATGACTTAGAATACAAATGTAGTACTCTATATGATATTTACTAATACTTGAGATAACCTAGTATACTTAGAGAGAAACTTATAATAACAAATTTTTAGAGAGTGAAAGAAAATGTAAGTAAAAAAGTTGTGAATTTTCTTAGGCTAAGCCCTCTATTTATAGCAAAATTTAACAAATATCTATCACACATTAATTATCACACGTTAATCTATATCATCTATCTATTTTTTCTTTAATCTATATCATCCATCTATTTTTTCTTTAATCTATATCATCCATCCATTTTTTCTTTAATCTATATCATCCATCCATTTTTTCTTTAATCTATATCATCCATCCATTATCAAAAAAATAAATCTATTATAAAAAAATCCATTATCAAAAATTATTATTAATAATATATCCATTTTCTCTATTATTATATTAATGTATTAATATCATAGATATTATAGACTAACAATTCTGGCAACCAGATCGTTTCCAAGAAAGAGGGGGCCTTCCGTATAAACGGTGCGCAATTAAATAACCCCTTTTCTTGACAGAACTTTTTGACATTGCCAACAATGCTAACTAATCTAATAATATCATTTTAAATAATATGAGTTACTGTGTCATGATAATAATGTGAAATATTGTGTCGTTGTTACTGTGACAATTATTAACTCAATAATATAAAATATACTATGCAATTGTCAGTATAGCAATTATTGAACCAATAATATGAAATACTATACAGTAACTATTGTGACAATTATTGAATTAATAATATAAAATACTATATGACTACTATTGTAGCAATTAGCAATTATTGAATTAATAATCAGAAATATTGTGCAATACTGCGTGCTACTGTGGAGTGGCGCGTACTACTGTAGAATAGCGCGTGTTAATGTTCTATTATTATCGGGTATTTCAACAGCCAATGGTAAAAGTTCTGATGCCAATTTTTAAAAAATTATCGTTTTTTATGTCCGATAATGATTCCATTATGGGGCCCACCAATGATTGGTTATTTCAGCGCCGTCATACTTTACCGAATATAATATTCCCCGACAGAAGGAATATTAACCGACATAACGAATATTTTCTGATACACCTTTTTATAATATAATTTGCACATCTCACCCGTAAATTTATCATTTTATCAATTTAACACCTTACTGTTTTGAATAATAATTATAAGAAAATTAAATTATCTTTATTAAAAATTCGGGGTCTTGCATCTCCCCTCCTAATGAAATTTCGTCCCCAAAATTTACGTACGTACCTGGCATTCCAAAGAGATATATAAGGATATTTAGCTTTCATTTCAGATTCTAGCTTCTATGTCAATTACTCTGTAACATAATTTCTCCATTGCTTATCTCCTGGTTTTCAAATACCATTCTTAAATGTGGCCACAAAACAAACGGTTTGTTAAAAAAATTGACATGTCACATTTTGTCCCTACATCTAGACAGACTAATTAAATAACGAAGTTATAACTTAGGTAGGATGCACTAGCGAAGGATTTTACTTATCTCTCCCTTCCTAGTACTAATTCTAGATCTCCGCCAGAGATCATATCTCTAAGCTCTTATACCAACTGTGACTCACATCCAACACCACGGATAACACCTTATAGTGGTACCTATCAGCTTGCCACCGTTATTAATTGTCGGCGTCCCCTACGGAGAGTCTGGCTTCGGTGCATCCCACAAAAGAAGTCACCAGTGAGAGGCTCGGGGCTCTTCACACTTATGTCTTTGATACCAAATATAACACCCCCAAAATCGGGTTCACACAACCCATTTTGAGTCACCAAAATACATACTACAAATACAAATTCTCTCACCAAAATCAACTGTTAAAATGTCGTAAACACAACAATACATATATTTCTTAATACAAATATTGTCATATATAGTATGACAATATTCATACCCAAATTAAGTCCTTCATACAATTATTGTCGCACTAATATATAATATACTGAGGATTACTACAGTTATAAACTCGGACCATCACTCCATTTCCCTATTTTTCCCGCTTAGACCCAACTACACTCTTATTACCTGAAAAGAATTGTGAAGCAAAAGGGTGAGCACAAATAACCCAATAAAGAATAACATGACTAAGAGAAATAAATTATCAATAGCCTTCAACAACAATAAATCAGATATTTAGAACATATGGTAGATGATATAAGTTTTCAACCAATATCTGCAGCGAAATGAGCAAACCATTCAAAGAGTCAAATAGATCATAATATCTACTGTCTTCTCCAATTAAACATTCACCATTAATATTTTATCCTTGTAATACTAATCAATAGTTCCTCTTTAAAGAGAACTTTCGTCACATGTCTTTGTCTGTAACACCAAAGATCATGAGTATAATAATTCACAGTTCTTGTTCATAATCATGCAAATCAACAGTTCATCCTTGCCACAGAGGCTAAAAAAAACACTCAACAATCATATCGTCTTTACACCCTACGCTAAAAACATTCAACCATCATATCATCTTTACACCCTAAACCAAAGACATTCAACTATAACACCAATGGACATGATCATACCAATCTACAGCATTTGGTCATAATCATACGAGTTAACAATTTCTTATCACAAAGGCTAAACAGAACTTTCACCACTTGCCACAAAGGATAACACATTCTCAACAATTTAGTATTGATAATTAGTATAATAACAATGATATGAAGAATGGACAGAATAATCAGAATAATAAGATATAGAATAAACATTCGAGGTTTGACATTTAATTTGTCTAGAGTCCAATAATGTCCAAATTGACAACATAATGCCCAATTGTGGAGTCAAATTCAAGAATGATATTCAAGATTTATTTCTTAAATATCAAAATTAATATTCATAAGAAAAGTTCAGATAAATAGGATCTCAAGTGAAATGATATTATATGAAACGTAAACCTCAAAGGAATTTCTAATCTTTTCAGGAATTATAGAGGCAATGTTTACCATAGTAAGTTTAGATTTAGAAGTATGAAAACAAATGATATCCCTTACAAGTATGAAAAAAATGATATTCCATACGAGTATGAAAGGAAATAATATCACTTACGAGTATCAAAGAATGATCACCCCTTACCTCAATATTGTGAAACACAAAATTAATAGCCTAACAATTCCCTCCTCGTTCGTCTTTACAACAATAAAGAATCTGACTTTTAGTTCGTCTAGAGTTTTCAAAATCACTTTATATGTTGACAAAAGTTGTAGCTCTCGGAAAGATACACGAAATAGACTCAAGAATCACTCCATTCGGAGTTAATATGACTAAGTTATGAATTTTCAAAACTAGGGCTGAAAATAGTGACGAAAATAAGGACATGTTACGATTTTTAGCATTTTAAGATACAAAAATGACATCAGATGACTTTCATTCCTTCTTCAAAATTGTAGAGGACGAAAAAATTAATGAAAATAGGCTTTGGAATCACTCAATTCCGATAAATGATGAATTTACTAGGATTTTTCTAAAGTGTTGTTGTACATAAGAAAATTTCATTCAGGAATTCAAAGAAGAATGTAACAAAGACTTAGCTTGGAATGACTTGAAATACAAATGTAGTACTCTAGATGATATTTACTAATACTTGAGGAAACTTAACATACTTAGAGAGAAACTTACAATAAGAAATATTTAGATAGTGAAAGAAAATGTAAGTAAGGAAGTTATGAATTTCTTTATGTTAAGCTCCCCTATTTATAGCAAAAATTTAACCAATATCTACCACACATCAATAATCACACTTTAATCTATATCATCCATCTATTTTTTTTAATCTATATCATCCATCCATTTTTTCTTTAATCTATATCATCCATCCATTTTTCTTTAATCTATATAATCCATCCATTTTTTTCTTTAATCTATATCATCCATCCATTTTTTTTAATCTATATCATTCATCCATTATCAAAAATATAAATCCATTATCAAAAAGATAAATCTATTATAAAAAAAATAAATTCGTTATCAAAAATTATTATTAATAATATATCCATTTTCTGTATTATTGTATTAATGTATTAATATTATAGATATTATAGATTAATAGTTTTGGCAACCAAATCGTTCCCAAGAAAGAGGGGGCCTTCCGTATAAACGGTGCGCAATTAAATAACTCTTTTTCTTGACAGAACTTCTCGATATTGCCAACAGTACTAACTAATCTAATAATATCATTTCAAATAATATGAGTTATTGTGCCATGACAATAATATGAGGGCATTAAGCCTATTGGGTGTAAATGGGTATTTAAGAGAAAGACTGAAGTGGACGGCAAGGTAGAGATATATAAGGCCCGACTGGCTGCAAAAGATTTCAAACAAAGACAAGAAGTTGACTATGATGAAACTTTCTCACCAGTAGCTATGTTCAAGTCCATTCAGATTTTACTTGCAATTGCAGCTTTTATGACTACGAAATCTGGTAAATGGACGTGAAAACGGCCTTTCTCAATGGAGAGCTTGAGGAGAATGTATATATGATACAGTCAGAGAGTTTTGTTTCAACGGTTGGAACAAATCATTGTAAGTTACAAAGATCCATTTATGGATTGAAGCAAGCTTCTCGAAAATGGAACATCCGTTTTGATGAGATAATCAAAAGGTTTGATTTTATCAAAAATAAGGATGAACCTTGTGTATAAAAGAAGGTTAGTGGGAGCGCTGTTTCATTCCTTGTATTATATGTTGATGATATATTCCTGATAGAAAATGATGTTCCTATGCTACAGTCGATCAAAATTTGGTTATCTAAACATTTCTCTATGAAGGACTTGGGTAAGGCATCCTATATTTTGGGGATAAAGATCTATATAGATAGATCTAAAAGGATGTTGGGCTTGACCCAAGGAAAGTACATTGACTCAATGCTAAAGAAGTTTAGCATGGAAAATTCTAAGAGAGGTCTCATGTCGATGAGCTATGGAATACATCTCACCAAGAAACAGGCCCCAAAAACATATGAGGAGAGAGACCGTATGAGTAAGATTCCTTATGCTTCAGCAATAGGATCTATCATGTATGCTATGATATGTACTAGACCAGATGTCGCTCATGCACTTAGTGTAACAAGCAGATATCAGTCGAATCCAGGAGAAGACCACTGGAAGGCAATGAAAATCATCCTAAAGTACTTAAGAAGAACTAAAGATGTATTTCTTGTCTACGGTGGGTCTGAATTGAAACTAGAGGGCTATACAGACTCAAGTTTTCAAACGAACCAAGATGACAGTAAATCCATTTCAGGGTATGTGTTTACCTTAAATGGTGGCGCAGTGGGTTGGAAAAGTACCAAGCAGCAAACAGTTGCTGATTCAGTGACAGAGGTAGAGTACATAGCTGAAAGCGAAGCTGCAAAGGAAGCTGTTTGGATGAAGAAGTTCATAACTGAACTTGGAGTGGTTCGTAGCATTAGAGGAGCCGTACTTTTATTCTGTGACAATACCGGAGCTGTTGCACAGGCTAAGGAACCCAGGACTCATCAGAAATCCAAACATATGTTGCGGCGGTTTCATTTGATTAGAGAGATCATTGAAAGAAGTGATGTCACCCTGGAGCGTGTGGACTCTCAAGATAACATTGCAGGTCCATTTACTAAAGCTTTAACATAACAACAATTTGATCGTCACTTAGAGAAGATGGGTATTAGATACCGTGGCGATTGGCTTTAGTGCAAGTGGGAGATTGAAAGTAGTATGCACACAAGCCAAACATATTTGATATGATCTAGCATATACTTTGTAATCTTATTCATTTATTAATAAAAGTATCAAAGGCATTTTATATTATCTACATGGTGCTGTTATATTAAATGTGATAAACCTATAGTTTTGAGCAATGGTTTTATAATCATGATGGTGATCATGCTAATGAGATCTAAATTCTAGATAGCTCATAAACTAAAATCGTTCCTAATCATTGGATTACTAAAAAGGGGATTAGTGAATCCAGATAGATTAGTACATATGTTGCTTGCTCTTAGGAAAAGAATGATTGATCTCATAATCATTTGTGTGGAGACATTAAAGTAAGTATGTATGTGCTTAAAGTAAGTAAGTATGTATGTGCTTATTGAAATCTATATTATCTGGAAAGTCGTTGATCGCTAAGGGGGCTTACCCTTATTGTAGAATAAATATTATTTATTTAAATGAATTAAATAGTTTAATTTATTTATTTAAATATAATTATAATTGTTCTAATTGATTTATTCACAACCGGTTTAATATGGAGAACCTAAAGGGTCACACCGCAAAAGAAAAAATATTTGTTTAAAAAGTAAATGACATAATCGTAATAATAAGTTAAGTGTATTTAATTTAATCTATGGAGATAGAATAAATTAAATAGCTTAATATTTATTATTTAATATTTTGAACATATTAAATATAAATTAATAAGAGGAGTCTTATTATTATTATTACTATTACTATTACTATTATTTAATTCCTAATAGGGATTGAGAATTAATTAATAGAAACACTCTCTCATGGATTCCTAATTCGATTAGGAGGTTAATTTAATTAAAGGAGTTTAATTAAAATAAAAACCCTAATCCTAAATAGTTTAGGGAAGGGTTTTCCTACATCTATAAATAAGAGAAGTCTTATCATAGATTAGGGTTACACACTCTTGCATTAGATTGTGGAGAGTACTTGCAATTTCTATAGAGATAGAAACTAGGGTTTTGCCATCACCCATTTTTTGAACAACTATTCTTCCTTGGTGGATCACCTTTAGAGGTCAAACACTTGGATGACTAACGTTGATCAAACGAAAGAATTTAGTAGGTGGAATTCAAGGAGAACGCGAAGGAATTGGAGGTGAACTTGTACCCGAGGAAGCTTTGATTCACGAGGGTATAATTCTTTATCTCTATCTCTTTCGTTAATTGATAATTGAACACAAGGAAAGATCATGGTGATGGTTTATATGAAAATTTTTAAATTCCGTTTTATCATGCTTCCGCTTTATTTATGTAATTTGATTGCATGTTCGCGTTATATACAAACTTAACAATTTATTAGTCATACATTAACTCATGATCCCCTACGCGCATGTGTATGTGTGTAATATTCACTTTGTTCAAACCAGTTAAAACCATACAATCAAATATTTCATTAGAAATCTCAATCTCAACTTTCAAAACCTTCTTTTCACATCAATTTCCACTAACAATGGCAAAACATAAGTTTAAAGGATCAAAAAAGATATTTTCATATGCACAATAAGATCATTCATTAAGTTTATTACTTCTTCTTCACCCAAATTTTGGTTTTTTCCTTTTTTTTCTTTTCAATGAGTGCATTTTATGCTCCATCTCGTTTCTTTCATATGCTTTTTTTAAGTCAGGGTGAGTGTATTTTACGCTCCATCTCAACCCACCAGATCATTCAAATTATCACTCGAGGGAAGCTCAACATTTTTCAAATAATCCTGCATATCAAATAATCCTAATTTGACCCCAAACGTATGAAAATGCCACATTTTGCTTTAATAAATGCTCAAATAAATTTCTAATGTTTCAACAAGATTTTAAAAACTTGTTGCCTAATTTACTATTCAGGTAATTCACCCAAGTATATACGATCAACTTAGCAATATAGTGACAAGAAGAGTATCGTTCTCACAAAGAATAATCAATTAAAATATCACAACTACTAATTTTATATTAATTTGATTTTATCTAAACAATTAACTCAGGTTGAATAGGCTAATAAATTAATTTACTTAAACTAATTTGACAAGAATTAACACGAACAAATATCAAATTTAACAATCAAGATCACAATTTTTCCCGATAGATTACCCAAAATTTTCTTACTCTCTATGCAATTAATCAATTATATCAAATTGCTAACAAAGAATTCATAATTAATTATCTATCCTTTTTCTGAGGTTAGATAACAGTATCCACTTTAATTAATTCACTATATCCTTATATGAACAGGAAAGAATGAATCCATAAACACTAATTCTCATACAAGTTCAGGCGACATATATGTATATTCCTATCTCATATGTAAATTGGTTATTCACTCCTAAGAAGAATAATCCCAACACATGTATCATATTCCAATCTAAATCCTAGATTTTATTTCCCAATGTCATCTAGATTATTAAATTAATTGTTGGCCAAACAATTACACATGGTCTTGTATACTTGTGATGAATCCGATTATGGTGAAGTTGGCACCAACTTTACCGTAATAAATTCATATAGTTTGTGAAATAGCATTTTTCCAAGTCCTACTTCTAAATATGGTTCTTTCATTAATTTGTATTATTGGACCATACAATTACGTAAATTGATCTACTTTATAATCTTTTATTGTTAATTCCATATTTTGAGATGTATCATGTCTTACATATTTTATTTGATTACATTAGTATTTATATAAGTATTGATTAAGAAATTCATTTAATAAGATACCACATAATCGGACCTTGTAGGCTTGACAATGAGGCGGGTATGGTACGAGAGACCCTTCCTCATACTTTTCGTCAATATGTAACTTTTTCCCGAACTTGACCCGACCCGGAAATAATAGGAACAATTACATTTATTAATATATTTTTATAAAAAATTACAACAAAAGTGTATACATAAAATATTTACAAAATTAGTGCATATGTAATATTTTATTTACAAAATTAGTGCATTCTTATCCCTTTAATTTAGTTGGTTGTTTTAGAAGAGATAGGAATAAGCGAAGACTTAACCCCACCAATTCCTTCCGTCACTTTCTCTCTCCACAACTCCTCTATCCTCTCTCACTGCTCTGTCTGTTTCTGTCATCTATCTCTTTCCTTCTCCACTAATTATCCCGAGCACTCCCCTTTAGTCACTAAGAATTCGTAACATGCCTTGCAGATGAGAAAACACTAATTCTATGTTTTACTTGAACATCATATGAAAGTGGGATTGAATTTCTTTATTTGAGGTTAATCAGATATCATCTGTGGTGAAGTCCATATATGGACATATATATTTGACTGATTGAAAGACCAATCGTAGCAATCAGTGCTCATGATCTGTAAGTATAACTACAGAACGGAGGAGAAGAGAGATTCTAGAACATGGGTATGCCCCCTTAATCTATTATAGTTTTTTTTTTCATAGTGCAGTTGGTAGCCAAACCTTCATACAAAGGTAACCAATTCATTTTTATTGGGTTACCAATTAATTATAAAAAAATTATTATAGATTTTTTTATAGTGCAGTTGGTAGCCAAACCTTCATACAAAGGTAGCCAATTCAGTTTTATTGGGTTACCAATTAATTATAAAAAATCTATTATAGTTTTTTTTTCATAGTGCAATTGGTAGCCAAACCTTCATATCAAGGTAACCAATTCAGTTTTATTAGGTTACCAATTTATTTTGAATGAGATGCAGTTGGTAGTCAACTCTTCATGCATTTGGTAGTCAAACCTTTATACCAAGGTAGCCAATTTAATTTTATTAGGTTACAAATTTATTTTGAATGTGATGCAGTTGGTAGTCAAGCCTTCATGCAGTTGGTAGTCAAGCCTTCATGCAGTTGGTTGTCAAACCTTCAGACCAAGGTAACCAATTCAGTTTTTATAGGTTAACAATTAATTTTGAATGTGATGCAGTTGGTAGCCAAACCTTCATACAAAAGTAACCATTTTAATTTTTGTGGGTAACCAAATCGTAAAAAAAAAATTTCAAAATAGTAATTCAGGTACTTTCAAAAATTCGCGGCGGAGGAGGATGCGAAAGGGGAGAAAAGGGCGATGAGGGTAGGGGTCAGAGGCGACGGCGGCGGAAAAACAGAGGAGCGAAAGAGAGGAAGATAAGAGAATGGGAGTTGGGTCGCGATAAAAGAGTAGAAGAGGAAGATGACAAGAATGATGAGAATCTGTGTTTTTCCTCCTTTTGATTTGAATTTTGAATTATGGATTTGTTTTTGTTGTTAGATCCCAAATATTTGAATTTGAATTATTAATTATGGTAGTTATTTCTCCTTGATTTTAGGTTTCTTTATTAATGTGAAATTGAATGGTTTGAATTTGTTGTACTCTTTTTGTAATTATTTTGTTCTTTTTGTAATTATTTTGTGGATGCACTAATAGTGTAATTACTTTCTAATTGTTGTATATTTCTGTAAAGAACCCAAAATAATATCTCATACTCACTCCGCCTCATTTATCCAATTTCTCACATTTTTTTTTTCAAATTAAATTTCTCTAAATTCTTTTATATTTCTTTTGTACAACAATTTTTAATTCAAGATCAAATTACATACAATATTTATATTACTAACAACACCTTGTATTATAAATGTTATCAACTTATAATGAAATTATATATTCTATACCCGATCCTAACCTTTCAGGGTTTAAAAAATTGGGTCATTGAAACGGGACAAACCGTGTGGGGGTTGGGTAGAATTGTCAAGACCGAGACTAAGTATTATGAGCTCGGGTTTGAGGAGAACATTAGTTGGGCTGAAATAATAAATTACGACCATATGTTTATTTAAACGGAAGAAGGGAGTAATAAAAAAAGAAACTAGGAAAGTTGAATTGCTTGGAAGGAGTGTAAATTTTATTTTAGCTAATAAGAGATAAATAAAAGGGTTTATTCTTTTGAGTAATACTAGAGACACAAACTATTTTACAAACTGGCGGATGTGGCAGTTAATGTAATCGGAAGGAATTTTTTCTCCCCTAAAATGAGTTTGGATCTTCTGCATAGAATATATATAAAATATACAATTTTTATATGTATATATTTGTTGTAAAATGATTTTTCAAAATGTATTACTTTCTTTACATTAAAATGTAAATGTGCTTTCATTTTTATTAATACTATGTTTAAATAATTTTTACTTATTGAAATAAACTCTCAAATTAATTTTGACAATGTAATGTCAAAAGTTCATAAAGTAACATTTTTTAAAATTTATTTTGGCTTGAAAAATGTTTTTTCAAATTATATATAATTATTACAAAAATATTTTTTTGAAAAAATTTCCTTCCATTCAACCCAAAAAGAATAGAATAATGTCAGAGATATAAATTATTTTATAAATATTTTATAAATGGGCTGACGTGGCAGTGCTGTATTGATGATAGGGTTATAACGAGTAATTGTTTTTTTATTAAAAAAACCAATAAAAAATACTCGTAAAATAGTTTGCCGCTCGTTCGTAAATATTGGCACTATCTTCAATTTTGTCTGCTCATAAAATCTTATCAGAAAGCAACAGCCATGAAATCGGGGACGGCGATTGAGGAAATCGGGGTGGTCAATAATCTAGACGACGACGGCAAGAATCTCAAGAAGCCAGTGTTCCTCACTAAAGCTCAGCGGGAGCAATTGGCCCTTCAACGCAGGCAGGACCAAATTGCTCAGCAGAAACGCGACCAACCCAATCATCAACTCCTCCACCGACCCTCTTCCGGCGACTCCGCAAAACCCTCCTCCTATCCTTCTGACAGGGACAGAGACCGCCACCACCGGTCGTCCCGTGATTACGACCGTGACAGGAATCAGGATAGAGACCGGCATCGGGATCGAGACTGGGACTCAGAGCGCCGGAGCGTTCTCCGGGAAGAGGAGCAGAAGTCGCGGGAGCGGGTCCGGTTGGAGAAATTGGCGGAGCGGGAACGGGAGAAGGAATTGGAAGCGATTAAAGAGCAGTATTTGGGTTCTAAGAAGCCGAAGAAGAGGGTTATTAAGCCTAGTGAGAAGTTTCGATTTTCTTTTGATTGGGAGAATACTGAAGATACTTCTCGGGATATGAATTCCCTGTATCAGAACCCTCATGAGGCCCGCCTTCTGTTTGGACGGGGTTTTCGAGCTGGGATGGATCGGCGTGAGCAAAAGAAGCTTGCTGCCAAGAATGAAAAGGAGATTAGGGATGAGATTCGGAAGAAAGACGGTATAGAGGAGAAGCCTGAGGAGGCTGCTGCCCAGAGGCTTAAAGAGGAGGCGGCTGATTTGTATGATACCTTTGATATGAGGGTGGACCGCCATTGGTCAGACAAGGTACTCGAGGAAATGACTGAGAGAGATTGGCGTATTTTCAGGGAAGATTTTAATATTTCCTATAAGGGTTCTCGAATCCCTCGCCCCATGAGGAGCTGGGCTGAGAGTAAGTTGAGTTCTGAGTTGTTAAAGGCTGTGGAAAGAGCTGGCTACAAGACCCCTTCTCCCATTCAGATGGCTGCCATTCCTCTTGGCTTGCAGCAGCGCGATGTTATTGGTGTTGCTGAGACGGGTTCTGGTAAGACTGCTGCTTTTGTTCTTCCCATGTTGACTTACATATCTAGATTGCCTCCCATGAGTGAAGAGAATGAGGCTGAGGGTCCTTATGCTGTTGTGATGGCACCAACTCGAGAACTTGCCCAGCAGATTGAGGATGAGACTGTTAAGTTTGCTCACTATTTGGGTATCAAAGTTGTTTCCATTGTTGGTGGGCAGTCCATTGAGGAGCAAGGGTTTAAGATTAGGCAAGGGTGTGAGGTAGTGATTGCTACTCCAGGACGTCTTATCGATTGCTTAGAGAGGCGTTATGCTGTTTTGAACCAGTGTAACTATGTTGTTCTTGATGAGGCTGATCGCATGATTGATATGGGTTTTGAACCTCAAGTTGTAGGAGTCTTGGACGCGATGCCTTCAAGCAATTTCAAACCAGAGAATGAGGACGAGGAGCTTGATGAGAAAAAGATTTACCGAACCACGTACATGTTCAGTGCTACAATGCCACCTGCTGTGGAGCGTCTTGCCAGGAAGTACTTGAGAAATCCTGTTGTGGTTACTATTGGCACTGCAGGAAAGACTACTGACCTCATTACCCAGCACGTGATCATGGTAAAGGAATCGGAGAAAATATATAGGTTGCAGAAATTACTTGACGAACTTGGTGATAAGACAGCCATTGTGTTTATAAACACTAAGAAGTCTGCTGATACCCTTTCTAAGGGTTTGGATAAGGCTGGCTATCGCGTTACAACTTTGCATGGTGGGAAGTCACAGGAGCAAAGAGAAATTAGCCTTGAAGGTTTTAGGACGAAGAGATACAATGTATTGGTGGCCACTGATGTAGCAGGACGTGGGATTGATATCCCTGACGTGGCCCATGTGATAAATTACGATATGCCTGGGAATATTGAAATGTACACGCATCGTATTGGACGAACTGGGCGTGCTGGGAAGACAGGTGTAGCCACAACATTCTTGACTCTACATGACACGGATGTCTTCTATGACCTCAAACAAATGCTTATTCAGAGCAACAGTCCTGTGCCCCCTGAACTATCTAGACACGAGGCTTCAAAATTCAAGCCTGGGTCAATTCCTGACAGACCAGCTAGACGCAATGACACAGTTTTTACTCATTGAGGCAGTGCTGTATCATGTTTTGGTGCTCCGAGGTTTTCAAGATTTTTTTGCTGCAACAGGTAAAATACTGAATTTGGTTAGATAGCTAGATGTACAAGAGTTCTTTAAGTGTTGAAGTTGGCTATGATGTTTTAGTTTCTTTTAGGCTCTTGCTTCTATGCTATAACTAACTTTTGAATTGGTGAATTCTGTAATGTACTTGTCAAAAACACAGGAAAATTTTATAATTTAGGATTTGGATTTATCTTAGGACTTTCTCTTTATGTTTTTTGATTTATGCATAAGTTCATAAAAGAGGTCTTCAGTTACCATATCCTTTAGTATATGTATACCCATATATGTTCTTTTTAAATGCCTTACATATCATATTTTCTGTTCCGATTACCTTCTATTGTTTGTTTGAGAGTAGTATTTCTTCACCTTTACTGATTTGTAGAATGTATAACAATGGAGAGATTTCTTTTATCTTTTCCTTTGCTTGTTATTTTGCGGACGCGTGCCGCAGCCAGGAGTTGGAGATTGATATGATCAGTACATACAACTAAAAGATAGAAAGGTGAGTCAGGTAAGGTAGCTTCAAGGCTTATATTGGTGGGAGTAGAATGCTTACCGATTTGGCATATATCCCTTAAATTCTTCTTTTCCTGCTAAATATTTGGGACTGCCTTTCTGTTGCTTCGTTAACCCTAAAGCAGTTTGTGCCTCGTATTTGAGTAATTATGTTAAGGTTTGTTAAGCTCAATCTTAGCTTGAGCTTAACCAATCAACAATAGGGTTTTAAGAGAAAAATAGGGTTTTAAGAAGAACTTGGATAAGAAGAGAAGGCTAGAGAGCTTAGGAATGGATAAACCACCATTTAATTCATTTCATTCATCATAAGCATAAAATGAAATTACAACCACAACTCATATTTATACTGCTAAACATAACCAAGTAGAATGAGCTACTACACTCTAGGTACCTTTGGGCCAAAGCAAAACCTGGAGATCAAGATAAATGAGTACTAACCACTCTTCTAATGAATGAGTTGACTTAATCTCTCCCATAGCCCTTGGCCTTACATTACCTTCCCCTAAAAAAACGTCCACGACCTCATGGATGCCTTAGCTGGAAAAAAAAGAAAAAAAAAAGATAATGGGAATAGATTAGTGGGTAAGTGTGAGTAGAAAGTTGGAATAGTGAATAGAAAAATTCAAAAAGTGAGATTTACTATCTAATTTTACCACAAGTTGTGATTTGACTACACCAAAATAACTGTCAATCTATTGCTCCCACTTTATATAATAGATAGAAAGATGTAAGACGGTAAGAGTGAGGATTACCTTTTACTAGAGAGTACTGGAATATGTTTTTTCCTTTGATCAGTCCGGTGCTGCATCAATGAGCTAACTTTTTCTTTCTTTTTTCTTTTGCCTTATGTGTATAAGAGGAAGAAGTATGGCTATAAGACTTCAGGGAATTGCTCGATTATGTAGTTGACACTATTGACTGAAAGAAAAAGAAGGATTTCGATGATATGTAGGTACTATAACTAAGGGGAAAAAAGGTTTTTTTTAGGCTATGTAGAATAACTAAATAAGAATTACCTTAAATTTCTATTGTCTTTAGCTCTTACTACTTATCTATGCGAGATGGCGAAAATGAATTTATTAAGACTCTGAACATAGATCTCGTTGTGATTAAAGTCCAATTTAATATAGTCAGAAATCTTAATAAAAGCGAACCTGCTTGGTGAAAATGAAAAGAAAGTATTAGCCCTTTTTGAGACCCTCTATTGGATTAATTCTTTCTTTAGGTTGTGGTTGGTTGAATTGACTTTAAGACTTAAACAGTCACTAAAGAACTTTAAATTAGCGTTGCACATGTAGGAAGATTGGGGAGATGATTAATCACCCGTTTTCTCTTATATTTCCATTATGGGGTGCCTATTAGATGATGTCATTCCTTTTATCTTTCCCATTTAAGGTTACATATAAAATGCCATGTACAGTAAATAGCTTTGTGAGGTTCTGGAGAGTGGCCTCCTGTCCCTTCCCGACACAATTGCTGTTGGTCATTTGCCGTCCTCATTGCATGTAATCATCGGATGTGAATTATCTGACATTTTCTTAGTTCGCAAAGGGCCTTAAATTTCAGAAGGGTTGTCTAGAAAATCTGAAACAGGTGAGTCACGATTGTGCATTCTTGGTTCTTTCTGCTTAAATTTACTCTCAATTTGCTTGCTCTGCCTAGAAGTGATTATTTGGTATTGACAGCTTCCTCAAGTAACAGTCCAAGGAGGTGCTACCTTTGTTTGTTGGGAAGGTTGCATGCTATATCACCTGTTTCCATGTAATTATGTGGTTATTAACTGTCTCCACTCCATTTTCTCTAATGGCTTTATAACTACCTTGATTGAATGATGAGTTGCACTGGCAAACAACATCACAGCTTTGTCCAGTTATGATGCTTTATAGCTCTCTCTCTCTCTCTATATATATATATATATATATATATATATCTCCTAATTGTTCTTATCAACATACCTCGTGCGTCCTCATTGTATGATCTGTTTGACACCCCAACCCCCTCCTCCCCAAGCAACCCACAATTTCCTCCAACCTTGTATATTTGACAAAGAAAAATGGCTCAAAGTAGGCAATTTACATTTTGCGACATACAGGACGAGATTCAACCCCTGGATCAGCCGCAGATTGGGGGGGGGGTGGTGAACCCCTATACCACTAGGCTATTCATATGATCTCATTAGGTAGAGTATGAAAGTACCAAAAAAGAAGAGGTACTGCTAAAGTGCATAATCTTACAGCCAATCCAATTTCGGCAGCTATCAGGCATGTTTTCTTCCTATAATGGTGGCAACAAACATGAATTTTCAGACTCTTTGGTCTCGTACCTACAGAGGAACCACACAATTCTCTAAAAATGTTTGAATTTGAAGGACTTTTGGGATCATCCCCTCTAGTTGCCCTAGTTGATTGAATGTGAGGTTCACAGATGATACGGATGTTAAGCCAGGTGTTATGAAGTCTCAACGGCGGGAATGGGAGATTATCGGTAAGTTAATAAATAAGAGAATACTGAAGATTCGAGCCATAGAATTTATCAAGTAGGGCGAGGTGTTATAATACCACATAAATTTGTTTTGAGATGGGTCTAATGGGTCAACCCTGTCCAGGTTTTTCGCAATGACGAGAGGATTTTGCCTTTATGCAATATGTTTAGAACATAGAAAGCTGTGAGAAGACCCATATCTTTAGGATATCACCATTGAACATGTTCTTTGATAAGTCAATCGATCTGGTTTTCAGTTCATACTCAAACCATCATGCTTCCAAGTTGAAAAAACCTTTAGTTGGTCGATGAGTATGAACGACCATATCTTAACCATGTGGTTTATGAGTATTATTTGAACTAATATCGTGATATCTCGGTTGTGTTACCTGAGGCTCTAGAGAAGTCGGAATAGGAGAGTACTCTTGGGATTTATCAAGCAACTTATTCCCATGGTGATATTCATAAACATATGGGTCGTCTCACATTTCTATATGCTCTGCGTCACACGCCTAATTCAGTAATTCTGTCATTGTTCTCAAATTCTAGACAAGCTTGAATCGTTAAACCCGTATCCTCATCAGTCCTTGCCAAGTTCAAAAGCATGTAGAACGGCAAATTCAAATAAACAGGTTATGTTACATTTAGGGAGGCACTATTTCCACGTCTTTTCCCAGGAAAGTGGGACATATTTTATTTCCCATGTGAGAAAGGACCATGTGAAAATATCAAAAACACATGAAAATATCAATTTCCTAAGTTTACTTAGGGCTAAGTAAAAAATCAAAATTAACCCCGAAACCGCACCAAAAATCGACCAAACCACACCGATTGAGCTACACCAACAGTTTCGTCGTATGTGGCAGCTTTAGAATGGTTGGAAAACTCCAAATGCAGTTTGGGTGCGGTTTTGTGAGGCTCTCGAAGTGCTCTTATATTATATTATATATATATATATATATTAAATTTGGGATGTGATGTATGGATGACAATGGTGTAGTGCGTTTTCGGTTTTTCAGTGATTTGAAGTCGCACCAATATTAAAAATTGCATCGGTTCAAGATTTTTTTTATATTTTGAATCACACCGACTTGAACTGGTCAAAATTACTAATATTTTTGATTTAATATTTGTTAAATTAGTTTAATATTTTTACAATACATTATAATAACATTCATTAAAATAACTCGAGAAATATTAACAAGTTATATAAGAATATATGTTTTAATTAAAATTTCAATAACGTTTATAATTTTAACCATATCAACTATATATAAAAATATTTATAAATTAACTTTTGATATGCAGAAGTAAAAAATAATTAAAATATATGTTTTTGTCTCTCTCTGATTATATATAATACTATATAAAAATAATAATATTATGAAATATGGAGAGATAATTAAAATAAACATTTATATATAGAGCAGTTCAAGGACCGGTGCATAACCGATTCAAGTAGTGCGGTACAGTGCGGAGCATTGGTGGTTTTGAGACAAATACCAAAATTGTACTGCACCGGTCTTGGTTTAAATTTTTTTGCACCAAAATCGCACTGATGAGGCCAACGGTTCGGATAATAATCGGTCGGTTCGACCGGTTTTGGATCGATTTCGGTTCAAACCTTGGATGTATGCATTTGGAATCATTATTTCTAATCTTTCTGTTGGTGTGGTCATGTGTGTGATGCGCTCTTGCCAATGGTATATGATCCTTTTGGTATTGCTTATTGTTTCACTATTTTAGTACGATCTCTTAATTTTGTATCTCACATTATTATTGATACGACTTATTCTCTCATTCAATTTTTCCTATTATTTGTAAAATGGTTTAGTATTTGAATTACTTTTGTTGTCCCATTTCCTATGGAATTACATAGTAATATATAGATGTTTTTTATACATAAAGATGAATTTGATGTATTTAATATTATTGTTTATTATGTTAATTAGTTTCGGAACCGAAACCGAACCAAATGAAACCGCACTGCACCAACCACAAACGGTGTCATGTGCGGTTTTAAGACTGTCAATCTATTGCTCCCACTTTATATAATAGATAAAAAGATGTTAGGTGGTAAGAGTGTGGATTAGCTTTTACTAGCGAGTACTGGAATATGTTTTTTCCTTTGATCAGTCCGGCTTGGGGGTTGTGCTGCATCAATGAGCTAACTTTTTCTTTCCTTTTTCATTTGCCTTAATAGTCCTTGTATAAGAGGAAGAAAGTATGGCTATAAGACTTCAGGGAATTATTCGATTATGTAGTTGACACTATTGACTGAAAGAAAAAGAAGGATTTGGATGATATGTAGGTACTATAACTAAGGGAAAAAAAGGTTTTTTTTAGGATATGTAGAATAACTAAATAAGAATTACCTTAAATTTCTAATCTCTTTAGTTCTTAATACTTATCTATGTGAGATGGCGAAAATGAATTTATTAGGACTCTGAACATAGATCTCGTTGTGATTAAAGTCCAATTTAATATAGTCAGAAATCTTAATAAAAGTGAACCTGCTTGGTGAAAATGAAAAGAAAGTATTAGCCCTTTTTGGGACCCTATATTGGATTTATTCTTTCTTTAGGTCGTGGTTGGTTGAATTGACTTTAAGACTTAAACAGTCACCAAAGAACTTTAAATTAGCGTTACACATGTAGGAAGACTGGGGAGATGATTAATCACCCGTTTTCTCTTATATTTCCATTATGGGGTTGGCCTATTAGATGATGTCATTCCTTTTATCCTTCCCATTTAAGGTTACATATAAAATACCATGTACAGTAAAAAGCTTTATGAGGTTCTGGAGAGTGGCCTCCCTCCCCTTCCCAACACAATTGCTGTTGGTCATTTGCCGTTCTCATTGCATGTAATCATCGGATGTGAATTATCTGACATTTTCTTAGTTTGCAAAGGGTCTTAAATTTCAGAAGGGTTGTTTAGAAAATCTGAAACAGGTGAGTCACGATTGTGCATTCTTGGTTCTTTCTGCTTAAATTTACTCTCAGTTTGCTTGCTCTGCCTAGAAGTGATTGTTTGGTATTGACAGCTTCCTTACGTAACAGTCCATGGAGGTGCTACCTTTGTTTGTTGGGAAGGTTGCATTGCTATATCACCTGTTTCCATGTAATTATATGGTTATTAACTGTCTCCACTCCATTTTCTGTAATTGCTTTATAACTACCTTGATTGAATGATGAGTTGCACTAGCAAAAAACATAACAGCTTTGTCCAGTTATGATGCTTTATATCTCTCTCTCTCTCCCTCCCTCTCTCTCTCTATATATATATGTATGTATATGAACAATGATCCATATCATGTATTTGTTATGGATCAAAAATTGACAAATATTATCTCTGCCTTCTATTACAATTATGAAGGGTCAAGATTAAAAAACAATATCCGGCGTCCGCTGGAATTTCTAGCTGACTGGACTAAACAATTTTTTGGACTGTAATACCCCCAATTTGGCCAAGTCGGGAGCAAAAAAAGTCGGTCTGTAATCAACCTGCAATAACCGCTGTTAAAGAATTGGGGCAAAACAGCAGCAACGATCACGTCGATTCATAGCATTCCGAGCGGCGATTCATAGCTTTGCACATGACACATCGCAAAACCCTTCCATTGGCAGCAAAACTTCAAATTTTGCATACAAGCGTGTTCAATTTGTATTATTTGTCAACTTAATCAACGTTTAATCGGTGAGTTTTTCGAATTAGAAGGTTAAGAATTGAAAACTTTGCATAATTGGGAACCCATCTATCTTTGTCCAAAAAATGCTCTGATTCTAGGAACTACTGGGTATTGGTTGTTTATAGCTGCAAATTTGAAACGAACATGGTAACTCTTTTTCTTTTTAAGTTACTGTTGAAGTATCTACTCTTTTGAAGATTGTTATTTAGTCTGCTTTTGTGAACTCTTGAGGTGAAAAGTAGTAAATTTTATTAATTGGCTTCACTTCATGTCAGTTAGTGGCAAGCATTAGTTGAACAATACTGATATTGCTATCATAATGCAAAGTGTAGCTCGGTTTAGTAGAGGTCACATCAGTTTTAAAAAATGTGTTATAATTCCAATAAAGAACACCTTTACCAAAAGTCATGCATATGACCTTTATAAAACTTGATTGATTCTTCATACAGGTATACGATGGTGCCAGCTTCTTTGTACCTTGGTTTTGCTGCTTCAATAATATGGGTTGGTCAGGTGCGAGTCTCTTATAGACTTCGTTAATTCATGATAGCAGTAAATCTTACATTTCTTTAATTGCTGTACTGTTGTGTATCAGGGCACATATCTTACTTACACTGTAAGCAGTCATGCATATGATCACAATCTACGTGAAGGAACTGTAATTGCTAAATTTAACGGAGAATTTTGGGGATATTTTGTCTGTCACCAGGTGTAACTTTTGAACTTTTTCCTCGTATAGTTAACTATTTGATATCATGGATCTAAATTCAATTGTTAATAGTAATGCTTTCGATTTGTACCAACAGTTTTCTGGTCTGTATTAATGCGCAGTTAGTTGGAAATCTCATCCCTCTTGCTCTATTGAAAGGCGGAAAGGTATTGCTACATTTTCGAATCAATGTGCTGATCTTGATCTGATTTGTCAAATATAAGAGCTTAATTTTTTGTTTCTGTGTCGATCTGATTGTGATGAGTGATATGTATGATCTGTTGCAGATCTGTGAACTAAGTCCTATTGTGCGGTTGAAATTTTGGAATTTACTCTTTTGCGTGCTTCTGTTTCTTAGTCAGACTCTGGAAATTGATAGCATTGATCTTGATTATGGTTAGATACGTTTATGATAATTGGAGTGATTATTCTATAGTGTTGATCTGTTTTATTAGAGATGAAAACAATGGAATTAGTTGTTGGACGATTGTTTGAAGCCTGTTTTGACAGAGTTTTCAGTTTCTCGCTCAAAAAACTTTCTACATTACATTATAAATTTCAGATTTGAATAAGAAATCTAAAATGACCACTAGAAATGTTCAAAATATATGGAGCAGCTTGCATCATTAGAATCCTGAAGGCATAAGCCCAGATGGAGCAGCTTTAAATCCGTTGAATATTTGCTCCGTAGATCAAGTAGAAGAACTAAAAGTATTAATCAGAGTTATCCCATTGTGGTCTGCAGGGATCACAATGTCATAAGCACGAATCAGAGTTCATTTCCATTGCTCCAAACCAAGTCCATGTATATACAATCCCAAGTTATGGTGCGAGCATTGCCTTATAAATGTATAAATTAGGTGGTGTTTGATTGCATCTTAATGATTGCATCTTAATGCATTTTAAGAACTCACCTCTTAATACATATTAACAACCCATATATTTGTATTAAGAGGTCCTCTAAATAGTTTAGACTCATATTTGTATCTTAACTATTTAGAGGACCTTTTAATACAAAAATGTGGGCTGTTAGAATGCATTAAGAAGTGGACTGTTAAGATGCATTAAGATGCAATCAAACACCACCTTATAAGTAAATCTTTTAACCATGTTTATATAATTATAATTAAATTAAGCACATAAATTTATATGTACTTATTGGTGTATTGTGATTATGTTATAGATATTTACCAATGTTCTTGATACATACATGCATACCAATTCATTCCATGCTATTTACTAATATCCTAATTATGCATATG
The DNA here is from genome assembly GCA_034770075.1 of Aralia elata. Classification (NCBI taxonomy): domain Eukaryota; kingdom Viridiplantae; phylum Streptophyta; class Magnoliopsida; order Apiales; family Araliaceae; genus Aralia; species Aralia elata. Next base: position 89,866,787 of record CM068377.1, on the reverse strand, counting down.
CCATATATTCTGCAGTTGGGATGTCCACTATTAGTTACTGGTGGAAAACAATGATAAGAGTAAGACTAATGGATCATAAAAACAAACAATTAACATAACTAAGATACTTCTCATTGCTCAAAGCTCCAATAGTGAGATTATGTTGTAGTTTAACTGAAGTAGGAGACATTGTCGTTTGAAATGGCGCCAACTATGGCGGTCGCAAATGTTGTTGGAGTGTACATTGGATTAGAAGAGGAGGAAGTAGTAGGAGGAAGCGTTGGTGGAGGTGGCGATGGCAGCGATTGTGATGGTCCATCATTAATAACAGATACATTAGCCCCAACAGAAAGTATATTAGTTACATGATGATGGGAATTAGAAAGAATTACTAGGATATTATTGTTGGTTTCCCTACTAGTAGTATAATATTTGTTGTATCTTAGTATCTAAGCCCTTACTGCACTTAAACAAATGTTACTAGTAATATAATATTTGTTGGAACTTTCTTCCAGCAAGTTTCTTTAGTATCGGTAGCAATCTCCCAATCCTTTTAATTTTTTTTTTAAAATGTAAATTTTTAAAAGTTAATCAACTAATAAGAGGTAAAATAATTACCGGCCTCCTTGCTCGAGCAGCTTTTTTAATACCCTTTTTCCAGGGCCAACGCTTCTCAGTAGTGACACCATATATTTGGACATATTCCATTGCATACATCGGATGTCCTTCGCAACCCGTTCTGTTTCTTTGTGTACCTTCTAAAGGTGTACAAACTCCTCTGCCTCATAAAGGTTGTCTATGAGTTCATTCTTTGACAATTGTAGAATACATACTCTCATCAACATATTTATCTTTTCCTGAGACCTGGAAAAAGGATTTTTCCGTTGTGCGAGTGCTAAATGTGCACATTAGAATTTCGGAAGGCAATCTAGGGAAGGTGCTAGCTAGTTGAGAAAAAAGCTTGGATGAGAAAAAAGTTTGGAGAAGTTGTTTGTATGTCACAAAGGTCGTTGTCTTAGTAGCGTTTGGAGAAAAAATGTTGCTTGCTATGTTTGCCAATAAATTAGTGTTTGGTTTGGAGTATAAGGACTCGAACATACCTTGAAACTTGCAATATATGGTGGGATGTCATTGTAAATCTAGAAAAGTGTATTTCGGAAAAAGTTCCAGAAATGAAAGAACAAAGAGGAAGGGAGTTTTTGTATAAAGTAATGCATGAAAAAATTTGAAAATGTATTGCAAGTTCTGATTTTATACCTCTATTATATATGGTATGAACTTGAATCTATTTGCAATAACTATAAAAGTCATTCTTTACCTAAAGAGTATTAAGAACAAAATTGGGACGAAGATGAGATACCTCTTGAAGAAACAGATGAAGTTGAGGAAGAAAAATGTGATTTTTTTCGAAAAAATCTCGAAAAAAGAAGACGTACGAGAAGAGTTGTGTTGACAAAAGTATGAAACTTGAAGATAAGAACAAAAAGAAGATATATAAAACGAAGAAGTTGAAGAGACGTCAAGTGAATAAACATTTGAAGTAAAAGAAAAACAAAAAGAAAAAAGAGAAAGAAAAGATACATGAAGAAGCAAAAGAAATTGAAATTATAATTGATGAAAATCAAAAATATTGAAGAACTTGTCAAAATTGAGAAAGTGGAAGAAAAAATTGTTGATGAAGATTACAAGTTTGAAACTTCAGGTATGATATTAACATTCACTTCGGAGAAAGTAAGTTCATTTGATGAATATTTGGAGAAATTTGAGAAAAACATATTATGTCAAGAATAATGATTTTGGATTTGGAGCGTCAAACATTGGGTAGACTCCAAATGGGTAAACATTGAGAAATACTTTAATTAAAAGAAGTTTACAAATAGTAAAATGGTGAATCAACAAAAGAATTTAATGAAGCACGAAAAATGTGAGAAGTTAGAAAGCAAGAAGAACAAGTGAAAACTCTAAACATGTGTGAAGTTAGAAAGCAAGATCCAGAAGAACAAGTGAAAACTCCAAATATGTGTGAAGAAGAAATATGGAGGCACAAATTAAATTGAAGAAAAGAAAGAATATTCTTACATTAATGGAGATTGCAAAGTTAATGACTCAAGTTTTTAATTCAAGAAAATTCAAGTTCAAATCAACATTCAAGCCATTTACATCAATGGATATAGTAACAGAAGTTCTTACGGTTGAAGGCATCGAAAGATCGAGATTAGGAAGATTTTCAAGAAGGCCATTCATTTTTTTTTTGAATTTTTTCAAATTTATAAATTAAATCAAGTTTAAGAAGGGGTGTTGAAAATATAAACTTGATTTAAATATTATTAGTAATTTGTGTTGAGAATATTCAGTCTATATATACTCTTCTGAAACCATATCTTGACTTAAAATGTTAATCTATTTGGTCTATGGACCATTATTATTAGGGGTGAGCATTCAGTTATTAACCAAACCGAATAAGCATTTCGGTTATAATCGAAAATCGGAATTCAACTGTTTTAAGTATCCGAATTACTAACTGAAATATACGATAACCGAATAATCGAATTAATTATTCGGTTATTCGGTTAATAACCGAATTTAATAGTTTGTAACTTTGCATAAATTAACAACAGCAATCAACTGAATCGAGTGGCAACAACAATACAACATTCAGCAAAGCCTGAGCAGGTCTAAAATTAGTAATTAACATGATTAAAATTAACAATACATAATTAACATGATTCAAATTTTCAGTACATAATCCATAATTTCACAAAGTCTAGGGCCTCTAGGCATTGAAGTAGTGAAGTAATGAAGCAGTGAATCACTGAAGCATAAGTATAACATCATAACTGTAGAAGCCGTGAAGCACCGCATCAGTAAGACCATAACAGCAGAAGGCTAGAAGCAGTGAAGCACTACAACAGTCAGCAGGCAGCAGCAACCATCACTCAACATACACAACAGAAGAAATAGACACAACATTTAGGCAGCAACATGGAGGCTGCAGCACAACAAAAGCCAGAAGCAGGTCAGCAACATGCAGGCAGTAATTGAAATCTGAAAGAAGAATAATGCATGCCAGCTTATAAGAATGAATATAACTGAATATAACTATATAAGAATGCAATATCATATTTGCAGGAATATGCTAACTGAAATATACGATAACCGAATAATCGAATTAATTATTCGGTTCTTCGGTTAATAACCGAATTTAATAGTTTGCAACTTTGCATAAATTAACAACAGCAATCAACTGAATCGAGTGTCAACAGCAATACAACATGCAGCCAAGCCTGAGCAGGTCTAAAATTAGTAATTAACATGATTAAAATTAACAATACATAATTAACATGATTCAAATTTTCAGTACATAATCCATAATTTCACAAAGTCTAGGGCCTCTAGGCATTGAAGCAGTGAAGTAATGAAGCAGTGAATCACTGAAGCATAAGTATAACAGTAGAACTGTAGAAGCCGTGAAGCACCGCAGCAGTAAGACCATAACAGCAGAAGGCTAGAAGCAGTGAAGCACTACAACACTACAGCAGTCAGCAACCATCACTCAACAGACACAACAGAAGAAATAGACACAACATTTAGGCAGCAACATGGAGGCTGCAGCACAACAAAAGCCAGAAGCAGGTCAGCAACATGCTGGCAGTAATTGAAATTTGAAAGAAGAATAATGCATGCCAGCTTATAAGAATGAATATAACTGAATATAACTATATAAGAATGCAATATCATATTTGCAGGAATATGCAGTATGCTTCAAACATCACAATCAAAATCCATAAAGGCATCACAATCAAAATCCACATTCTTTTCAATATAACAACTAACAAGGCATGTTGTAATTTAATTTAATTTAGGAATATAACAAGGCATGTTGTAACTCGATCTTCAATATATAAAAATGAACAGATCTTAATAGCAATATTACAATAGCAATAGTATTATTTCCCAGTGCAAAGTTAGAACTGTTCAAGTAGCATGGCCTTTCCCTGGTAACCATAATTAGGATATAATTTTCTCTCAACCCAAAAAACAATAAGAGGTTTATGGTTTCTCATAGCAACTTAGGCACTTAGCAAGAAGTTGTAGCAAGTAGCAACACACTGGAAATCATTACAGTTCGAACTAAACCCGGCCCACAATCCAATAAACAACTCCAATTAAAAAAAAAATTGAGAAACAAAATCTGTTTAACTACTCCAAACCATATAATTTTATACAACAAGATTAATTATTAAATTCTTTAAAATTTATTTTATAATGTTTAACATATCAGTGAACAATAAATATTCAATCATTCATTTCTCAAACACATGTAAACTATAGTAACAGTATGCATTAGTAGCATTATGCAAAGCTGGATCAGGTACCCGTTTCAATTTTTATGCTGTGATCCACAAAGAAGCAACACTATTCTTATTTAATAACTAATAAAGGAGAAGATAAAACTGGCATAGCTAAAACATAGCCAATTAGCCCTAAATTACTATATCAGTCAAAAACTTTAAACTTATTAATTAAACTATGTATGGATTAATTTTGTATGTAAGTAAGCAACCAAATAGTGGAGAGAAATATAACTATATAAGTAGATACCTCAGAGATAGAGAGTTAGAGACCGTCGGAGGAGAGAGGAACTTCAATGAAATGGGGGTGTTCTGTCCAAACTTTGGTCCGTTCGGACTTCGGAGGCGGAGCGGAGTTGCGGTTTGGGGACTGCCAAACTGGGATTTTGGCTTTTGGGTTAGGGCACTAGGGCAAGGAGTGAGAAATCTGAGGGGCGATGGCTGAGGGAGTATCGAGATCGAGAGAAGATTTGAGATCTGAGGGTTGAGGGCTGAGATCTGAGAGATCGATTTGGTGAGAGAAGATGAGAGATGAGAGTCAACTGTCGAAATAGATCTTCTTGCTTATCTGAGTCTTCTGAGTTCTGAGATTAGAGAGACTCAGACAGAGAGTATGATGTTAAGCCTTAATTTTTTTTTCTATTTCGGTTATTTGGTTAACCGAATAACAAGAAATCGAAAACCAAACCCGAACCCAAATACCAAAAATAAAATTGGATATAACCGAATTATAAAAAATAACCAAATAACCGAAAAAATTCGGTTAAAAAATTTCGATTCGGTTCGGTTATTCGGTTTTATCCGTTTTTTGCTCAGTCCTAATTATAACATATATGACTTTTTCTCCTTGTGTTATGATGTAAGACTTTACTATCACGCGATATCTCAATAATCTCCCCTTTAACACGTGATCTCTCCTTTCACATGGACACCAAGCTCCCCCTTGAACTTTAACCATACTTTTTTGAGCATAGCTTATCACTTCTTCTAGTTGACGAGTCACCATTTTTATGATGTGAGACTTTACTATCAGTCTATCACGCGGTATCTCAACAATCTCCCCCTTAACACGTGATCTCTCCATCCACATCAACACCAAGCTCCTCTTTGAACTTTAACCATACCCTTTTGAGCATAGCCCATCACTTCTTCTAGTTGACGAGCCACCCTCTTCATTATTCTTTTGTTTGATCTACCAAGAGCCTCTACCAAGCCAATACATAATCTATCAAACATCTATAACTCATTGAGCCTAGCTAATCACGTCTATCCCTAATGACGAGCCCACACTCTTCAATATTTCTTTTCAAGAGCTAATCAAGAGCCTCTACGAGAAGAGTCCACCACTTGCCCAATGAATTATTTTCGTCCATCATGTGCACAGTCCATATCATATTCATGACCCAATCCCATAGCCATGACTTTGATACCAATTGTTGGGGGGAATATTACGTCCATATATGCTCATCTGAAATCATATCTTGACCCAAAAAGTTTACCTATTTAATCTATGGTCCGTTATAGCATATATGTCCTTATTTTTTCTCCTTGTGTTCCGATGTGGGACGTTACTATCACACGATATCTCAATAAATTGTGTTAGTACATGAATAAGTGTGAATATAAGTTCATGTTACATCATGTATGTTTATGAATGTATTTAGAAGTGTCTTGGAACATGTATAATTAGGTTCATGTACTTGTATTTGGTCAAGTAGTAATTATTAGAGTGACTTTAGAATTGTCTTAGGAGTCTTATATATAATCTTGTAAGTGAGTCATTTTATGCAAGGTGTAAAGTGTAAGTGAGAGAGAAGTGAAATTCAAGTGAAATGAAGTGAAACAATTCTATCTCTACTTGCTCTCTAAATTATACCCTCTTTCATATTTTCCAACACGTATCATAAATTAATGATGCTACAATTTTTTTACTGATCATTAATTTGTTCATATTGTATTTTAACCTTCCACTCCTTTATTAGTTGCTGGAGGAAAACAATGATAAGAGTAAGACTAGTGGATCGTACAAGCAAAAAATTAACATTAATTAACTAATATACTTCTCAATGCCCAAAGCTCCAATAGTGAAAGTATGTATAGTAGTTTAACCAAAGTAGGAGACATTGTCGTTCGAAATGGTGCTATAGTTGGTGGCTGTTGATGTTGCTGGAGTGTACATTGAATTAGAAGAGGAGGAAGTAGTAGGAGGCGTTGGTGGCGGTGGCGGTGGCGGTGGCGGTGATTGTGATGGTCCATCATTTATAACAGATACAGCAGCCCCAACAGAAAGTATATTAGTTACATGATGGTGGGAATTAAAAGGAATTACTAGGCTATTATTGTTGGTTTCCCTACTAGTATTATAATATTTGTTGTATCTTAGTATCTCAGCCCTTACTGAACTAAGTTCAGCTTGCAAGGATTGAACTTGCTGCTGCAAAGCTGAAATTGCACCCATGCAACCGTAAACTGGATCTCTTAGCCTGACATTCGCCTCATACACCAAACTATTTGCAGCATCGGCTCTTTGAGTCTCGGGAACCTCCTGAAGGATAGAAGGTGGATGGATCAATTAACAACTATTTACACACACACACACACACACACACACACACACACATATATATATATATATATATATATATATATATATATATTAATCAAAACCATATCCCATTAATTAAAAACAAATCAAATCTTATGCCACGTTTGGAGTACAATAATCCAGGTGGAAATAGAATAATTCATTACTATAGAATGAAAAAAAATGTGTTTAGTTGATCTATTAAAATAAAATAAATCATTCTCCTTTTTGTCAAATTTGTAAAGTTTATTACTTAGGGGAGGATATGGATTGATTCTGGTCATGAGAATCATTCATCTCTATATTTCATTCTTTCTCTATTTCATTCTCTCAATTCAAACTTAGTACGTACCGTTAACAAGACTAGCTACGTAATAACTACTTGATAGCATATATATTGGTACTAGCTACTAATTAAATTAAATTACTTACCATTAGCAACTTGGAAACATTACTCGCACCAAAGACTTTGTGAACAGAAGCAAACTTTTGGGGTTCATGTGGGGAGAAATAGGGAGAAAAGGGACATTCTTGAGCACACCGTCTTCTTAGCAACTTACAAGCTGCGCAGGGTGTGATCGTATTTAAAGTTCCTGGACTTCCCAACATCATATGTCTCCTCCCCATATTAATTAGGGAACTAGAGGCATTTATATCGGACTCTCTCTTGATCTTCTTTCCTATCTCATCATCAAATTTCTTCCTGCAAGTTATCCGCGTATGATTAATTAGTTAAAATGGTACGTAGCATACTTACACGAAAACTGGTTGCCAATAACAAAGCTCCTTAATTTGTAAATCCCTTAATTTATTATAACAATTTGTAAAACAAGTGCAGCAATTAGAACAAGCTAGGGAAGAAAGATGAGAAGATTAAGTATGCAATTTGTTTGATTACCTTTCTCTGGACATTAAAGCATGCTATCTGTACTTCTGTGTATGGAGAGAGGACTGAGAGAGAGAGAGAGTGTATGCGAGAGAGAAAGAGAGAGTTAGGAGTGTGAGAGGATTATACAAACAGAGATAAAATGATAGGGTACTAGGGACTAGATTGAGTAGATAATTTCGTTTGCTCATTACGACCCTCGCTAGGCCCTTGCAAATGGATTTAGTTTGAAGTATATATGAGGGTCGAGGGAGGATATAATTGTCAGTTAGAATTTAAGATATTAATTGAGTCTAAAGATGAATTACTCCTTCCCTCGTATTAAAGATATAATAAGTACACTTTTTATACCGTTTAAGAAAAAATAAATAAGTAGAGGAGACCGAATAAATAATTTTTTATTTTAATTACCTACAATGAAATTCCATGTAATCATACTAAAAAAAAACAAGTGAATTCTAGTTAAGCATTTTTGAAAATAAAATAAATTTAATATAACATTTTAAATTTGAATTATATATTTTAAATATCTTTTATAGGACATTATTTTTATAGTTGAATAAGGACTGAGTACGCGACATGTATTGATAGCGGTACATTATATTCCGTCTCAAAAAAAATCCTTTTAATAAAAAGAATTTGCTCCATAAAGAAAGTATAAAAGTAATATATAGGTTTTTTGAATAATTTTATTGTCATATTATAATAAGTTAACCAATAATTTATTATTTTAGGATAAAGTGGAAACAGAAATAGATCTTTAATAATTATAAATTTTGTAAAAAATGCTAGTTAGTTGGTCAAACTATTACTCCAGTTACAGTTACTCACGTGCGTGTCCTTGGTACGTGGTGGGGTTGACCTTCTGAAGCAACTATTATCTCTCTGGATTTGCTTAATGCGCTCCCCCTAGTGCATGTGGTCTTTAATTATTTGCGTCTTCTCCAGGAGAGAAATCGAGACGCCTATTATAATTGCTTGCAGTACTGTCTCATTAATTAATTAATTTAAAGGCAACAAGTTAGTTTTTGTTTCTATATCAAAAAATGATTTAACTTCCGACTCTCTCTTTTTATTTTATTCTTTTATGGAATATTCAGGTAATATAATTAAACAAATTGAAAAAAATAATCTGAAGTGAAGTTACATCTAGCTGTAACAGAACTCCAAATTAACTCTGAGCTAGCTATTAATGGCTTGGAGTGAAAATAAAGTCGATCATGATTAGTTTCTTGTCAAAATCGAGAACCCACTTTTCATAAAAATGCCCATATTTGGGATCTAGCTCCAAAACAATCAATTTAATATCATGCAGCAACATTGCCGTGTGGAAACTGCTACCAGTTCCTTGGACTATTGATTCAAATTATATATACACATAATTTTTAACAAATTTACTGCTATTAATAGCGAATAACATTTTTTTAATAAATTTAAGCTGTCAATTTCTTATATAAATAGTCAGAGATAAATTTGTCTAAATAATATCATATCAAACATTTGTTATTAATATTATATTTTAGCTCCCCTAAAAAATAATTTTTGAAAAAAATAATTTTTGACTTCATCCCTATACATACATACATGCATGCATACATGCATATATATATATATATGAAAATTGGCATGGTAATTGTCTTGGGTGACGTCATTCTAAAAGATCCGGAAAGCGCACAACGCAGAAAACGCATGCAGGTTTCTATTTGAATTTTACGCAGAAAACGCATGCAGGTTTCTATTTGAATTTTTTTCAAGTGATGCATTTAAATAGAGTATACAAGTTGTTCTCTATATATAGCGGGGTTTCATAAATTTGTATTCTTTCTTAGTTGGTTATACTATTCGATAAAACTCACCATCAGTTTCTTTTTACTAACTGCTATATATAGTTCTATTAACTACTATTGACTAACGAATCTTTTACGAGTGCAGTATTAATTTTGTTATACTTGAAAATGTATTACACTTTAGTTGTGGCAGCATAATGTTTTATTACAAAGCACATACTATATGGAGTAAAATATATATATATATATATATAAGGGCGGAGCCAGGATTTTTTTCCTAGGTGGGCTACCGCGCAGTAAAAAATTTATAATTTTATAAATAATTTGTCGGGGGTTCGGGGGCTGTGCCTCCGAGCCAATTTTTTTAGATAATTTTATATTTTTGGGCCGGTTGCATATGTAAAACATGTATTTAATTACAATATTGTTAATATTACAAGTAATAACATTATATTATATATATATGTATACACTCCTTATTGACCTCTAATATTCCTTTCTAATCACAAATTTGTTACATATTTTTCCCTACCTTATACCTATAAAAAAAAAAAAAATTAGGGGGCTATAGCCCACCCAGCCCAAACGTGGCTCCGCCACTATATATATATATACACACACTATTGCAGTTAATTAGTTATAGTGGAATTGCTTCACAAACTGCATGACACTTCACTGAAATTAATATTTATTGAATATGCAGAGTTCCACTACTACATCCTTAGTAAAATTTCCATAAAACGATAGCGCAGCCTTCATGATAATAGTTGTGTACATGTTGGGAGAGAGACTGAGTATGACGTGCTAATTATTTTATCAAAGCACACATGCACATGATGGATAGATATTTCACCTACGTTTTAATTTCCCTTCAGAAAAGGAAGTATTATGCTAGAAGATTAATTAATTTTGCAAATTTTTTTAAAAGGTATGCATTGAGCAATGTTTGATTAACATACCTCAGTTTTATTCATTTATTAAGGTATCATAGATTATGGAATGGAATTAGGATTAATCTCTAGAATTTTGCTCAGCAATTACATGGGCCAAGAGATGGTCCACATATTTAATTAATACACCATCCAAAAATTTTAATTTAACTATTTTTATTAATGAAATCAAAAGGACACAATTGGTATTTTACCAAATTTAACCACGGACTTGGATCTAATATTGACTAAAGCGCTAGCAGTCGATGTCTCGATGTTGTCTCAGTCTAGCAATTAAGACTAAAGTACTTAATTTTTAGGTTTGAAGTTCAATTTTCACTCAAATGAATTTATTTTATTTTTTATGTGATTATATTATATTCTCTAAAAAGTAGAACTTGAGAATAAAACGATGACTAAAAGCAAAAATTAATGAACTAGGCTGTTGAGATGAATCAAACTCAATACTAGTATTAAATAGTCTGTAAACTGAAATGGTAGAAGTCTATTTTATTTTTTTAATTGTCCTCTTGAGATTCTGTGGTTGATATTATTCAAAGTGGGAGATGATTAGGAGGGAAATAAAAAAAAAGGTCTACTTGGAGGAGCACCGTAATGTATTAATATATTATTCCCTTCATATGTTCAATAACTATTTGGGTGTGACTGCAAGGAAGTGATGCCATCTCTTCTCGTTTGACCCGTATTTGTAGGCAACTAAGTCGCGCTTTGTTCACCAGCTCCATATTTAATCAAATGGAGTTGATATTAGCGAAAAATTGTTATGGACAGGGTAATTTATTTATTTAGATAAATATGTCTTTAATAAATATTTTTTGATGGTCCATATTTTAATAATAAAAGCATATTAACCCCCCCCCCCCCCCCCAAAAAAAACCCACTCACCCAATTTTGATCATGTTAATATTAATTCCATTAATGTAAATAGATGTCTGTTTGAATGATACAAAAGATTAATGATTGTTGGTACTCAAAAATGGTTGGTGCCATATAAGCCTTGCACACATTGTCAACTAGATCTTTTGAATGTTTGACCAAATGAATATGTGCCCACGAGTATATGTGGCATGAGTTAGGTCAAATAAATGGAATACCCTTTGATGAATTGAGTGGGCTGCAATGAGCAATGATTAAGTGAAGATATAATCGAATGGGCTTTTAGGAGTATTCATTGGGCCTAAGGGAAAATGAATAGTAATTACTGTAGTGGGACCCACAAAATTTGAGGCTGGAGCTTCATCACCAAAATACGGGCTTATGAGGCGCTTCCCTATAAGTGATAAATGGTTGGGCATGAATCCAAAACAAAGGTCTATGGGGCGGATCGTTCCCCCCATATATGATAGAATCCAGGGCAAGATAGCGCCTTGGGAACGTTAAACCTGAGCAATATTAAAGAATATAAGGAACTCACACATGAATGAGGCAAAGCCCATCCTAGGGAAAGGAACAAGGTCAAAGGACCTCATGTTATCCCTCAAGAATCTGGTTAGGAGCCATTAATAAAAGAGTCATTAATTCTAGAGTGGCTCTTGAGGATGTGGGGGAATTAAGGAATTCACACTGAGGTGAACCTGCCCATATATCCCAAGTGGTGAGCCACAAGACCAATTTGGGCTAAGGCTGGCTCCAATGGGCTGGCTTGGTGACCAGGAAAGAGGGGTAACTTTAGGCCTCACGATTCTTCCACTAGGGCAACTTACTTTCCCTGAGGAGAAAAGTGAGAAGTACCCTCAAGGAGACCTGTATGGCTCAATTTCATCCTAAGGCAAAGAGAATCGGGGGGGGGGGGGGGCTCTAATCATGAAGGATGCAAGAACACATTCGAGGATCATTACGGAAAGAAGGACAAGGGATTGATGTTGACTTATGATGTGATGAGAGGAATCATTTCCCTAACCAAGAAAGAGTAACCTCCAAACTTGTCAGCTAATTAATCTTAAGAACCTAGGGACTGATTAGGGAAGAGGATCTTAAGAAAAGATATCAAAAGATAAATTAGTGAATAGTGAGTAGATATTTAACCATATCCATGATAAACCTAAAGGGGCCCAACCTAGAAAGAGGATGAGACCCAAGGGGGTAGGAGACATGTAACTTATGTACATGTTAGGAATTAGAGGAAAATGAGTTGGATGGCTGGAGATTAGGGGGATCTAGAAAGAAAGGAAAGATATTTTATGGGGTAACTATTCATCTATCTCTGACCTTTTTTTCACCCCAGATCCATATGGAAATGAGTAGGAATAAGGAGGATAGGACCCATAGATAGTTTGAGGGAAAGCTTGTAGGAGTCAATAACCATAAATGATGAGCCAAGGTCAAAATTGATCTTGACATTCTCTAATTTCAGGGCTCTTCCTCCTTGTGGTCTGTGCTGTTGATGAAGCTGTTGTTGTGCTCCCCATGGTGCCTTAGGGATGAGCCTTTTCATAGTCTAGAAACCAATCAGTGGGCCCACCTGATGGCAAGCACTTGCATGCATGTTACTTTTTGATAAAAGTTATATTCCCTATTATTTCTGTAAGATTCTATCTCCATATGTCCTACACACTTATGTCATGCCTATAGCCCAATGTTACCCTTGAATTCGATCACCTTTGCTCCATCATCAACACGCAGTTCCATCTTGTTGACCCATATTGACTACGAACCCTAGGTGTCACCTTGCGTTTATCGAAGCCTTAAAAAACACCCCCACCAATGATTATATCCTTTCATAAATACATACACAAATATCCAGGGTCATTTCTTTTGAAAGATATAAATACTAAAATGTGTGAATTTATATATACCATTGTTATATGTCCATTACCATAAGAATATAACATAAAATTTATCATATTTTGGGGATAAAATAAAACAAATTAAAAGGACAAAATTTATTATTATCAAATGTGCAGGGACAAAAGTAGAGGGGATTTGTGAAACAATCTCCCTCCAACTCACTTATGATATCCTAACAAGCTGCCTAAATGAGTTAATTACAATTTAGAGCTCCCCTCACTTGAAACTTTTCTTCAATCATTGCAAAACAAATTATTGGCTAACCACTCTCGGCTTTTTTCTTTATCGAGAGTCAACTTTCATCAAGAATTAAACATCTTCTCTTCAATCACGCGGTACCAATTCTCAGATAAATGTACTCTTATACCAATTCTCGGCTAAACCTATCGAGAATTCAACATCGAGAGCCTTTGGGGAAAATACTAACCCTTCATCATGAATTCAACATCATCGCGTGTCCTTTGAAGAGGTTATCTGAAATTTAATTTATGAACCACCATCTTAAGGAGGTTTAAGAGTCCTAGATCAATCTTCACTAAAGATTATACTAATTATTGGGAAAGAACCAGAGAGTCCACGCGTCGCATGCTTACACACAAAAGGCATTAACACACATGTTTGGAACCCAAATTAAAAGCTTAATTCATTAAGATCTTGGTAATGGGTGGGTATTGGTGCACCCAACCTTGCGTGTCAATTATCTTAATCAAGTTGTGGTGGAAGACATGGAGAATGCCAACTATTGTGCATCAAGTAGACCATGATCCTTCTGCAAATCATGCTCGTCAGACATGGACGAGTCCACCTCTGCAGAAGAGGTCTCATATCCCAACTTGGCATGCAAAACCTTCTCATAGAAACCCATAGAAGCGTCCTATGGTCAAAAGGGATACCATCAATCCCACTGCAAGAGTGTCTCTGCGGACTACTTATCATGCAAGAAGAAAGAAGCCTAAGTCTTAGAAGTCCTTGGACTTCTCTATATTGTCAGATAGTAGGGATTATAGGCAGAGAAGAGGTCATCCTTACTAGCCCCAGGGAAATGAACGTGGCAATCATCGCAAATGCTAAGCGGGATCGACCTCTTCGCTCTAGGAGGAGAGATAAAAATAAAGAGCCTCAAGTATTGTCTCTTACTAGGGGTAATGACACGAGACCTCCTGTCATAGCTGGGGTAGCTATGACTAACCCTCTGAACCATCCTCTATATATACCCTAGTTACTCCCCTTGCCTTCAACATATCTTTCCCTTACCTTAAGTTGTATATGATTGTACTTGAACTAGGGGTACTATTGCAGCCTCATGTTCAAGCACGACTATCCCATGTACCCGTTGTTGTTGCTTTAGCAGCCCCAATTGCACCTATTCCGCAGCCATAACCAATGATTACTTTGGCTGCTGTTAAAGAAGTGGTCAATGGGCCTATTGATTAGAAGAAAGTAGGGAAGAGCTAGATACTCGCCCCAAGTATCCTTAAAGTTAGCACGTGCTCCTTATCCAGTAAAGTACAAACCTCTGATCTTTAATAAATATGACGTAATTTAAGGGAATGCCAAGGAACATGTGGTATGATATATAGATGCTCTAAGAACCTTTACATCTGAGTGTGATTTACATATGATCAGGGAGTTCCCCAAATCCTTGAACTCTTATGCTTACACATGGTATCACGCCTTAAAACCAGAATCAGTCAAGACATGAGATGAAATGGTAGGCTTGTTCATGGGGAAATACAAGATGGAAGGGCATCAACACACTATGTTGGATTTAGTAAAGGTAGTGTAGCGCCTTGGGGAAGACCTTATTGACTACATCAAGTATTTTTGGGGAGTGAGGAATCATTGCTTGGAAACTGATGAAATATGGCAATTGAAATGAAAGCAATATTGAAGACAAAGGATAGTGAAGCTTTTACATACACACACATTCATTTAGATTAACCAAATAGCCTATTTATAGGCTAATACAAATTACTAAAACATGATTGCTAATAGGCTACCCAAGAGACTCCTTAGACAAACTCATAATGACAACATAGGTACTACCCATCAGACTCTTAATTTATAGATAATGAGCTACCAAAAGTCCTAGGAAAGCCAAGAGACTAATTTATTTTATTAACAATCCCTCCCTTAAACTGATGTTCCATACCTAACATTCAGTTTAATAAGAGTCAAACTTTGAAACGCCATCCTTCATGCAAATTGAATCATTTGAAGTGCAAACACCAAGTAACTTCCTGAGCTTCTGAAATGCAGGAAATTTGAGAGGCTTTGTTAAAATATCAGCAATCTGATCTTCACTTTTGCAGTAAATAAGATTAATGACTCCATCATTCGTGAGATCCCTCAAAAAATGATATTTCACATCTATATGCTTGCTTCGACCATGTAAAACAGGATTTTTTGAAAGCTTTATTGCTGAACTGTTGTCACAATAAATCTGAGTAGGTCCATCCTCTTTCCAATACAGTTCTTTAAGAATTTTCTTTAGCCAAATAGCTTGACAAGCACAACCTGTTGCAGCAATAAATTCAGCTTCAGTGGTTGATAATGTAACAATAGGTTGCTTCTTCGATGACCATAAAACAGCTCCTGTCCCCATCATGAAAATATACCCAGATGTACTTTTTAGATCATCTGAATCTCCTGCATAATCACTATCCGTAAAGCCAAACAAATCTGACTTTTCTCCCTTCTTGTAAAACAATCCAAACTCCTTAGTACCTTGCAAGTATCGAAAAATTCTTTTTGCAGTCAAGAGATGAATCTCTGTAGGACACGCCATGTAGCTGCTAATCACACTTACATCATGCATGATATTGGGTCTTGTTGCCGTTAAATGCATTAAACTCCCCACTATCTGTTTGTAAAGAGTGTCGTCAACCTTCTTTCCTCCATTATCTTTGTTTAACTTTAAACCAAACTCAGATGGTGTATTTACAGGATTACAATCCTTCATCTGAAACTTGTCCAAAATTTCTTGCACATACTTCTTTTGAGAAACAAAAATTCCATCAGAGGACTGCACCACTTCAATCCCAAGAAAGTAATGCATCAAACCAAGATCTGACATCTCAAATTCAGCCATCATGGATTTCTTAAAACTTTCATACATGGTTGAATTTCCAGTATAGATTAAATCATCTACATATAAACTAGCAATGAGCATTTTTCCTCCATTTTCAATATTTATAAAAAGTGTATGTTCATAAGGATATTTTTGAAATCCTTCCTTCAAAAAATAAGTTTTTATACGATCATACCAAGCTCGTGGAGCTTGTTTTAATCCATATAGAGCCTTTTTTAACTTATATACTTTATGCTCATTGTCAATTTTCACATAACCAGGAGGTTGATCAATAAATACCTCTTCTTTGAATTCTCCATGCAGGAAAGCTGATTTTATGTCCAACTGGAAAATAGGCCATGAGTTTTGAGCTGCCAATGCAATCACCAATTTGATTGTGTCATGCCTTGCAACCGGAGCAAAGACTTCTTTATAATCAACACCAAACTCCTGTTTGTAGCCCTTAGCCACCAAACGTGCCTTGTGCTTGTCAACTTCTCCATTCTCCTTCAACTTTGTCTTGTAAACCCACTTTACACCATATATTTTTTGCCCTTTGGGAAGATCACAAAGCTCCCAAGTATCATTTCTTTTTATGGCAGTAATTTCTGCATCCATAACATTTCTCCATTTTGATTCTTTGACAACCACTTCGAAAATGGTAGGATCACAATCTGAAAATAGAGCAAAATGTGGAAGTGGATCATCACCTTGGTCAACTCCAGTTACCTCATAATCAGTCATCCATGTTGGTCTTCTTCGAACACGTTGAGGCCTTTGTGATTCAGCTGCAAGTGGGCTTTGATCGGCTACTGGAACATTTTGAGTGGTCCCTATTCTTGCTCATTTTCCACAGGCTCCTGCCCTTTCTCATCATCATCAAAATCTGCTGGAATATTTTGTTGAACACCATCATTCCATGACCAGGTGCTTTTTTCATCAAAAACCACATCACGACTGATAACTATTTTCATGGTGCTAGGATTGTATAGCTTATAAGCTTTGGACTTATCACTAACACCAAGAAAAATGCATTTTTCTCCCTTGTCATCTAGTTTCCTCCTCTTCACATCTGGAATATGAGCATAGGCAATACACCCAACAATTCGAAAATAATCTACAGCAGGTTTCCTTCTGCTCTATGCTTCTTTCGGTGTCATATTTTGAACAGCATAAGTGGGACTTCTGTTCAAAATATAAATGCTCCAATTAACAGCTTCAGGCCAGAAGGTTTTTGGAATGCCGCTCATATTTAAAAGGCTTCGCACCATATTCATAATAGTACGATTTTTCCTTTCGCACACTCCGTTCTGTTGGGGTGTGTAGGCTGCTGTAAGTTGCCTCTTGATTCTATGAACCTCACAGAAATTTGCAAATTCAGGTGAGTTATACTCTGCACCACGATCAGTACGAAGAACTTTGATGGGATTGCCAACTTCTTTCTCAACGAGCACTTTATAGCTTTTAAATGCTCCAAAAGCTTCAGATTTTTCTTGCAAAAAATAAACCCATGTTTTATGACTATAATCATCAATGAAGGTAATTATGTATCTTTTACCTCCATTAGATTGTGGTGTTATTGGCCCGCAAATGTCGGAATGAACAATTTCCAATATCTTCTTCGCTCTACAAGATTTTCCTTGTGGAAACGGATTGCAGTGTTGTTTGCTAACAACACACTGTTCACAAACTTGAGAAGGAGCTGTAATTTGAGGAAGTCCCGTCACTATGTTCTTCTGTTGTAGTATTTTTAATCCACCAAAATTCAGATGGCCATAGCGAAAGTGCCATAGTCATGCCTCACCTTTCACTTTCGTTGAGAAACATGAATGAGTGGTGTTGCGGAGATAAAGCGGGAACATACGATTTGCTGTCATGTTAACTTGAGCATTTAAGACCCAACTTTGCATCTTCAATCTGACATACTCCATCTTTGATAGAAATCTCGTATCCCTTTTCTTGCAACTGACCCACATTAAGCAAGTTGGTCTTTAATTTTGGCACAAAAAGAACATTAGTAATAGTGTGGGTGGTATTTCCTTTAGTTTGAATTGTTACCTTTCCTTTTCCCATAACTGAAACCGTGGAATTGTCACCGAACTTAACAGAGTTGCGGAAAGATTCATTTAAGTCAGAAAATGCATCCTTATCTCCACACATGTGATTGCTGCAGCTAATGTCTAAATACCACGTGTTTTGTTGAGTTTCTTCCTTCACGTGACACGCCATCAAAAGAGACACTTCTTCTTTTTCTACAAAATTAGTTTTTTCTCCACTTTGTCTATTCAAAGCAGTTTCACATTCTGACTTATAATGGCCATACCTATGACATCTGTAACATTCAACATTAGACTTGTTTGTTGACTTTGGTCTATAAGTTGTTGAGTGGTAGCCGCCACGTCCTTTGCCTCTTCCTTGAAATTGACTTTCTTGATGCTGATGATTTTGTTGTTGATTATAACAATTATTGTTGAATCTGCCTCCTCTACCTCAATCATTGCCCCTACCTCGTCCTCTATGAGCTACACTGGGTGTAAAGTTGTTAACTGATGAGGCCTTCAATGCTTGTTCTTCTTTCTCCTGCTGGTTAATTTTTTTCTCATGAACCAATAAAGAACTTTGTAACTCATCAATGGAAAGTTTATCAACATCATTAGCTTCTTCAATAGAACAGACAACAAAATTAAATTTTGGTATCAAGGATCGAAGAATCTTCTCAATAATGGTTACATCCTCTGTCTTGTCGCCATGGATTCGCATTTGATTAACGATTGCTATCGTTCTTAAAAAATAGTCTGTAACTGACTCTCTTGATTTCATTCGAAGCATTTCGAACTCCGAACGAAGTGCTTGAAACTGCTGCCTCTTAGCCCTTGTTGTACCTTGATACTTCTTCTTCATGGAATCCCAAATATCCTTGGAAGTGTCTTTGCTAAGAATTGTTTCCAAGATGGGACGATCAATGGCCTGAAAAAGATAATTTTTTGCCTTCAAATCTTTTAGCTTTCTCCCTTCGAACTCTGATTTTTGGACATCTGTTGCATCTTTTTCTGGTTGTCCAATTCCAGATTCAACAATTGGCCAATATTCTTTTGACCGCAGAAAATTCTCCATTAGTATACTCCAATGGTCATAGTGACCATCAAAGCGTTGGATCGCCGCTTACACAAAATTAGAATCTGAAGCCATTGTTTCACTACTTTTACAGAAGTAAGAAAAACAAAAATAGGTGAGAAAATAAAGCTGCTGCTATTGTGGTCTGTTTAAGAACTTTCACACTATTTCAGAATTCACACTTTTCTCTCCTATTTCTAGCTCTGATGCCACTGATGAAATATGACAATTGAAATGAAAGCAATATTGAAGACAAAGGATGGTGAAGCTTTTACATACACACACATTCATTCAGATTAACCAAATAGCCTATTTATAGGCTAATACAAATTACTAAAACATGATTGCTAATAGGCTACCCAAGAGACTCCTTAGACAAATTACTAATGACAACATAGGTACTACCCATCAGACTCCTAATTTATAGATAAGGAGCTACCAAAAGTCTTAGAAAAGCCAAAAGACTAATTTATTTTATTAACAGAAACTGTATAGGACAACATGACCATTACTTTCTGTTTAAAGAATATATCGTTGGAGTATAAGATAGCTGGCATAGAGAACTTGGATATCACCATTTAGGAAGAATTGATGAGAAAAGTTAGAAATACCTGGGATACTGTGAAAGCTAGTCAAGCCAAAGAAGCTAAAGTGTTGAGGCAAATGGGAAAGATGGTACATGTAATGGTTGTTACTGTAACTTCTCAAGAGTAAGTCAAAAAGCTATATGAAAATAATAGGACATGAGAGAGAAGGGGAAAAGGCTTGATGACACACCTGAATACCCCTTTGACATGACCAAAGTTAACCAAATGGTGGATGAGTGGATCGCAAATGGAACTCTCTCCTTACCAGCAGTACCGGTACTACTTACCTCTGAATAAGTTGGTAACCCCAATTATAACAAATATCATTGCCACAATCATAACTTATTGAGCGAATGTTGGTCAATTAAGAGGTTCTTTACAAGGAAGTTAGCTACAAGGGATATAGAGATCTCCCTTCCTGCTACTGATCAAAACGTACCTCTCCCTGAGCATTGAAATCAAGGCCAGGCATTGATGATTTCCATGTAAGAAAGAGATAGTAGAGAGAATGTAGTTATCCCTATGGATATCCGTAAGTTTATAGTAAGCCATATGGTTGTTCTTAAAGGGGTTTTGAGGACTCTTGTTACCAAAACCTCTATTGATGCCAATAGCTCCACAACATCCCGACCACTTATCCATCAGGAGCTGATTAAAATGATACAAATGAGGGATAAGATCAAGAAGTTCTTTAACGAGATGGGGTTTTCTCATGAGGCTAGGAAGATGTTAGCTGAATCCTTCTTGATGGTGTATGCAACTCTAGGAGCTGAGTGCCATATGGGGGAGATCTCCTTCCAATCTGGGGCCATTATGTTTAGTAATGAGGATTTTCCATCTTTAGAGATTCATAACCGGACCTTATATTTGGAAGCTTTGGTGAATGAGAATAAATTCAAGTGTGGTCTTATTAATGGGGGATTTTTGTCAATATCATACCACTTACTACTTTACAAAGGGCAGGGATAAACAAGAAGAGGATAGTGAAGGAGCCTTTAAAAGTTAATAATTTTAGAGATGAGAGACATATTACTCTTAGCCACGGGAGGATTATACTACAGATGGGCCCATTAAAGGCCAATGTCAAGTTTCATATCATTAATGTTGACCCGTCGTATTACCTATTGTTGGGAAGACCTTGAATCCTCGTCTTTAAGGTGGTTCCTTCCACTTATCATCAGTGCCTCAAAGTTAAGTATTCAGAAAAAAGGTCACCTTAAGGCAAGTTTGGGGACTTTTGACCTAGAGAAATCTCACTTTACAGAAGCGACATGCTTTGATGCAGTTGCTAAGGATCCTTCTCTACTAAAATCTATTCATCTGAGTTGCCTACTTGGGAGGAACTTCAGAAAGATAGCCAGCCTAAACTACATGATGTGGATGAAGGAGCAAAGAAAAGAGCTGAGAAAGCATGCAAGGAAGAAGAACCCGACACCAAGAAACCTATTGCAGCATCTATAGATGGTCCTAAAGGGCCTACTAACGAATTATAAGGAGTATTTGAGAAAGCTCTTGCTGCTATAGAACTCTATCTAGGAAAGGCTATTGATGTGCCTAAAGATAATGAGGAGGTTGTGTAACATTTGTGACGGTGCGGGGGGATGATGTTGAAGAGGCTCCCGTGAGTCAATGGTATATGGGAGAAACGTCATCATTAATAAAAATTGAAGTTGTGGAAGAACCTATGGAGGCGCCACCTGTGTATCAAGATGGACCTAAACCCCAAGGCGAGGAGCTAGAATGTATCGACCTTAGTACGGAGGGAGAATAGGCTCGTCCAATCCATATTAGGACTCACCTACCTGTGGAGCAAAGAGAAGAACTGATTGAGTTGCTTAGAGAGTTTAGAGATGTCTTCGCATGGACATATGAGGAAATGCAAGGGTTAGACCCTGCCTTGGTGTCTCATAAATTGAATGTGAAAACCGACTATTTTATTGTAAAGCACGAGGCTAAGGTATTCAGATCCGAGTTGAAGATTCAAATTAAAGAAGAGATTAAGAAACTGCTAAAAGCTAAATTTATCTGCCTAATCCAACATCTCACATGGTTATCCAATACAATGCATGTTAAGAAAAGCTCAGGGTATATCAGGTGTTATGTAGACTTTAGGGATCTGAATAGGGCATACTCTAAGGATAAACTCCCTCTACAAAATTTAGATGTCCTGTTTGATGCAACCACCATCATGAAATGTTGTCTTTTATGGATGGATTTGTGGGATACAACTAAATTTGCATGCATGAAGATGATGCTGAGAAGACATATATCCTTCAGAACTTTAATTAAAATCTTTTGCTATATTGTCATGCCGTTTGGACTCAAGAATGCGGAAGCAATTTATCAAAGAGTTATGACTGTCATATTCCATGATATAATGCACAAGATTATGGAGGATTATGTTGATGACATTGTAATCAAGTCCAAAAAAGAAGTTGGTCATTTGTGTCACTTGAGAATAGTCTTTAAGAGATGTAGGGTATACTTAATAAGGATGAATCCTCTTAAATATGTTTTTGGAGTGACGACTAGGAAGTTTCTAGGATTATTGGTGAGTAGATATGGAATCAATATGGACCTTACCAAAATTGGGGGTGTGTAGGCCATTCTTCCTCTAAAAAGCCTTAAGGAGTTTAAAAATTTCATGGGGAAAGTCTCTTATCTGAGGAGATTTATCCCTTGCTTAAGAAGAAGTCTTCATGGACCTGAGGACTTACTCAACAACTAGCCTTTGAGAATATCAAAGCAACCAATGGCAATGACCAATCTTGAGAAGGACAAACCCTTATTGTTGTATCTTACCTCTACTACTAAATCCATTGGGGTTTTGCTAGCTCAAAAATTAAATGGAGTTGAGCGCCTAATGTATTACATGTTAAGAATCATCAGAGGACCTGAGGATAACTATTCGTATTTCGAAAAGCATTCCCTTGCATTGATATGCGCTGCCCAGAAGTATTACTTGCTGACCCGTAAAGCCAACCTAATAACCAAAGTTGATCCTTTGAAGTTCTTACTAAGCCGACCTGCCTTATTAAGATGAAATTGCAAGTGGCTATTGTTACTAGCTGAGTTTAATATTACCATATCCAACACTAAAGCCCTAAAGAGGCAAGCTATGGCTAACCTATTAGCCACCTTTCCTGATGGATCCCATGAGCCTGTGTGTGAATCCTTACCTGGCGATGAAGGAATTTGTGCATTAACTCAAGGGACTAAGGATTAGAGTTTAAAGTTTGATGGATCGGCAACAATCAGAGGACTTCAAGGTGAATTCCTAAAGTGGGGAGGCGCAAGAATCGTGTTGAAAAGCCCTAGGGGATATAAATTTATATTATTTCAAGTTAAATTTTCTAGTGTACAATAATGAAACTGAGTATGAGTCCCTTACTATTGGGATGATGATGACAACTCACATATATGTGGCAAATCTAGCGGTAAAGAGTGTAACTAACTTGGTGGTGAAGCAAGTAGATGGGAATTTTACAGCCAGGGAGCCCGTTTTGGCCATGTATAGAGCATTGATTAGAAGATTGAGGAAATGATCACCCAAGTCACATACACCCACCAGACTTAATCCCATAACCAATTTGCTGACAGTTTGGCAACCGTGGGCTCCGAGGTCAAATTTGATGGATTTCAATAGAAATAACTAGGGAAACTAAGCTTTGCACCTCTTTGACCCTTTCCCCCCTTAAGGACCATGTGAAAGTAGACTGGAAGACAACAATTATGGATCAGTTCTTGATCCCATCCTTGGAAAATATAGATGTCTTAAATATTATTGGTCTGGGGATGTGATACTGTATCGTAAATGCCCTAGAGGGCATATGGCTAATTGTGCGAGTCCTAGAGAAGTAGGAAGATGGTTAGAGGTAGTATGTAGTAAAAGCTGTGGGAGAGAAGGGACTCTTTTAAATAGGAAGCATACAAAGGCATGGGATATATTGGCCAAAAATGGCTATTGAAGCCTCAAGAGTCCAACAAGGGCCTGATATTTGCAGGGAATTGATAGTTCCCCTAGAGGTTCTTACCATTAAAAGTGAAGGGGATTAGAGATAACTTTACATTACTTATTTAACCACATGAGTGTTGCCATTGGAAGGGAAGGTAGCAAGGAGGATTAAGAGGAAAAACATGAGGTACTTTTTCTAGGGCCAAGATTTATTCAGGAAAGGATTCCAGGGAAACCCCCTTAGATGCTTATTTGGAGTTCAAGCTAAAGAAGTCTTGAAACAAGTGCATGGAGGAGTGTGTGGTAGTCATCAAGGAACGAATAAATTGTATCAATAACACATTCAGATGGGATACTACTGGCCTTCTATAGAAGCGGACTGACTGGAGTATGTTCAACGTAGTGTTCTAAAAGTCGCTAGTCGGTCCCAGGTCGGTTGGCTACCGACTAGCGACTAGGGGATTAGTCGGGGATTAATCGGGGATTAATCAACTAGTCGGATTTTCAATTTTTTTTTTAAAAAATATATATATTCTCCTTCCTCCTTCATAATTTTTTGAGTAAGTAGAATAATATAAGTAACATAAATCATCAAAGAAAAACATGGAAACTAAGTAAAATCAAATAGTTCGACGCTCTAAGTTCAAAACCAATTAACCAAATGAAACTGAGTAGCACAAAATCAATAGTCAATCACTCCTCCTCCTCTTCTCCATATCCCTCCAAGACTTGCTCTCCATCAGACTCAAACTCATAATCCTCATCTTCCTCTTCGTTGTCATCATCTTCCGACACAAACTCGTCTTCATCTAGTTCTCGCACATTTCTACCACTTCTTCTAGTTAGAAGGACCTCATCCGCTTCCATAGCTTCCCCAACCATATCCCATGTAAGTCTCGAATCCGGCTCAGCTTCATCGTCACCACCTTCAATAATCCATCCTTGCGCATTTGTTGCTTCACTAGTAATTAGGACATCCTTCTCCTTTACCCTTATTTTCTTGTTGACAAGTTTGCCATTGAAATGGACATACACTAGGCTGTTCAACCTTTTTGCATCAAGTCTATTTCTTTTCTTCGTATGTATCTATACATTAAAGAAAATTCTCAAGTTATTAATTCTAATACCCTTATTAAAAAATTACAACATATAATAAAGAGAGGGAATATGTACTTACTCCTTCAAAAGTGCTCCAATTTCTCTCACACCCGAATGAACTCAAAGTCAAAGAGAGAATTGTAATGGCCATTTTTTTTCAAGTTGGGTGTATGATTGCCATAGTTAGACCACCATCCAACTAATCATGAAAGAAGCACAATTCAATGAGTAATTTAGTACTAACTATAAGTTACTTGATTGGGGAAAAAAAACTAAGTTTCTAACTAAGAAAACTAGAAAAGTAATTACTAAGTTACTAGGATCATAAGTGTCATTGTTCTTCTCACATCCCTTTGCGGCCAATGGTCTATCAAATCCACCCTCTTTGTTCTTATACTTCAACAACTCTTTATTGATGACCTCATTTTGAACTTTAAAATCATCGGGGAAGAAAGATTCAACACAAGTAAAAACACCATCCATGATAATTGGATCATCTTTCATGGTAGGATCCTTGAAGAGGTAAAATGAATTCAAAAAGTAAGCCGTCAAATGCAATGGACTATCAAGCCGACCTAAGCCTTTTGTGTCAATGACTTGTAGTATTGGCTGGTAGTTACCTTCATTTTGTTTGTATCCCTCTTTGATCTCTTCTTTCGCTTTCTTGAGCTCTCCATACACAAAGCCCATTGAGGGCTTCCAATCCCCATCAACAAGACGAAGAACCATCACTAATGGAGCAAACACTTTCAAGCAAAGAGTTACGCTATTCCAAAATTCCGTACTCATCACTGTAGCAAATGAGGCTTTCCCCTTTTGCAGTCTTCACCTATGGAAGAACATAGTATGTACTAATCTATTCAGAATCAGTAACCCCACATTAGTGATCCAATGATTAAAAATATTTTAGTTTTGAGCTATCTAGAATTTAGATCTCATTAACATCCTCACTAGCATTATGAGGAGGAGCAAACTTGAGGAAGTACTCCCATAACAACAATTGCAAGAAAAACATGTCAACAGAGGTATTACCCTATATCTCCCAATAGAAAACTTATAAACACTCTTTATCTCATCTAAGCGTACATTTAAACTACCCAAGCACATCGGACCTCAAGGAAACTTATGTCCTCCAACAATATAAATATCTAAACGAAAGTGACGCACAATTAAACCAACTTTGAGTCCACCCAAAAACACATACCTAGCCAATCATATAGCAATAAAATCCATGCATAAACGAGCGAGAGAGGTCTTACCTTGACCCTCAATGAAGGTTAGGGTTCTAAACCCATCAGTGGCTGTATTGGAAGTACTTTCCCCATGGAACCATCTAAACCAATATTTGAAATTAGCCTTTGACTGCCTTCTCCTTATGAAAATTGGGCGTGAAATGGTCTGAGTTAAGGAAGCCACAATTATGTCCTTCTCTATACTGGGCTGGATGGAAGACAATTGAGTGCTACCAAACATGGGTAATGCAAAGAGAACATGAGCATCCAAGAGGGTGGGGTGTGAAGTCACCCTATGATGTGATGAAAATATGGGTATCTGCATTCTACCTTAAACTAATTTCTTTAAAGAGGCTACATTCTTACCCATAGAAAAGTACTTGGTGAGGGTTATGGCCTCCAATACCCCCATTTCCATCCATTGCTGAACATAAGCAGGGTTCTCCAAGATATCATCGACCCAACAGTCCTAATCGTGGGTGAGCTCGGTGGCTGAGTGAAAGGAAATGGGGTTGGGAGGGATATCTCCTTTCTCCGATCGAAGGCAAAGAATGCTTTCGGGGTTGGTCACATCGCTCAAACCTGAGAGGCCATACAAACATTTTCTGAGCGAATGGGGTAAGGGGGAATTCTGGGTAATTCCAAAACTGATCGGAACATTGGGGCTTGGCCATGGTCGCCCATTCCTGGTGATGAGGCCGATCGTGGATTTGTTTGAGGGGAAGGAGATGAATCAACTGTAGAAGCCATGGTAGGGTCTTTGGAAAAAAGAATGTGCAAGAGATAAAAGAAAGTTCGGATATGGATGAATGTGAGAGTTTGAAGCAGGTAAAGAGAAAAGGAAATGAAAAAAGGTGGGAAATATATGTTATGGAATATGAAAAGGTTGGGAGTTGATAAGAAAATAAACTAAAAGGGGAACCGTTGCATTAAATATGGTGGGACAAAGGTGGTAGTGGGAATAACTGATGCCACGGATCACCCCTTTGGTGACTGTAATAACTCGGAAGAAAGAGGAAGACATGGCTACTAAGGGTATGTATAAGAGATTGTGGAAATAACTTGTACTTTCCTTAAAAACTAGTGATGATTAGGGAAAAAAGCAAATGGGTTTAGTTTCCTATCTTTGAGAGAAGGAATGGATTATGCTCGCCCTTACCAATTTCATAAGTGGGTCGGGCAGGGGGTAATGTTGGTACCCAAAAATAATTGGTGCCACATCAAAAATAATTGATCATCATTACAGCGCAGTACGTCAAATATCTTTGTTATTTGTTTGAGCCATGCCTCCGCCTTAAGTGGGTCCGGCTTCCCGATGAATGGTGGTCCTAACTCTTTGAACTGCTTGGCAGTGACCATTCGTAAATTCCCAGCGTTTCCACCGGTATTATGGACAAGAGCTCTTCTCGTCTGGTTCTACATGAATTGCATGAAGTTTCTAAAAAACCCATCATATATCATGTTGTCAGCAACATTATTCTCTGAGTTTGCAGCAATATTATTTGTGCTTCCTGATTCTCAGCTACATTTTCTTCAAAGTTCACCTCTTGATTTTCAGATGCCATTCTGTGGTCACAAAACAAAGATTAGTTTAAACAACTGACACGTCACTTCCCGTCCCCACATCCAAGTCAAACTAGTTATATAACAACTTATATAGGACACACTAGTGACTGATTCTATTCGTCTCTCTTCTCCTAGTTCTACCCTCATATCTCCATCAGAGATCATATCCCTAAGCTCTGATGCCAACTGTGACGCTCCTAAAATCGGGTCCACACAATCCAATTTGAGTGGCCAAAAGACAAACAACAAATTCATAATAATATAGTACCAATTACAACAACTCATTCTAAGTCTTCACTACAATTATTGCCACACTATTTTACAACATGGTGAAGACTACTATAGTAACTATCTCGGACCATCACTCCATTCCCCGGCTAGTCCCAGCTACACTTTCATTTCTTGAGAAGAACAATAAAATAAAACTGAAAAGGGTGAGCTCAAATAGCCCAGTAAAGAATATCATGATTAAGATAATAAAGAATAAATTATCTTTAGTCCTCAACAAGGATAAATCTGATAGTATATAATAGACAACAAGTTTTAGATCAATAACTACAACGAAAATAACAATCAATTAAAAGGGTAAAATGGATCATAATGTCCACAATCTTCTCCAATTTAAAAGTTCACCATCAATATTTTATCCCTGTAACACCAGTCAATAGTTCCTGCAAATCAACAGTTTATCTTTTCACTACGGGCTAAAGATATTCATTTATAACGCCAATCAACAATTCCTACAAATCAACAGTTTATCTTTACACTACGGGCCAAAGATATTCATTTGTAACACCAATCAACAGTTCTTACAAATCAATAGTTTATCTTTGCACTATGGGCCAAAGATATTCATTTGTAACATCAATGGTCATGATCATGGCAATTAACAATTCATATTTGCACTACAGGCCAAAGAGAACTTTCACCACAAACCCTTGCCTTTAACACCAAAGGTCATGATTAGACCAATTCATAGTTCCTGGTCATAATCATGCCGATCAACGATTACTCTTTGCACTCCGACTAAAGAGAACTTTTCACCACAATTTAAGTATGAGAAATATGACAATGACATAAAGGATAAATAGAAATAATAAGAACAATAAGATCAAGAATAAAACATTAGAGATCTGTAATTTAATTTGTCCAGAGTCCAAGAATGTCCAAATAATTAACATGATATCCAGAAATTCGATTAGAATTCAAGAATAGAATAAATAAGGTTCATAATTTAACTATAACGTGTATAACGCCATAAGAAAATTTAGGTGAAAAGTTATTAGATGAAGCACGTGTAAAGTGCAATAGAAGGATTCAAATGAAAAGATATTAGATGAAACAAATTCACTGTTTAAGGATAACACTGTAGAAACAAATGATAATTTCTTACCATAAATTTAGGAGCATGAAAGAAAAGATATCCATTACCTCAATTAACAAGTGACTGGATGTTGCTTTCTATGAAGTTTATCAACCTAAATATATTTATACTTTAATTAGTAACTATCACATATGGTGTATACTAACTCGTATATTATGAAATTATTAAAAGTGATTATATAGTATATTTTATGCAGTGTACTGAATAAACTTCAAAAATAATATTTCAAAATAAAATCTTTCAAAAGACGTTTTTCAAAATAACTCTTCTAAAGGAAGAATTATAAACACCGTGCGATGTGTGTGAGTGTTTAACCAACTTTTATAGAAAGACTTAGTTGAACAATACTTGTTCTCTTACTGATCTTCACAAATACTCAAGATAGTTGAGCACACTTAGAGAGAACTTACACTAAGAAATTTTTAGAGAGTGGAAAGAAGTATAAGCAAGGAAATTATGAATTTCCTTATGTTGACCCCCTATAGCAAAATTTAACCAATATCTATCACACATCAATTATCACACTTTTTCTATATCATTCATCCATTTTATCTTTAATCTATATCATCCATTCATTTTTTCTTTAATCTATATCATCCATCCATTTTTTTTAATTTATATCATCCATCTATTTTTTAAAAAGATTAATACATTATCAAAAAAGGTAACTCCATTATTAAAAATTATTATTATTAATATATTCATTTTGTGTATTATTGTATTAATGTATTAATATCAAAGATATTACAGACTAACAATTCTGGCAACCAGATCGTTCTCAGGAAAGAGGGGGTCTTCCGTATAAACGGCGCGCAATTAAATAACCCTTTCCTCGACATAACTTCTAGACATTGCCAACAATACTAACTAATCTAATAATATCATTTCAAATAATATGAGTTACTGTGCCGTGACAATTATTGACTCAATAATATAAAATACTATGCACTTGTCACTGTAGAAATTATTGAACCAATAATATGAAATACTATGCAGTAACTATTGTGGCAAATATTGAATCAATAATCAAAAATACTGTGCAATATCGTGTG
The DNA here is from genome assembly GCA_034770075.1 of Aralia elata. Lineage (NCBI taxonomy): Eukaryota > Viridiplantae > Streptophyta > Magnoliopsida > Apiales > Araliaceae > Aralia > Aralia elata. Next base: position 89,836,404 of record CM068377.1, on the reverse strand, counting down.
TTGCTGTGGAATACCATGTACTACTGTGGAATACCATGTACTACTGTGAAATAGTGTGTGTTACTGTTTTATTATTACTGGATATGTCAACAGTTAACGGTAAAAATCTTGCCGCCAATTTTAAAAAGTTATCGCTTTTTATAACCGACAGTTATTCCGTTGTGGGGCCTACTAATGATTGGTTATTTCGGCGTTATCGTACTTTACCGAATATAATATTCCCCAACAGAAGGAATATTCCCCGACATACTGTATAATTGCAAATATCATCCTTAACTTATCATTTTATCAATTTAAGACCTAACAGTTTAGAATAATAATAATAATAAGAAAAATTAAAATTTTATTCATAAAAAGTTGGGGTCTTATAGGTTTGGCTAATAGCTCGTTTATGAAGGAGTTATTAGTTCTAGAGTGGCTCTTGAAGATGTGGGGGATGGCAATCACGTTGAGGTGAACCCCGACCATATCCCAAGTGGCAAGTCACTAAACCAATTTAGGCTAAGAGTAGTGGTAATGGGCTACCTTGGTGACTAAGAAGGGAATGGTGGCTTTAGGCCTTATGTGGGCGCTCTTAGAGCGACCTACTTTCCTTAAGGTGGAGGATAGGAAATCTCCTAAGAAAAGCTTGCATGGCTCAATCTCATCCTAAGAAAGCATGGATGGAGGGCAGGTCCCAAGCGTGAAGGTTGCTAAGGTACACTTGAAGGGCACTAAGGGAAGAAGGTCAGGGGGATTGATGATGACATATGAAATGATGGGAAGTATTTGTTCTCCAACCAAAATAGAGTGACCTTCAAGTTTGTCCCCTAAACCCACATACCTGGGGGCTTATTGGGAAGGAAGAAATCCTAAGGGAAGATATTACTCACTACAAGAAAAAAGGGTTTTAGTGGCAAAAAAAATTTGTCACTGTAAACAAAAATTTTGTCATTAAAACTTTTTAGTGACGAAATTTTCGTTGTCATCGGGTTGTCGCAACATGCTCGTCACAGATTCATTAGTGGCAAACTTTTTGAATTTGCCACTAATTGAAAAACCATTAGTGACAAAACGAATTTGTCACAACTTCATGACCAATTAGTGGCAAATAACTTTGCACCAAATACAAAAACATTGCCACTGTAAGCATACTTTTTGCCACCAATTCCTTACTTTTTGGTGACAAGTGGTAAATACTGTCACAAAATTTAAATCCACTAATTGCAACAAATTTTATTTTGCCATAAAATTAGCCTTTTTTGGCCATAGATTTAGCTTTGTTAGTGACAAATTATGAACATGTTGTCATAAAAAATATAAATTAATAGTCACAAAATTAGAAATTATCATAAATTTTAAATCAATCACAAAAGACAATTGTTTAAAAACTAATGATCCTTTATATAAAAAGTATATTTAATCACAACAAAGACTCTTATATCCAACATATGGTGACATGAGTAATTACCAAAAAGAAGGAAAAAAAAGAAGAAAGATTGTACAACAGATTGTAAGAATTACAAGGTGCAAAAAGAAAGAAAATATATAACTTCTTAACATGACAGTTGATGCGCTAATACTTTGGATGCACTTGAATATTTGCTCATCTATGTAATCTGCATTACCTGAAATGAAAAGACTAGATAAATCTCTTAAAAATTGAGTAACTCAAACAAATAAAAAGGAAAAAAGAAGAAGCAAAGGAATGAACCAAGTGCAATATATATATATATATATATATATATATATATATATATATATGTATATATATATATACACACACACACACTATAAACTTTTAGAAAATATTATAATTATGATCCACCTCCAAACTGGGTCATAATTAATTAAGGCGAGTCAGGTCAAGTAGCAAGTCCTCAAGATTGGATCAGAAAATTGACAATATTTTTTATAAGTTGAAGATTAAAAATGACTTTTGTACCAAGTGAGTAACCTCCTACCAGAGACTATTTCATATTAATCAAGCTTGTAAATATCCGGTACACGTAATTATGTAATATATTGATAAAATTGTAAAAGGAATTCAAGCAAGAAAATAAAAAATAAAAAAATGTTAGGAAAAGATAGTCACTTTCACTAATTTTTGTAATCAAACCTTTAATAGTTGTCACAATACCTCCTATCCCACTAGTTAGTTCCAAGTCAAATTCTAGAATTATCACACTTGCGGTATTTAACTGTCAAACATAGCATTGAATCATCATACATATATTATAAGAGTAAGCCCAAATGTCTAATTATATAGCTCTGTACCCATAATTTAATCAACTGACGCCTCTGTACCCATAATTTAATCAACTGACGCCGAACAGAATAACGATTATTTTGCGGGCTAGTTTAACAGGTAAAGAAAGCAAGAGAATTACCCAAAATACAGAAAAACTTCTCTGATGCTTAATTAATATTATCAAAACCAAAAACTGTTTATCATTCAGCACACAAGTCGGGCTTTATAGCTAAAAAAATTCCTTATCAAAATGTAATAAAATCCCTATAATCACGGTAACAAACTCCTACTAATTATGTTGTAATTAATTTCGTAATAACAGAAAAAATTCACTTCCTATTAATAAGACACTATCATAAAAGAACGAAAACATAGCTAAAAATAAGAGTAGCTAAAAATAAGAATACCCAAAGCTAGACCCGAAGAAAACTCATGAAGGGATTTTCAAAGTCGAACTCCCGAAGTCAATTGAGCCGAACTCCCAACCTCGAAGACATCAATGTCTACCATCCTTGCGCCGATCCGCTACCTATGGTAATTCAATGCCAACAATGTACTATCCGACAACTTAGCATCATCAGACTCAGATCAACCTGCATCAGTCACCCCGGGTCGGAAAGAACTTGTCCTCGAGTTCACAGCAGTGTCATCGAACTCCATAAAATAAGGACTCAAGTGTTTCACATTGAAGACGTCCGAAGCCCGCAAATGACTGGGGATACGCAACCAATAGGCATTATCATTGATTTTCTATAGAATCTCACAGGGCCTAATCTTCCGATCCTTAATCTTATTATATTCGCTAACAGGAAATCGGTCACGAGTTAATACTACCCAAAGAAAATCACCAACATTGAACAGTACCTGACGACGACGATTGTCAGCCCGATCCTTATACGTGGCATTGCTCTCGTGAATAGAGCGTTTCACCTGGTCATGGATATCCCGAAGATGTTATGTCATCTTGTCCGCTTTAGGGTTCACACGACCGACCCATGGAATAGGAGCTAAGTCTAGGGCCTGGATGGATTCTGACCATAGACAATCTCAAAAGGACTCATACCAGTGGTTCTGTTCTTCAACCTGTAACATGTAAATTCTGCTTGGGGTAGCACCAAATTCCACTGCTTCGGTTTAGTACCAACCAAACACCTTAAGAGGTTGCCGAAACTTCGGTTCACCACTTCATCTGACCGTCCGTTTGGGGGTGGTATGCACTGCTAAAATTCAGCTGCGTTCCAAGCTTCTCCCATAAACATTTCCAGAAATGACACATGAACTTAGTGTCACGATCAGAAGTGATTGATCTCGAAACACCATGTAAATACACAATCTCCCGAAAATAAAGATGGGTGATTCGGTTAGCATCCATTGTTTTCTTGCAAGATACAAAATGGGCCATCTTGGAAAATCGATCAACCACAACAAAAATATAATTCATCGCTCATTGGGTTCAAGGTAAACCCAACACAAAGTCCATGCTAACATCAAACTAGGGGGCTTTAGGAACGGGTAAAGGCATGTATAATACTGTATTAGTGATAATGCCTTTGGACCGCTAACACACATTACAACCCTCCACATAATGAGCCACATCACTGGATATCTTGGGCTAATAATAATTAGCTTTAATCAGGGCCAACGTTTTATCTCGCCTGAAGTGACCTTCGTTGTGAAGTTCATGAATGATCCATTTCCTGAGTAAACAATCTGGAATACATAACTGTAGACCACAAAACAAGTATCTATTATGTAGAATAAAATCATGAGGCCGACCTTCACTTACATCCTGAATTATCTTCTCGAATGAAGGGTCCTTGGCATACATCTTAGTGAAAGCCGCAAAGCCTACAACTCGGTTACTCATGGTGGTAAGGAGCAATATGCGTCAGCTTCGAGCATCAACAACACGGTTTAGACTTTCTATTTGGTGCCTCAACACAAAAGTGAACTCCTTTAGGTACGCTGCCCACTTGGCATATCTTCGGCTCAACTTGTCTTAGCCATTAATGTATTTTATGGCTTCATGATCAGTAACAAGAATGGACTCCCGTTGTGTGAGGTAGTGACGCCAATGCTTCAAGGACTGAATGATGGCATAAAACTCTAGATCATAAGTGGAGTAATTCTTCTTCAATCCTGATAACGTTTCACTGAAGAATGCTATTAGCGTCTTTCCTGACTCAGAACACCACAAATACCAACCGATGCATCACAATTCACCTCAAACATCCCCTTAAATCAGGAAGTGCCAAAACTAGTGTCGCTGTCATCTTCTGCCTAACCAGTTAAAAACTGGCTTTGGCCTTTTCAGACCACTGGAATTCACATCCATTAAGGTACACAGTGATAGGTGCAATTATGGTGCTGAAGTTTCGGATGAATCGACGGTAGAAGGATGCTAACCCATGGAAACTTCTTACATCATGTAAAGTCTTCAGTGTGGGCCACGCCAAGACTTCATCTATCTTTGACTGGTTTGTATGAACACCTTTGGTAGACATAATAAAACCAAGAAACATTACAGAAGTAGTGAAGTAAGAACTCTTCTTTTGGTTGACGAACAGACAATCCTTCCTTAACACTTCAAAAACAACACAGAGGGGCTCATGGTGTGACGCCATTGTCGGGCTATAGATGAGAATATTATCGAAATAGACAACCACAAATTTCCTCATGAAAGGTCGCAAAACTTGATGCATAAACCTTATAAATGTGCTGGGAGCATTGGAAAGCCCCAAAAGGTGTAACCATCCACTCATACAATCTATGGTGCGTCTTAAACGCCGTTTTCCACTCATATCCATGCCTTATTCTGATCTGGTGGTATTTTTAAAGTTAATTTTTGAGAAGACCTTAGAACCGGATAATTGATCTAGCATATCATCCAGGTGGGGAACCAGAAACTCGTATTTCACTGTGATCTTATTGATTACTCTGCTATCAATGCATATACGCTAAGAGCCATCCTTCTTCGTCACTAGTAAAGTAGGTACTATATAAGGGCTCATACTTTTACGAATGTAACCCTTCTCCAACAACTCTACCACCTGTCGTTGCAGCTCTTTTGACTCCTTGGGCTGCGTCAGTATGTTGGCTAATTGGGCAAACTCGACTCAGGAACAAGGTCGATCTGATGTTGAATGTCCTTCATAGGCGATAGTCCAAGAGGAAGATCATCGGACATCAGATCAGAAAACTCTGATAGCAGTTGTTGCACATCTGTTGGTAACTCTGTATTCCCGTCTGCGACACTATTTTCACAAGGCAACAAAGAATATAACACACCTTCATGCTCAACCTCAGTTAGAAACCTGAATATAGACAGCAGGTTAGTATTATTGGCTACCGGAGTAGGATTGACTTCTTCTCGACGAGGCGCTAACACAATCCTCTTCGCTTTGATTCTAAGGGAGTATGTATTCTTCCATCCGTCATAAGCGACACTACGGTCATATTTCCAAGGTCTACCTAACAACATATGACACGCATCCATAGACACCACATCATACTAAGCACTATCAAAATATTTCTTGCATGTTAAACACAAAACATTTTTTGTCCACTATCACCCCATTACCCTTATTTAGCCACGACAGTTTATATGGCTTGGGATGACGATCCGTCTTTAATTATAACTTTTGGACAGCCTCTTCACAAACTACATTCTCACAACTGCCACTGTCAATGATCAACTTACAGACTTTATCTTCCACTGTGCAAGTCGTATGGAAAATATTAGTTCTCAACTAGTCATCCCCTGAATCTCCTTTAAGAGTTAGTAGACTCTTGCGAATGACTAAAGTCTCATAGCCATCTCCATAAAGCACATCTTCATCTTCATATTCGTCATACATAGGTTCTCCAGCCTCCTCCACTTCTTCTTTCAAGTCTTCTCCAATCAAGAGGTTTTTGCCCTTCTGACTGGCAGGCTTCCTGCACTCCGTCGCTCGGTGTCCCTGTTCACCACATCTGAAACATCTGATAATAGCCATGTGATACCCCTTGGTTGTTGCTAGGCAGGACGAAATTCTTGGGGGTTTGTTGGCCTACTACTTTGATTGCTTCTTATCACCGTTCTCTGGTTTTGTTGTTATTCTACATCACGTGCACGCTGGTATGCTTCAGAAACAGTCCATAACGAATGAAGATTGAGAACATCGTGCAGGGGCTGACGTATTCCCCCCCAAATACCATAACACTAACTACTCTTCCGTTTCAGATAGGTCATTTTGGGCTATCAATTGATAGAATTCTTCCGTGTAGTCATCAAATGATCTTATGCTTTGCCTCCATAGATTAATTTGTTTAAATAAGGATTGAGTGTAGCCAAAAGGAAGAAAGTGTCCCTGCATCTTTTTCTTCATCTTCTCTCAATCTGTGATCTTGGCTCTGCCCTACCTTTCTCGTGATCTCCTCAATTGCTCCCACCACGCATATGCTTTGCCTTTGAGTTTAATGGCAACCAGTTTTACTTTGACGCTTTATGGAACTTCCTTATATTCAAAAATTCGTTCTACTTCATTCATCCAATCAATGAATCCCTCAGCCAATAATGTACCAGAAAACTCGGGTAGTTCCACTTTGAAACCGAGATCTCTACGATGATCCTCTTGTCCATGGCGCTCCCAAAATTGATACCGATTGTGATACGGGGCTTTCAAAGCTGGAATCATATTCGTAATCTTCCACTCCATGATTATCGAAATCTTGCGTTGTTGACGTTGGGTTAACTCTGCAACTTGTCTCTGTAAATCGTCAATCATCAAATCCTGAAAGTTACAATCACAGTGCGAGACTTTCTCAATCGGAACCTGCCAACGACGACCACGACCACGAACCATTGAAACTGATGATATCTCACCCTAAGAAGACGTTGAAGCTCTGATACCAACTGACGTCGGGAAAAATAGCGATTATTCTGCGGGCTAGTTTAATAGAAAATTCACAGGTAAACAAAGCAAGAGAATTACTCAAAACATATAGAAACTTCTTTGATGCTTACATTAATATTATCAAAACTAAAAACTGTTTATCATTCAGCCCACAAGCCAGGATTTATAGCTAAAATATTTTCTTATCAAAATGTAACAAAATCCCTATAATCACGGTAATAAACTCCTAATAATTATGTCGTAATTAATTACGTAATAACGGAAATGATTCATTTCCTAATAATAAAACACTACCATAAAAGAACGAAAACATAACTAAAAATAAGAGCAACTAAAAATAAGAATGCCCGAAGCCAAACTCAAAGAAAACTCCTGAAGGGATTTCCGAAGCCAAACTCCCAATGTCAACTGAGCCGAACTCCCGACCCCGAAGACATCAATGTAAGCCATCTTTGCGTCGATCCGCTACCTTATGGTAATTCAGAGCTATCAATGTATTATCCCACAACTCAGCATCATCGGACTCAGATCGTCTTGCATCATCAAGTACTCAACAACTGTGTGAAATTCCAAGAACAACCAGAGCTTGGGACTTCAACCCTATTTCATTAGTATTTTCTTCACAAAAAGGTTTCCAATTTTCATATGATTATACCATCAAAGCAGTCTCATATATTTTGTCGTCTACTGTCCAAGAAAGGATACAAACTTTCATAAGGAACATGTGCTTAACAAAATCTATGATCATTTGATATAAATATGACAAAGTTAACTGCTCCTAAACCCCATTTTTTATAATGACAAAGGAGGAGAAGAAAAATAAGAAAAATATGATATATATCAATATGAAAAATATGATATATATCATATATCAATTGTTATGTATGTGTTGCCATATAACTGCTATATCCATTATACATATGATGAATAAAACTGTTGATGCTACTCTGATAGTATTTTTTTCAAATATTCAAAAATATTTTTGAAAAATGATATATGATCCGGGGGGATGGGGCTTCATATATTAAGGGGGAGCCTTAATAGAAAATATTTTTACTTATTGTCATCATCAAAAAGGGGGAGATTGATAGGTCTCCAAATCTGTTAAGTTTTATTTTGATGATAACACGTTAAGTTAAATAGGTCAAATGGGTAGTATCCTCTCCATATGATTAAAATATTAAAATATTTTAATTTATCTCATCTATATTGACCAAAATATTTTTTCATCCTCAATTGAATTTAATTTATGACCTTGATACACTAATATCAAGTGTTAATAAAATGAATTCATATAGTAACATTTCCTAAGGCAAGGAGATTCCTATTTTTTTTCAAAATAATTTTCTAAATCTTTTCTGAGCAAAAAGAAAATACTCATAATATATATATCTCTGTGTGTGTGTGCGCGCGCGCTATATATATATATATATATATATATATGTGTGTGTGTGTGTGTGTGTGTGTGTGTGTGTGTGTGCCTAAGTGTAAAAGAATATGGCTAAGGCTTAATAGCCTTTACCATCTGACCGTTGGCAACTTGAAATGTTAATAAACGTTTTCTTGTGCATGCATATTAGAAATAAATTTTATGGGCCAAAATTTTGAAACATGTCAGCTCATTTCTTTTATCAATCCGTGTGAATCACTTTGATCTAAGCCCTTCAAAATTTTCATCATGCAATCCGAACCATTAAATTTAAACTGTATTTCCAAATCACCTTTTTTCCCCTAACTTTAAAATCCTATAAATAGGAAGCTTTTCTTTGTTCTTCACCTTATCAATTCACAATGCAAAGAAAAACTCTTACTCTCTTTGCCTACATTCTCTCTAGAAGCTTTCACTCTTTCTTCTACCAAAGTTATAATTTTCTGAAAAAGAGAAAATTGGTCAAAGTATTTGAGATAACTTATTTAAATTGATTAAATTGTTATACTTGTTTTATCTCATACTTGTTTATATATATATATATATATCATCTATCAAATACCAAATAAAAAGTCAGTACTTAGATACCTATATTCGAAAATATTTCTTAACAAAGAATATTATCTGGAGGGTCTTTGAAATCCTAAGTGGTCTTTTATTGATATAGATAATTTATATAAATATTGTAAAATATTTATATAATTATCAGATTGTGAAACCAAAATTTAGTCAGTACTTAAATACCTATATTCAGAGATATTTCTTAACAAAGAATATTATCTGGAGGGTCTTTGAAATCCTAAGTGGCTAAATTTTCACAACATAGATCAAATATACAAAAATATATATCTTTGAGTAAAACAAATTTATTTGATATATTAAGTATTATTTAATTGATTAAACTGTTATACTTGATAATTGTCATTACAAGTATTTTGCACACAAACTTATTTATTCATAAAATACTTATTGCACTTAAGAGTTATTTAAACTCTCATCAGAAACTCAAAAGTCATATATGTTTAATCCATAGAAATACATTCTTTATTATAAAGAAAAGGAAAGTTTTTATAAAACTACATTAATCTAATATCTGTTTATATAGAAGTGTTTCACACAAATATAAAAGTCTTGAGCTTTTATTTATCTGACTCTTAAACTGTTCATCTGCTTATTTAAGAAGCACTTTTTATCAAATCTGTTGTAAAGGAAAAAAGGGTAAAGTTAGTTTATTTTATGTACCTATGAGGAAGACGAGTAATTCTTTGACCAAGACCAGAGTCTTAGAGAGGTCAGCTGAGAGTTGGGTCTCTAGTGTGCTTGTGAGGTAAGGAAGAGGTTGTTGTTTCTAGACCAGATCATAGAATAGAACTGAACTCAAAGGAAAGGTGCAACCAAGCTTGAGGAGAGAGCTAGGAGCTTGCTGTCTAACAGAGTAAGTTGTGAATAGTTGTTAGTTTATCCTTAAAACTTTGTGAAGGCTTCTCCGCCTTTTGAATGAGTATTTATTACTGGGAGTAATAAGATCTCAAGTCCTGGAGAGGAGTTTGAGACTGGACGTAGCAACATACCTTGGATGTATGTTGTGAACCAGATAAATATCTGTGCATTGTGATTGAATTTCTTATTATCTTTCATATTAATTTTTTACACTGCAAATTAATCTCTAAAAATTCAAAAAGGCTTAAGATAATTTTTTAACCGGTGATAATCTATTCAACCCCCCCTTCTAGATTATTATTGGACTTTCAACTATTTAACTGCTAACGGAAATGAGACCATAACTGCAACTAGGACTTTTTCTTTGTGAATGTTGCTGCCGAGGACTCAGTCCATATACTTTTGATTTGGCCGATGAATTCGCTGAGACTTTCGTAGTTGTTGGGTTCGTGGCTTATCAATACCCCTGTCTTTCACTAGAACCTTGTCCTCAAGGTTCATGTTTATGAATCGATCCTGTAAGACTGCAGTATTTTCCTAAGTAGCATCATTTACTGGTGGTCGTTTCCACTTAACAAGGCTCTCTTCAACAAAACGCGAGCCTTTTTTAACCCAACGTGTATCCAGAATAGCGTCATGTTCTAAAACAACTACTCCTTCATCATCAGTTAGTGGCAAATCAATTGTAGCAGTGTTGGATTCTCCCACTTTCTTCTTAAGCAACGAAATATAGAAAATGGGATGAATTTTGGATCTTTCAGGAAGTTTTAATTTATACGCAACCTTGCCTACATGTTGCTCAATCGAATACCGATCGTAGAATCGACTTGCTAGTTTTTGAGAAACTCAATGAAAGACCGTTTGTTGTTGATAAGGGTGGAGTCGAAGGAAGACCAGGTCACCGACTTGATACTAAATGTTACGCCGTTTGGAATCAACTATTTTCTTCATGCGGTTGATAGCCGAATATAAGTTGATCTTTAGCTGGAACAATATTTCATATCTGGATGCTAGATTTTGCTCCACTTCATGAACATGAGACGTACCTATCAAGTAGTGCAGAATGGTTGGAGGTAGTCGTCCATACAAAGCTTGAAAATGGGTCATCCCCATTGAAGCGTGGTAAGTTATGTTATACCAAAACTCTGCCCATGGAAGAAAAGAAGTCCATTTGCGTGGTTGATGATGGACGAAGCAACGAAGATGTTGTTTGACACACTGGTTGACAACTTCAGATTACCCGTCGGTTTGTGGATGGTATGAAGAGCTTATTTTTAACTTTGTGCCTGATAGCTTGAAGAACTCTTGCCAAAAACGGCTAATGAACACTAGATCCCGATCACTAATGATTGATTGAGGCATTCCATGCAGCTTGACTATGCCATTAACAAATTTTTTAGCTACCATTTTGGCCGTAAAGGGATGTGTTAAGGTCAGAAAATGTGCCGATTTACTCAATCGATTGACCACCACAAGGATTGTATTTTTGCCATTGGAATTCGGAAGTCCTTTGATGAAGTCCATTGTAATGTCGTCCCATACTTGACATGGAATGGGAAAAGGTTGTAAGAGTCCCGCTGGTGCCAGAGTTTAAGATTTAACTCGTTAGCAAACATCACAAGCAGGGACGTACTCTTGCACTATTCAAAACATCGATGGCCAATAAAATTGTTGAGCAAGTCTTTTGTATATCCGCAACACCCTTGAATGACCACCAATTTGAGAATCATGAAATTCTTGCAGTAGTTTTTTAATTTGGCGAATTTGGAGGTAGCACCACCCTGTTTTTATAGCACACCAATCCATTTCTCCATGTGTAAGGAACACCTGGCCTTTCAGTTGCTAATTTGCTAATCTTTTCCATGTATGGATGTCCAATAGCCTCTACCTTGATTTCATCCGAAGGTAGAGCTTGAGAAGTGAATAAAGCATTAAGAGAAGGGTTGCCTATGACTTAGGAAAGTGCATCTGCTGCTGAGTTCTCCCGTCCCGGTTTGTAAGTGATTTCATAGTCATAACCCAACAACGTTGCGACCCATTTTTGCTGCTCCGGTGTTATTATTCGCTGCTCTAATAAGTATTTAAGGCTTCGTTGATCTGTTTAGATGTAGAACTTTTGTCCCAATAGATACGGTCGTTAGGTTTGGATGGCATGAACAATGGCCAGCATCTCTCGGGCATAAATAGACCACGATCGTTTGGACACTCCCAAAGCTCGGCTCATAAGGCTATTGGTTTTCCTTGCTGAGTGAGAACTGCGCCAATTCCCTCTCCTGAAGCATCAGACTCAATGACAAAAGGTTCATTAAAAATTAGGCATAACTAGTGTAGGAGTTGAAATCATAGCTTGTTTAAGTGCTTAAAATGTTTCTTCGGCATCCTCCGTCCATGTGAATTGTCCTTTCTTTAACAGATTGGTAAGTGGTCAAGCAATGGTACTGTAGTTATGAACAAACTTCCTGTAGTAACCTGTAAGGCCTAAGAACCCACGTAATTCAGAGACATTAGTAGGTCGAGGCCAATTTAGCATTGCTCTAATTTTGCTTTAATCTACAATGACACCTTAAAGAGTTATAATATGGCCCACATACTCCAACTCTTGCTGGCTAAAGGTACATTTGCTAATCTTAACAAAAAATTTGTGTTGCCTCAAAATTTCAAAAGCTTGTTTAACATGTTCAAGATGCATGTTCCAATTGGGTCTATAAATCAAAATGTCATCAAAAAAGACTAACATAAATTTGCAAAGGTATGGTCAGAATATAGAATTCATAATTGCTTGAAAAGTAGATGGTGCATTAGAAAGGCCGAAAGGCATGACTAAATATTCATAATGACCATTATGAGTACAGAAAACAGTTTTAGGAATATCTGTAGGGTGCACTCATATATGATGGTAGCCAGCTCGGGTATGGAAAAAGATTTCAAGTTGAGTTTGATTGTTGGTGACAGTGTCTTTCTACCTCTTCACCTGTATCTGCTTCCGTATTTACACTAGAATCCCCTACTAGCAACAATAGTTGAGGTCCCCGACACTTATGACCCGGAACAAATTTGTCATCACAATTGAAACAGAGGCCTTGTGCACACCTCTTCTGCATTTCCTCCCAAGTGAGACATCTCATAGTTAATGCTGATTTGGATTTTATTGGGGAAGAATAATGTAATGACCAAGAATTTTGTATAGTGAATTATTAAGAATAAGAAATTATTTAAAAATATTGTGTATACTTATGTGTATATATGAACTTGTGTGATAAGAAGATATGAGAATAGAAAATTCCATTGAGAATGAATTAAATATGAAATTATAAATTACGAGAATATGTGACAAGCTTAAATTAGGACTTAAAATAAGCCTTATGTGGCTTGATGAATAATTAAGATGATGGATTAATCAAGTGTGTGATTTATTCATGGAAGATGATGGAAATAAATCCAAGATGATAATTAATTAATTTATGAGTTAAGTTTACAATAAAGAATAATTAAGTCCTATTGCTTATGTATATTGGCCTAATGTGAATTAATATTGGGTGAACTAATGAATGCATACTTGCATGAGAATTAAATAGCCCAAAGCTATATTCACTAATGAAACTAGTAGGATGACTTTTTGGCCCAATGATTTCATCCTAACACTTAAGTGTGTGAAGCCTAAATGGAATTGAGTTAAGTTCATGCACATGGCCCAATTGTGATCCAACAAAGGGGTTCAACTTCTAGAATGCACCATGTGGAAAATAGGAATTTAAAAAAAGAAGAAGAAACAAAGTACTCCCTCTCCCCCAAATCCAGCCAAGCCCTAGGGTGGCCATGATGCCCATATTTTTTTTTATTGTTTTAGCCATGTGAGGGAAATCATGAGTTAGGATATGGCCTAAATGTAGCCTTAGATTAGATTTTTGCCTAATTTGGGTAACCATTGGGTAAATCAATCTTATGACGGTTAAATACGTGTATTTATGCATGTATATGGATATTGTATATATGGGAATTCTCCTATAAATAGGAGTTCCCAATTCATTGAGCAAAGTTGCTTGAAATTTGCTAAGTGTTGCTAGAGAGAAAATAGTAAGAGAGGGAGAGAGAAAAAGAAAAACCTAGAGGAAGTTCTTTCAAGTTGGTGGTTCAAGAGGAGTCTTAGAAGAGAAAGAAAGTGGAGGCCTTCTACAAGTTCATCTCCAAGAGAAAACGAGCTCAAAGAAGGTATAATACTTTCTCACTAGAATATATTCAAGTTTATGAGTATAGTTAAATATGTAGATAATCTGCATGCTTGGTTGTGGGAGTTTTGTTTGTTGCGGGATCATGAAAGATCCTAAGAGATAAGGATGGGTATTGGAAGGAGAATATGCTTTATATGTGTTTTAGATTAAAATGAACCATAAGAATGCATGTGAGCATGAAACCTAAGTTATAATACTTGAAAACATGAGATTTGATATTAAATGGCATAAAACATGTAAGTTATGTGCTTGATCTAAAATTCTTATGTTGAACATCTATAAAATACAAAAACATTCCAAGTGGAATCATTGAAAACGGGGTTAAAACGAACTCGTGGCGAATCATTTAGTAAAACATGTCAAAAGTGACACCCTAGCTTGGAAAAACAATAAGTTTGGCTAGGTAAATATTTTGGAAAATTGTTTAAGAGATCAAATATTGAAGATATGTGAGTTTATGAGATAATGGAATTGGTTTGAACTTAATTGGATAAGAAATGAACAAGTTATGCAAGATTGAATCAAAAGAGGTAGAAATCAAAAGAAACTCAACTTGAGCACTGTGCCCTCTAGCGCTAGGGCGCTGGCCCAAGGCATAAACCCAGCGCTGAGGCACTGGGCCGGTTTCCCAGTTGACCAAATTTGGGTCAGGTTTGGCTGGGTCGGGTCAAACTGGGTCAAAAAAGAATTTTTTTTTAAAATAAATAATAATTAAAAATTTATTAATAATAAATAATTAAAATAATATTAAGAGATTATTTTAATTATACGTTAAAGGTTACTTTAACTATGATTAAACAATTAAAATAATAATAAAGACTATTTTAATTGTAAGTTAATGGTAAAGATTATCTTTATTGAAAGATAATTGTATATTAATTACGGATTAACGAAAGATTATTAATTTATTTGTAGTGAAGGCTAATGAATGAAATAAAAGGAGAAATGAATAAAGCATAATGAGTTAAATAAAATGTGAGTAGTTGAATTTGTGAGTCTTAATTGTATGAGGCTAGTAAGATAGATTGATTAGAGTTATAGAAAGATTATATAGATTATCCGTTAGAATAACTATGATAATCATAGGTTATTCAAAGGATAAGAACTCAAGATCGAAAATTAGTTGACTACTCAGGCAAGTTCATAACTTACACAACTTTGTATATTGTGCAAGTTCCTGATTATGGTTATGAAATCATATATATTGCAAGTTTCTTAACTTGTACACTCATTGTTTTGTACAAGCAAACCAGATGTTATATCAATTGCAAGTACTTCTTACTTGTACACTCTTATTATTTCGTAGAAGTTTGTAGTTAAAGGAAATTGTTGAACTTGTATTGTTATCGATTAAATAAGATCATTCTTATACCTATGCTTAATAAGATTTCCCAAACAAGATTATTAAGATTAAGATCTTTTGAAAGAGCTATCCAAACAAATTGCTTTGGTGCGAAATTCTTATATGCTGAGATGAACATTATTTATAAGTCGTGGATTCGACTTGCGCACACAGATGATTAAATGTTATGGATAACGTAAGGTACGACGAGGCTAATCACCTTATGTACCTGTTTATCCGAAAGCTTTTCAGCAACTATACTGTTAACCTTCTCAGAGGTCAGTGGTCCTTAATGACCCTCAGCCATAAATTATACTATGTCTTGAATTGAAAGGGATTACTCTTATTCAGATATCCAATGTTTGATTATTCAAGAAGTATCTAAGCTTTGAAATTGTTCAATTCATAATTTTTGAAAAGTTATTCATGATTGATTCATTGGTAGCGTGCCCTACCTTATTCGATATTGTTAAACTCGTTGAAACAATAAACCCTTATTAACGCTTGTTAGTTATTATTGTTATATACTTGCTGAGCAAACTCGTTGCTCATTCTTGCTTTATAACCTATCTTACAGTTAAGATGGAGATGGCTAGTGGTTTTGGCAAGGACAAGGTCAAGGCTAAGGCAGCCGAATAGTTTCAGATTATGTTAATTTTGTGAGAACTTTTGTGTAAGAATAGTATTAATGTTATTGTATTAAGACTTGATATGTAATACTAAAGGTTGATAAGACCTGGGATTGTAATGTAATGTATTTATTTATGCTTATATGTACTGTATGGGTAGTTAGATGTATGTCAGATGAATGGACCGTGAACACCAAGTTCGAGGTACGAGTACCTGAATTTGGGGGTGTCACAAATAGTCCGGTCGTAAACGGTTAGTCGATGGTGGTCTTGTGAGCCTTCGTTGTCGATTAAGTTGGCCATCCCTCATCCGTGCTAAATTGATTGCTTCCTTTAACGATTTGGGTTTGAACATTCAAATGCCGTCGGCAATTTCTGATTTCAGATCGCCCATAAACGTTCCAACCAACACCTTTTGTGTCCATCCTTGAACCCGATTTCCTAGTTTTTCAAATTCTCGTTGATAATCTCGTAACGAGCCCACTTATTTCACCCTTGATAAAGTTTCATCAAAGTCTTCGCACTCCGTCGGTCCGAAATAAGCCTAGAGTTCTTCAGAAAATTCCGCCCAGGTTATTTCTTGTCCTTCTTCCTTGTAGGATCGGCATAACCACAACCATTATTGATTCGCTTCCCCCTCCAGATGGAATAACGCCAGCAACACCCTTTGGGCTGCCATGATGCCTTGGTATTCAAAAAATTGTTCCACTCTATCGAACCATTCTGTTGAGTCGTCGCCGGAATACCTCGAAAATTCCAGCTTAGCTAATTTGGACGAAAAGACTTGTCGGCTTCCGTCTGTTTGATCAAGATATGTGTCACTCGTGTTTTTGAAATGACCATGACGATCATTGGTGTTGGTATTTGATCCTTCTCAGTTGGACAACAAAGCTTCTAATAATTTGTGGATGGTTTCTTCCATTTGATGCAACTTGTTGGTGAGACCAAGTTTTATCCGACTCATGCCATCTTGAAGACCTCTTAGCCCAGCTTCTAGCTATTTGATTCGTTCCTTGTTGGTTGTTATTGAAGTTTTGGCTCTGATACCAATGATAGGTCCCAGTCCAAGTTTCAGAAATTAAACCAGTAAATAAGCTCTCTTCGGGTGAGAATATACCACAAGGTTTGGGAAAAATTTTCTCTGCTTTCCTCATTCATTAGAAGTGTTTAAATACAAAAGATTCCTAACAACTCTTCCTATTCTTGCGACCAAAACCTACACGCATAAAACAAAAACTAATTCATGGAAACATAAATAACAAATTGTAGAGAAAATGGCTATTTAAGTGCCAACGAAAATGAGACCATAACTGCAACTAGGACTCTTTCTTTGTGAACGCTGCTGCCCAGGACTCAGTCCATATTCTTCTGATTTGGCCGATGAATTCGCTGAGACCTTCGTGGTTGTTGAGTTCGTGGCTTATCAAAGAGATGATGAAAAATTTCTAGAGAAATGGTATAAAAATAAATAAAAAATTGAGAGAGAGTGAGTATTATAGGGAGAGAGTGAAAATTTTGTAGAGAGAAAGTGAAAAAAATCTAGAGAGAGAAAATGAAAAAAATTCTAGAAAGAGGGTGAAAAAAATTAGAAAGAAAGTGAAATTTTCTAGAGAGTGAAAAAATCTAGAAAAAGAACGTGAAAAAATTTAGAGAAAAAAATAAAATTTTAAACATATTATAAAGGCGATTTAATCAAAAAATGTGCTTTGAGTTAGAATGGAATGACTAAATCCACTCAGAAAGGAATCAATTGGTGGGAATGGAATGAATAATCGAATGGACATTCTATTTCTACCGGCCAACCAAACAAACCAAATATCATTCCTTAAGGAATTTTCATTTCATTCCCACCAACCAAAATCAACAATTCCTTATGGGCTGTGTCATAGGGGTCTAAGTCCCCCTCTTTAGCTTTTTGGAGTTGATCCACTCAACTTTTTGGACTTGACTAACCTCCATTACACTTTTTTTTATTATTTTATTTCATCCAATACATTATAATTATATAATTTTACATAGTACAATTGAAATCACCACCAATCAATTAATGTATAATGTTTAATAGTATAATTGTTCAAAAAATAAAAATGATTTGACACTTTTTCGCCATTTGAAGAACATGTAGATTTTTATTAAAAATTCAATGATTAAAAACTTTTAAATTTTTAAAAGTAAAAATATTTTTAATGATTCTAATTTTTTATAATTCGATATATTTATCAATAAGAATTACTCACAATTCTTATTATAGGGTTAAGTCGGAAAAAAAACATTGACATAAATTTAACACAACATATATCATAATGTAATCAACATCAAAAGTAAGACAAATTTAACATATATAGACTCGAGATAAAGTAAGCATACGAAAATCACAAAAATGTACCAAAAAAATCAAAGAGATAGTTTTTCATTTCTTTTAGAGAAAACTAAAATAAAAGGTTGAAATTTGGCTCATCTTCAGTACACCTTCTCTCTAATTCTAATCTATATAACAATTATTTGATTTTTATAATTTTGTTAGTAATGATAATTATGTTAATAAATAGTTGATGATATTAAAATCAATTATATTAAAAATTAAGATATATAAATTATATCTTAAAACTCAAAACTTGATAACATATAAATTTTTCTATAAGATAGACATGAGCAGCTTTTCAACGTGAACAATCAAAACGAAAGCCGTCGTGAGTTTAAACCTAATTTTTAAATATATTACGCTTTGATTTGATATGCCCCGCCATTATGGGGAATCTTTTGGTAGTTGCTTGGAAGTGTAACTATATTTTACCTATAAATCAGTTAAAAACTTTGTAGACCCTCCCCTGGCCCTCACCCCACCCCACCCAAAAAAAAAAAGAGAAAAAAGAAAAAGTGAAAATCATTGAATGATGCCTCCCGCATGCAGTCACGAAAAATTGTTTGTTTAAGAAAAAAAATTAAAACTTTTGTTAAATCCTGCAATCACGCAACGCAAAAGCTATCTGGTATGGATTGTGGTGTGCCCACTGCCCCAGTGTCCTACCCAACTACTGATGTTTGTGCAAAAGCTAATAGCAATGAGTTGTTTCCTGTCGGTGAGGTATTACCTAAGTTTTTGTTTTTCCCTTTCGATCAAAATTCAAAAGCAGCTTCCAATTACTAAAGGTTAAATTTGATGATGAATCAATTTGTATCATTTTCTCCAACCTTCTAGCATCCCAAAAGAGATAAAGCATGCAAAGATACAGATCACATCTTTCCTTTTGGTAGATTTTATTTTATTTTATTTTTTAATTAAGAAGTCATTTTTTGGCAGTTGTAGACGGTTAGATTTATAAAATTTGGATATAAAAATATTAAACTCTTTAACTCAAAATCAATAATTATGAGAAAAGTGGGTTCAACTCATTATATAATAGATACATTTTCTCAAGAAATTTAATCTGCGATAAGACTATACTCTAACTCTCCCCTCACGAATAACGATAACTTTTTGGCCCAATTAAAAAGTTGCCATTAGTTAATAAATAGAAGAGATCCTTACTTCATTCCCTAGTTAACAAATAGAAGAGATCATTACTTCATTCCCCGCATGCTTCACAACCCTCGGTCCTTAAATGGTGTAACTTTGAGATTGGGGGGAGGTCCGGTACAATTTGTACCGGACATTAATGCTGTGCAAAATTTGGACTATTAGATTTTTTAAAACAGATTTAATGGTCACAATTCCTTTCCCTTTTCTCTCCTCTCTCCTCTCTCCTCTCTCCTTTTCCCTTCCTTTCACAATTCCCTTCCCCCCTCTTCTCTCTCCTCTCCTCTCTGTCCCGTTTCATTTTCTCTCTCCTCTCTCCTCTCTCATCTCTCCTCCCTTTCACTTTGTACTTCCCCTCTTCTCTCTCCTCTTGCACAAATATAATCTTATTTTCATACAAGTACAGTTGAAAAAATTATAGCTAATGGTAAAAATAAAATATATTTACTATGCAAAATCATATAAACAAAAACTCCAATTTTAGTTTACAAAAAATTAAATGTAAATTTATTTTTAAAAGTGAAAATTATGGTTCCCTAAAAAGAATTAAAAACTCAAAAAATGTGGGAAATATAGAAAATATATAGAGAAAAAATAGAATACAAATACCACCCCATATCATCATTACTCAGTCACTCTCTCTCTAAAAAAAATAATTGTATGCGGACAGTTTTTTTTGGGACATTTATTTGACATTTCATAGTTAGCTTGCTCTATTTTTTTTTATTAATTCCAAACATATTTAAATTATGGATTTAAGAAAATCAAAAAAATAAGGTGTAATTTGAATATATATCAAAAAAGGATGAATGGGTCCACACACCCTTTTTTGATATATATTCAAATTACACTATAATTTTCACTTTTAAAAATAAATTGAGCTATTCTTTTTTTAGAGAGAGAAAGTGATTGAGTAATGATGATATGGGGTGGTATTTGTATTCTATTTTTTTCTCTATATATTTTTTATATTTCCCACATTATTTGAGTTTTTAATTCTTTTTAGGGAACCATAATTTTCACTTTTAAAAATAAATTTACATTTAATTTTTGACTAAAAGACAGTTTGCACCCCAAAATTTGTAGTATTGTTGAGATTTACACCATAATATTTAAAACGTATCTAAGTGCACCATAAACTTCTTTTTTGTTAAACAAAATGCACCCTCCGTACAATTAACCGGTCAAAATTGACTGATTATGCCTGTAATTCAAATTTTAAAGGGGTAATTTTGATAAAATAAGTTTAAGAAATAAAAAATATATTAAAATAATCCCACTTTCCATCAATAACCCCACTCTCCATCATCTAACGGCTGAGATGATTCTTCCTGATTCCTCTTCTCCATTATCAATCTCACCACTCGCAGCCCCTTATACTCCATCGTCGATTTCCCTTCTCACTCCTCCAAACCTCTCGAAGAACAACACTCAAGAAAGTTCAATTTGGACATGGCTGGTCCTAGGGTTTTGTTCTGCGCTGACTCCGCCGTTGACTTAATGTTGAAATCAAACGTCAATCAGTATACGGAGTTCAAAAACATCGACGGCAAATCAGGCCTAATGCCCCTCTCTGGCACTAAGTTTTTGTTAGCTAACAGTTGATGGTATCTTTCTGATGCCTCCTTGCTAACAGACCTCGCCCTGTCAAATGCTTGAGAAGATTGAGCCATATCACCAGAGTATCTTGGGTGCCATTAGTAACCTTTCAATTAGCCTCAACACCCAAAACCAATCACAATCTAAACAGTTTGCTCAGGCAATTTACCAAACACCCGACGTGCACTGCTTAAAGCAAAATTTACGAGCCTTTGTCTAAGCTTGCCCAATCCATAAAATTTTTCTCAAGCAATTCAAATCAACCAACGCAGCAACACATGACAAATCAAACTCAAAGTAATGCCAAACCCAAACTCAATTAACCAAATACTCAGATATTAAAGTGCACGGCTAAAAAAATTCTACAATTCCAAGCTATTTAAATACCAAGCCCTATCTTTACAAAATGCAATTCTCAATTGATTCAATGGTACCAAAAATGTAAAAAAAGCCCTATTTATTATATGTGTGGATTGGAACGGATTTTTTTTTTTTTTGGGGGGGGGGGGTTGATTAAAGCTTACTGCGGCTTTGAGGGTTTACTCTGTAGCCGCAAAAGGGGGAACCCAGTTGGGATTTGAGGATTTAATCTGTAGACCTTGTAAGGGTGGAGATTAATGAAGAAAGAGAAGTTGTTTTCGACGGGTTGTAAGCGGGGATGTAAGTGATTCCGATGATGGGGTTTGTACTTCCGGCGGCAGTGGTGGTGGGTGCTGCGGCGGAGGCAATGGTTGTGGTGAGGATAGAGAAAAAAAGGAGAGAGAGTGGAATGGAGATCATTATGTGTTTCTTGAGAGAGAAAAACATTGCTTGATTTAATGTAAAAATGAATTTTCTGTGAGGAAAAGTATTGGGAGATGAAAAGAAGATACGAAAAAGACTTAAACACCCCTCTAGATCCACATGTGTGTCTTAGCCGGTCATTGTTGACCGGTTAACTGAAGAAAGTGTGCCTTTTGTTATGTATAATTAAAGTTTGGGGTGTACTTCGACACCCTTTTTAATTTGGGGTGCAAACCTCAACAATGCTACAAACTTCGAGGTGCAAACTGTCTTTTAGTCTTTAATTTTTTGTAAACTAAAATTAGAGTTTTTGTTTATGTGATTTTGCATAGTAAATGTATTTTATTTTTACCATTAGCTATAATTTTTTCAACTACACTTGTATGAAAATAAGATTATATTTGTGCAAGAGGAGAGAGAAGAGGGGAAGTACAAAGTAAAAGGGAGAGAGGAGAGAGGAGAGAGGAGAGAGAAAAGGGGGGAAGGGAATTGTGAAAGGAAGGGAAAAGGAGAGAGGAGAGAGGAAGAGAGAGGAGAGAAAAGGAAAATGAATTGTGACCATTAAATCTATTTTAAAAAATCTAACGGTCCAAATTTTGCACAGCACTAATGTCCGGTACAAATTGTACCAGACCTCCCCCCAATCCGTAACTTTGACCCTTAATAAGTGGAATGCAAGTCAAGTGAGGTATGAAAGACAAAAAGAGTATTTAGGTGGCCCAAATATGGCCCAATTGAGAAGCCGCTACTAGTTAATAAATGAGTAACTTTGACCCTTAATAGGTGGATTGCAATTTGCAAATGGAGTAAGAACGAAAGGCGAGAAAAGTGTTTAGGTAGTCCAAAGATGCTCTAATATACCAAGTTAGATTTATGAAATAAAGTCAATTCTAACATATAAAGATATCAAACTGATGAGGTAAAAGTGTCAAATTCGAAAGTGGATTAGGTGTGTTTAGGTGCGTTTGGGTCGGTAAATATTCAAAGTGACATAACTTTTGATTCGTTTGGAGTTACGGGACCCATAATATATCAAATTGAAGCTCTCGATGAGCTTTACAAGACTCATCATCTTTGACCATGACAAATGAGTTTTTAAGAAAAAAAAAAATCTGTTTTAAGCTATTTTATCGTTGGTCCAAAATTTAATCAAACTTGGATTGTTTTTTTAATTTTCGTTATTTTAATTCTCCTAATCCTAACTGATGTTGGGAAGTTGTTTAATATTAAAAATACTCATATTAGGGCTTGTTAACAGTTACGTTTTAATCAATCAATAATATTATCTCTTTGTTCTCTTTGTGAATTCATTATTCTTTGTAGATTCAAAGGGTTTATCTTACATTCTTGTTGGTATGTTTAAACCTTCAAACCACGTTTGTGTTTGACACAATCCAAGTAGGAAAAGGAAGGAAATCCAAGTTCAATAAGGGTTGATATTGTTTTGAACATAACTTTAGGTTTATTTGGATATTTTTGTAATTTCATTATTTCTTGCATAATTAGGTTTCTCAGCTGATTGTTTAGTATTTAAAGGATGTTTTCATTTGTTTAGGGTTAACTCTCTTATTATTCAACTTTTATAAACTTCTTGACTATTTCTAGTCAATTTATCCAACTTTGTGAATTTTTGTGATTGCAAAGTACATAGATTCAATTTCTGTGATTGTTTCTATTCTCTTTACCGTCTTCCGCTGTGTCAGTTGGCATCAGAGCAAGGATTCTAGCTTGTGGATTGATGGCTGCTAAACATGTGCAAGACAACCCACCTCCTTGTAACGACGAGGGGATGGCGGTCATCTGGACTGCGTTGCAAAATCTAGAGGCCACAACTGGGACCCTAATTGGTAGAATCAATAGGCTGGACGTTGTTACTAGAGATCTAGCAGTAGCAGTCAACGAGCTAAACGCAAGGATGGGAGCTATTAGGGTCGACATGCGTCAAGATGATGATCGTAGTACTGGCGGAGATCACAGACTACGTATCAACCGTCGGGGGTATGGACATAAACGTAGGAGAGAGGATTCTGATGATGATGATGAGGAGGAGTTTGGTGTATATGAGGAGCCTAATAATAGGGTTATGGTGTGTGGTAACCAGTTCCAGGCTAGAGACGATCTAAGGGGCCAAAATCAGGATTTTCGAATTAAAGTGGATCTTCCCACTTTTGATGGAACTCTTGATATTGAGTCGTTTTTGGACTGGCTATACGAAGTAGGGAGGTTCTTTGATTTTGCTTCAACCCAGAGGAAAAACAAGTGAAATTGGTGGCGTACAAGATAAAGGGAGCTGCTGGTATCTGGTGGGAAAACGTGTAGTCCACTCGTAGAAGGCAAGAAAAAACACCGGTGACATCATGGAGTCGGATGAAAAGGATGCTGAGAGAACGATTCTTGCCATTGGATTATGAACATGTCATGTTTCAAAAATTACAGAACTATCGTCAGGGTAATAAATCTGTTCATGAGTACACAGCAGAGTTTCAGAGGTTAACGGAACGTATCAGATTACAGGAGTCAGAAATTCTGAAAGCTTCTAGGTATTTTGAAGGCCTGAAACGCGAGGTTAGAGAGAAAATCGGAGTGCAGACCGTACTTAGTGTTGAAGACGCTAGGAATTTGGCCTTGAAGGCTGAAATTATTTTACAGGAGAGACCTCGTCCCAAACCTGTTCGCAGAAATTATTCAGAAGGAGGACAAAATTCTAGGGATAAGACTTGTGGGTGGAACAATCGATAGAACCCTATTTTTCAAACTCCGCAGAATTACCAAGGACGACAGTTTCAACGTGGTGATCGGGCTATGACTGATAAGGCCCAAGGAAAACAACCGATGGTGCAAGAGAAAGCACCTAACCCCTATGCCAAAAATTATGGGGATAAGTGTAATAAGTGCGGCGGGTCAGGACATACATCGACGGATTGTCGGAGACGTACTCTGAATATCATAAACCATGATGAGGAGAATGCAGATAATGAGGAGTATGAAAACATTTGTGAAGCTGAAGGTGAAGATGACAAGTGTGAGGCAGAAGAAGAAGTGTATGTACTAAAGAAATTATTTTTGTCTCCAAAACCGACAGAAAAAAACCAACGCCACAAACTGTTCCAGACTAGATGTGCCATTTTTGGTAAGACTTTTGATTTGATTATTGATAGTGGTAGCCAAGAAAATATTATTGGTAGAGAGGTCATTGAGAATTTACACTTACCTGTGGAGAAACATCCTAGTCCTTACTCAATCGGTTGGATTAAATCTGTTGGCGAAGTTAAAGTAACTGCACGCTGTGAGGTCCCATTTTCAATTGGCAAGTATGTAGATACTATTTATTGTGATATCATAGATATGGATGCTTGTCATATTTTATTTGGGCGACCATGGCAGTACGACACTAATGCACAACATTCAGGAAGAGAAAATATTTACCGAATTGAGAAAGATGATGTACGATATACTTTGTTGCCGCTGGAAAAAAATACCCAACCTAAAGCTTCTAAAGTGGAGGGGAATGCATTCCTGACAATAGCACACACCCGCAAGCAATTTTTAGCAGATTTGAAGGAAACGAGAAACTTATTTTGTATGGTTGTGAAAGAAGTGATGAAGGGGAAGTCGAAGGAATCTGTCGTACCTAATGCAGTTAAGCCTTTGTTGGCTGAATTCAGTGATCTTATGCCAGATGAACTGCCGGATGAACTTCCACCAATAAGAGACATACAATACCAGATAGATTTAATTCCTGGAGCTAGTTTTCCAAATTTGCCTCATTACAGGATGAGCCCAAAGGAGAATGAGATACTGCGAGAAAAAGTGGAAGAGTTACTGAATAAGGGGCATATGCAGGAGAGCATGAGTCCATGTGCAGTTCCTGCTTTATTGGTACCTAAGGCTGACGATAGTTGGCGTATGTGTGTGGATAGCAGGGCGATCAACAAAATTACAGTAGGGTACAAGTTTCTAATTCTGAGGTTGGATGACATGCTCGATCAGTTGCATGGTTCATTGGTTTTCTCCAAAATTGATTTACGTAGTGGGTACCATCAAATCCGTATACGGCCATGTGATGAGTGGAAAACAACTTTCAAAACTAGGGATGAGCTGTTTGAATGGTTGGTTATGTCGTTCGGTTTAAGCAATGCACCCAGCACCTTTATGCGTGTTATGAATCAGGTATTGAGACCATTTATTGGACGGTTTGTTGTTGTTTACTTTGATGATATCCTGATTTACAGTAAATCCGAAGAGGAACATCTTTTGCATTTGCGTGAGGTACTAACAATCTTGCAGCATAATAAATTATTTGTGAACCTTAAGAAGTGCAGCTTTATAACAGATAAGTTACTCTTTCTGGGTTTCATAGTTAGCTCCGATGGGATACAGGTGGATGAAGAGAAAGTGAGGGCAATTCGAGATTGGCCTGTCCCAAAGACAATTAGTGAAGTCCGTAGTTTCCACAGGCTAATAACTTTTTATAGGCGGTTCATCAGGAATTTTAGTAGCATTACAGCGCCTATTACGGAGTGTTTGAAGAATGGGAATTTTAATTGGGATGAGGCAACAAATAATAGTTTTACAGTGATAAAGGAGAAATTAAGTATTGCCCCTGTGCCTGCGTTACCGAACTTTGATAAGCTGTTTGAAGTACATTATGATGCTAGTGGAGTGGGTATTGGTGCTGTTTTATCCCAAGAAAAGAGGCCTATAGCATTTTTCAGTGAGAAATTGTGTACGGCTCGGCAAAAATGGTCAACTTATGACAAAGAATTTTTTGCAGTTGTTCAAACTCTGAAACATTGGGAGCACTACCTGATCGGGAAAGAATTTGTGTTGTATTCCGACCATGAAGCTTTAAAGTATCTGGGAAGTCAGAAACAGATTACCTTA
Source organism: Aralia elata (assembly GCA_034770075.1). NCBI lineage: Eukaryota > Viridiplantae > Streptophyta > Magnoliopsida > Apiales > Araliaceae > Aralia > Aralia elata. The sequence continues at coordinate 89,809,427 of CM068377.1, read as the reverse complement.
GACATGCATGCTCGGTGGTGTACTTTCCTTCAAAAGTTTCCTTTCCGTTTGGTGTATAAGTCGGGGGTGCAAAATAAGGTGGCAGATGCTTTGAGTCGCCGTGTATCATTACTCGTTACTCTTAGTCATGAAATAATTGGCTTTGAGTACTTGAAGGAGTTGTACGAGCATGATCCTGATTTTTCTGAAATTTGGCGACAGTGTGTATTTGGAGTACCTGTGTCGAGATTCTACTTGCAGGATGAGTTTTTGATGCAAAAGAATCAATTATGTATTCTAGTTTCATCTTTACGGGAGAAGGTAATTCGTGACTTGCATGGCGGTGGTCTTGCTGGACACTTGGGACGCGATAAGACCTTATCTGCTGTACAGAAACAATATTATTGGCCTAAGTTACAACGTGATGTGGAGAAATTGTGGGACAGTGTTATGTGTGTCAGACGGGTAAAGGGTAATCCTCCAATGAGGGTCTTTATACACCTTTACCGGTTCCTGAAAATATTTAGGAAGATTTGTCGATGGATTTTGTGGTTGGTTTACCGAGAACTCAAAGGGGTGCTGACTCTGTCTTTGTGGTTGTCGACCGGTTTTCTAAGATGGCGCATTTTATACCTTGTAAGAAAACTTCAGATGCTCCTGCGGTGGCAAAGTTATTCTTTAGGGAGATTGTCAGGTTGCATGGTGTGCCCAAGTCCATCACTTCGGATCGTGATACTAAGTATTTGAGTTATTTTTGGAAGACTTTATGGAAGCGGTTCGATTCTTCTTTGAATTTTAGTAGTACAGCCCATCCTCAAACTAACGGACAAACTAAATCGTTGAACCGTACTTTGGGAAATTTGATTCGCTGTATATGTGGAGAGAGGCCTCGAAATTGGGATTTGGCTTTAGCACAGGTAGAATTTGCTTATAATAGTGTCGAGCATAGCGTTACAGGGAAGTCTCCATTTTCTATTGTTTATATTAACTGTCCCCGTCATACTTTTGATTTGGTCAGTTTACTTAAGGGTCCTAGCATGAGCGCAACTGCTGCCAATATGGCGGATGAAATTCAAGCTACGCATGCGGCGGTGAAACAAAAGATTGAGCAGGCCAATGCGTGTTACAAGACGTTTGCTGATAAACATCGTCAGAAGCTGACTTTTGAAAAAGGGGATCAGGTGATGGTGTTCTTACGCAAGGAGCGGTTTCCTGTTAGTACTTACGACAAGCTGCAACAAAAGAAATATGGTCCTTATACTATTCTACTGAAGATTAATGATAATGCTTATGTGGTCGACTTGCCTGCCAATATGGGAATTTCGCAGACGTTTAATGTGGCTGATCTTTATCCTTTCCATGCTACTGATGGTCTGTTGTACGAAGACCCCATTGTGGTGCCGAGTCACAACTCAGAGCAGAGTTTTTTTCAAGTGGAGGAGAATGACACGGTCCAAGTAGGAAAATGAAGGAAATCCAAGTTCAAGAAGGGTTGATATTGTTTTGAACATAACTTTGGGTTTATTTGGATATTTTCATAATTTCATTATTTCTTGCATAATTATGTTTCTCAACTTATTGTTTAGTATTTAAAGGATGTTTTTATTTGTTTAGGGTTAACTCTCTTATGATTCAACTTTTATAAACTTCGTGACTATTTCTAGTCAATTTATCCAACTTTGTGAATTCCTGTGATTGCAAAGTACATATATTCAATTCGTGTGATTGTTTCTATTCTCTTTACCGTCTTCCGCTATGTCAGTGTTAGAGCTTTACAATCTAACCATATTCCGCTGCGTCACAAACTCTCTAACTCAAAATCAGTTAGTTATGAAAAGAGTTGACCCATATTATTATATACTAAACATATTTTTTCAAAATATTTGATATAGGACAAGATGTATACTCTAACGTAGTCTTTTATGTTTAACCATTTTAATGACTTCATCTATACATAATTTATGTCTTATTATCTATTTACCCCTAATTTTTATTTTAAAATTTAGTCATAATTATTTTTCTCATTCTTTTTTTTGTCTACCTTCTCTCATCCCCTATTACAAGTGTAGGTGGTTTGTTTGTTTGTAGTTGTACGCTTCCTTCTTCTATAGTTCCATTTTTTTTTTCATTTCTCGTACATAAATCCGTACCAAGAACTTTCATATTTTTTTTATTATTGTTTTCTTAAAAAGAAAAAATAATAAAATAAATACAAAAATCCTCCTAGCTATACCTAAATTATGTATTGTCCTTAATGTATGTAAAATGATGAAAGAGAGCAAATATGCAGAAAAATTATACCTTGTATAGATAATGAATTGAAAGAAAATGCTATGACAAAGAAAATATGAACATATATAGTTACAAATTCTATATAACGTAAAGAATTGTGACAATAAATAAGCGATACAAAAGGGCTAACCGGAATAATCACCAGAAAAATAGTAACGAGCATGATCAGTCTGGGTCAATGAATGACGAAGATAAGTGATCTTTTCTTGAATCACATTTTCCTATAATCTATCCAAATTTATCAATCATATATAGATGTCATGAGTGGACACTAATTCATATTCATCATTTTCATTATGTATGTAGACGCTTAAGACTCTCACTCTTAAACCTGGTATAATAAGGTACAAACTATGGGTTTGGAACCATATTATTCATGATAATTATGTTAATTTTAACCCATATTAATTTGATTCATTTAAATCTAAATAGGGTCGTTTGATAAAAAAACAAAACAAAATAAAAAAAGAAGAAGATAATAGATGTGTTACCAATATTATCATGTTGAGTTGTATCTGGAGGAATCTTAGAGATATTTGGAGCTTGTTCGGATTGAGGGCCATCCACGTTAACAACTTTCTTAGTCATATCATTAACAAGGTCCTCCTAAAAAAATGGAACTTCCTTGCCACGATTCCTGCTTTTCTCGGTCGACGCTGGATCCTGAGTGCGTGTGTTCTGAGTAAGCAAAGGGCAAGCTTTGCACCAGTTCGTTCCCACAGGACAGTTGACGTAGGGAAGAAAAGTGGATCGGTCGGTTTAGGTGAAGACTTTTTCCCCTCAAAAAGGTAACCCCCATTCCATGCTCTAAGCTGATAGTCGAGTGACTTTATGCTCATGCACCTCTTTAAATTCCCGCAGGTTTGGAACTCTATACAAGGGGCTAGTCTCGATCTCACTTGATGGTTTCTCTCTCGTGCTTGAGTTGGAGGGCTCTCCCTCCATCCATCAAGTTAAGTAATTCGCTATCGGAAATTTTTTCGCTTTTAGATTTTCTAAGTTCTTTATTCAATTATGAGATAAATCAAATGTGAAATTCTTAAGTAGTTTACTTCCCTCCGAATGATAAATCTCGTAATTCTTAATTTAATCAAAGCGAGTACCTTAGAATTCATAAGGGATTTACTTGTCTATGTACCGTTCTATTCAATCTTTTAGGTCCCAACTTCACCTCGACGGTTATGCCACAATGCCTCTTAAAGTCTATATATATGCGATGGATAGACTCCTATAAACCATGACATATTTGCTATTTGCTTAATTTCTCTCTTCCCTCTTAAATTTTTCCGCAACAATTTCTCTTTATTTCCCTTATTTAATTTTGTTCAAGCATTCATTTTCATCTAGATTTGTTATGTGGATTTTTTTTATAAAAATAAGCAAAAAGATAAGGTTTTCATATAAAATAATGTTATTTTATTTCCTTTTCTTTTCATTTGTTTGGTAACATTTATGAGAAGAGAACTGACATTTCCACGTATTTTTGATATTTCCACATGATCCACTTACGTGAGTATAAAGTGGGTCCTACTTTCATGTGAAAAGAAATCATATAAAAATATCAAAAACACATGTAAAATAGTGTTCCCCTTGTGAGAAACTTATAAAGAAAAAAAGCAAAGGAAAGAGAAAGAAGATAACTGGATAAAAAAATAGAAAAAGAAAGAATGACTAAACAAATTAAGAGATAGAAAGTGTGGAAAATAAGTTTAGAGATAGAAAATGTAAAACAAATTTGAGTGATAAGAAATGTATAAAAATTTAGAGAGAAAAAATGTATAAGAAAAATTAGAGAAAAAAGTTAAAGGAAAATAAAATGTAACAGTTCGGGTCAAATTTTGAATCTGAATTAAATTATAACATAATAAAGTTCAATTCGTTATTTTAATTATATCTTCAATTTCAAGTATCACACATGTTATGACGTGGGACTAGGGTGTTACAAACTCCTCCACTTAAATATATGACATTACTAGTAGGCTGAACACATAGTCACACATAACCCAAATCTTTGTCTTTCTAGTCATTGTGAGATAATACCAGCGGCCTACCAGGTCCATCTTTGTGTCCCAGATCTTTGTCTCTCTAGTCATTGTGGGATAATACCAGCGGCCTACCAGGTCCGTCTTCGTATCCCCACCTCCGGCAACCTGATCAGATGATCCAATCCAAGGTTTTGAGAGTCAACTCTGATACCATATGTAACAACCCGAGTCAAATCTCGAGTCTGAATCAAATCATAATATAATAAGGCTCAATGCATTGTCTCAATAATATCTTCTTGGATAATGTTAGCCCACTACAAACCCACTCAAAATATCATGATTGAATGTATTAATGATAGTAGTTTGAGTTCTTACATACACATCTAAGTATCCCACATTTTATGATGTCGGACTGGAGTAGTGTTACATAGAAATTAAATAAATTATTTGATTCATTGCAACATAATAATAGTAAGCTTGAAATTTGAAAATTGAGTTTACCTATATTGGGCCTATAACTATTTTGATCCAACCCGCACAACCTATATTGAACGTGTATAGCTTTAATTTTTAATGGAACCACAACCACATTATGTAATCCAAAACCAAACCAGGTTCACTTTTTACTAGATCTAATCATTCTACAAAACCTTTTGTTCCTTTATTAAGTTAAATGCAGTTATTTTAGAAAGTGTTTTTGATGAATGCAAGGAGACATACTCAAAATCTTCGCAAAATGAATTATATTTTAATGCAAGTTGAATCTCTCTAACAAGTTCAAAAGATGACAAAGTTGGTTCAACTATAGATTCCAGTCAAATTCCTCAATCCCCAGTCGTGGAGTCCCAAAACCCCACGATCGATATACATAATACTAACTCCCCGATCATAGAGTCCTAACACCCTACGATCGTTGTATAATCTACTGATCCCCGATCGTAAAGTCTCAACACCCTACAATCGATGTACAAAATACTAGCTCTCCTATATATGCATCTCTTGTACATATACACTGTAACTCCCCATCTCCTATATCTTCTCCTATAAATACTGTACATACTGATATACCTTCCACTTCATATACTTGTACAAATATACCTTCTACGTCCCAAACACATACTGATATACCTTCCTCCTCAAATGTACAAAGCATAGATCTTACCCTTGCTCATTCGTTATTCAATTCTTTAAACTGGGGAAATAAGGATGGTGCTGAAGCGTTAATGGAGCAAATTTTGGAACGAGTCTCAATTGTGCTGTCCAAAGCTCAAATAGAGAGAATGCTGGATATTATAGCTGATGAGTGCACAGAAGACATCAGGAAACGTCCACTAGGATTCAGAATGGATTAGCTCATATTGCGAAAACTGCATCAAAAGTCCCTGATGAAATGTCAAATGAGTTTAGCAAAAGAATGAAAGAGATGTTCCACACTATTACTGAAAATCTCCAGAAAAGGGATGGGATATTTTTCAAACAAATTGCTGATCACAAAGCTATTGTTCTCTCTCTCCAGTCAACCAACGCAGAATCTATCAAGTTTCTCTCCAACAAGGTGTTCTCCTTAAACTCATCTCTATCATAATTCAAAGGCATGGTAATGCAGTCAATGGAAAGAACAGACAATGTCATGGCTCTTGTTCATCATTAACGAGAACAAGCTAATGCCAGACAACAAGTAGTAAGAGACGACATTGCCATGTCTAGGAGCCAAATGCAAGAGCTTATCACTGTTATCAAGCAGCTCTCGGAGGAAGTGAATGCCCTATGCCAAGAACGAGATGCTTGCAAAAAGGGGGAGAAAATAGAGAAGAGGGAGAGGAAACGTCCTCGGCAACAATAATTAATTCATCCTCCTTCTCCCTCTAGAGCACCCCAACCCATTCTTCTAGGCCAAGATCGTGATCGTGGACAGTCCTCTTCTTCAAGGCCAGGATTGTCGAGTGTAGTAACTCCTACTGGCACGCGACTCCCACCTGGTGACCCATGTTCATTAATAGAAATCTTCAAGAGGTTCACATTAAAAGGGAAGAAAAATCTGAAATGTCTGATCTTAGACCTAGAGATTCAATAGAGGAAATTCAAAGGAGAGAATTTAAAGCAAGAGAGAGTTACAGAAGGCGGCGTGAAGCTGAGAGAATAGATCCTCTTGGGAGCAAGAAGATGAGAAGGTAGATAAAAATTGAAGGTACATACATTGTAAATTTTTCTGTTACAAATTTCTATACTTTGTAAAATTATTTAATTAATTCAATCAATAAATTCATTTTTTGCTATAGCAATACAGTTGCTCACTATATCTAAGTCATATTTACATTTAAAGTATCTTGCATCGTAGAATTGATGAATTCTTGAAACTACTAGTTTTGTCATCATCAAATAGGGGGAGATTGTTAGGACAGTTGCATATTTTTATTTGATGATAATAAGATATTGTATATTTGTACCGGTAGCTTTTTAAAAATCCTTAAATGAGAAATTGATGTACAAGGACTTGGAGTAGAAAGATCAAACTTGTTAGGTTGATCTATTAAGCTGAACAAATGTATAGATTATATGACTGAATCGATTGTAAAGCTGCTTTGAGAAATTTTAAAGCTTATTAAAGATCATAAAGTTAGTCAAGCTGTCGTAGAGCATTCAGTTCAAGATTGCAGAGTCTGCCAGAAAATTATAAAGCTACATCAAGATCGCAGAGTCTGTAGAAAAATCGTAAAGTCTACTCTAAAATCGTAAGGCAAAGCGCAGAGTCTGCTCTGAGATCATAAGGTAGAATGAAGATCGTAGAGCAAGTAGATCATAGACTGCAAATCGTAGAGTCAACCAAGTCAAAAACTCTATAATCTCTATGAAACTCTACTATCAGTCAAAGTCGTAGAGTATGTCAGGTCTAACATTAGATTGACCTTGAGAAAACTCATAGAGTGAAGATTCCGAGATAGTTGTTGATCATCCTAAATTTAAATCAAAAATCAGATCGAGTAGTGTCTAACAGCTAGTTTGGCGATGTGACATCACCCACGTGGTTGGTACTGCAACAGTCAGATGTGACAAATCAAAGCCGAAAGTAAGCTGACACAGCCTCTCTAAAAGTCAACAATTAGAGATCTTCTAGTATTAGAGCATTAAATGCACAACGATAACTTTTCAACAGAAAAAGCTCGAGGTCGTCTATAAAGGACATGAAGATTCAATCAAACAGAACAAATCACGAACATTAAGTTAAACTGCTTCCCAAACTTCAAGAACTCTACTCTACGAATTAGAATAACTTGTTCTGCTACTAAGTCCTTCAGAAGCTGAGCTTAATGCCACTTAGTAGCGCCTCAGAAATCACCTCATCTCTTGTGATTGTTGGTCTTAGTGACCTATTGGTACCAAGTCTAAGTGACTTGAAGAGTTCTTAGTGAACTGGTCTGAGTGACCTTTGTCTTAGTGACATCTGCCAACTCTGAGTGACTTGAAGGAATCTTAGTGATTTAATATTTTAATAGATCTTAGTGATCTGATCTCAATGATCACCCTGCATCCTTAGTGGATTTCCTACTCGTAGAGTAGAAGAGTGGACTAGGAGTTATTTGTGCTCCGAACTACTTAAAATATTTTGTGTCATTTACTTTCTAGCACTTATATTTCTTCACTTAATATTTATATTTGTTTGTGACTTAATTCCACAAGTAAACTAAATTCAGAGTTGAGATTTCTTTAAATCTTTGAAGGGGTTTTTTAAACTAATATTCCACTGTGCATAATTAAATTGAATATGTTTAATCTATAATTTGGTAATACTTCTTTAAAAAGAAAAAGTTGTAAATGATATATTCAACCCTCTTCTAGATCTTTTAGTGCCTTTGGGAAACAACACCTTTGTACCAATGAGATAAGAGCGAAATTTGTCAAAAACATATACTTTCTTTCTCGGTGGTGGTGTTGTTGAGCTGGGCATCTGTCAACGTTTTGCTAGCATAATATATTGCATAAAAAACTCTCTCTTTACGTTGTCCTAAAACCGTGACAATCGCAAAGTCGCTAACATCACACATCTGCTCGAAAGGAAGACTCCAATCAAGAGCAACTATAACTGGAGTAGTAATAAGTTTCTTTTTATGCACTTCGAATGCCTTGAGGCATGCCTTGTCGAATTTGAATGTCACGTCTTTCTCCAGAAGGTTGCAAAGAGACTTGGTGATTTTTCTAAAAATCCTTAATGAACCGCCTATAGAAACCTGCATGACCAAGAAAGCTCTGAATTCCCTTCATAGATAATGGCGGTGGACGATTTTCAATAGTCTCGATCTTCACTTTATCCACCTCGATCCCTTTAGAAGAAATCTTGTGCCCCAAGATAATGCCCTCTTAAACCATAAAATGACAAGTTTCCCAATTCAACATCAAGTTTGTTTCCATATATCTTTTCAACACCAGAATCAAGTTATATAAGCATAAATCAAAAGTATCACCAAACACAGAAAAATCATCCATAAATACCTCGAGAGTTTATTCGACCATGTTAGAAAAAATAGACATCATGCACCTCTAAAATGTCACGAGCGAATTGCATAGATTGAATGACACCCTCCTGAATGCAAAGGTTCCATAAGGGCAGGTAAAGGTTGTTTTCTCTTGATCCTCGGGTGCTATCTCAATTTGATTATAACCTTAGTACTCATCCAAGAAGCAAGAAAATTCATGTTCGACCAGTCTATCGAGCATTTGGTCAATAAACGGTAGAGGAAAATGGGCTTTTTGAGTTGCTTTGTTGAGTTTGCGATAATCCATGTATACTCGCCAACCAGTTACCGTCCGTGTTGGAGTCAGCTCATTATTCTCATTAGACACTACCATCATGCCTCGTTTCTTCGGGATGTACTGGACTAGACTTACCCAAGAACTGTCTGAGATGGGGTAAATTATGCCTGCATCAAGCCACTTAATGATATCTTTCTTCACCACCTCCTTCATAATAGGATTTAGTCGTCGTTGTTGCTCAATAGTAGGCTTAGAATCATCTTTGAGGAGGATTTTGTGCATACAAATTGAGGGACTAATCCCCTTAATATCAACAATAGTCCATCCTAAGGCCGTTTTATACTCTCTAAGGACACGCAAGAGTTTGATTTCCTGTACTTCATCAAATGATATAGAAATAGTAACAGGAAATGTAGAGGAATCGCCCAAATAAACATAATGCAAATGACTCGGTAGAGGCTTAAGCTCTAATGAGGGGGAAGGTGATTCTTCTAATGATGATTTTGCGCGAGAAGTAGAAGTTCCTGAGTGATCCAAAGACTCAAATTATTTCTTGAACTTGACGAACTATAGAGAAGCATTCAACAATTGAACATACTCGAGAGGAGCAGGATATTCTGAAGCAAAAGTACTAGTAAGTGCAAGTCTTAAGAGGGTCAGAAATACAGCTTCCCACAAATACTCATTGATTACGCCTTCAACTAAGTTGACCCAATAGTATTCATCAGAATCACTTGGGAATTTCATAGCCTTGAAAACATTGAAAGTTACCTCTTGATCTTGGACTCCCATGGTAAGCTTGCCTTTCTGTACATCAATGAGAGTTCTCTCAGTAGCTAAGAATGGTTGCCCAAAAATAATAGGAATCTCACGATCTTCTTCAAAGTTGAGGATAATAAAATCTGTAGGAAAAATAAACTTATCCACTTTTACCAACACATCTTCTACTAATCCCCTTGGATAAGTGAGCGACATGTCCGCCAGTTGCAAGGTAACATTCATGGGCTTAGCCTACTTTAAATCGAGTTTCTGATAAATCGAAAGTGGCATCAAATTAATGCTAGCTCTCAAATCACACAAAGTTTTACTGAAAAACTGATTACCGATTGTGCACGGAATATGAAGCTGCCCAGATCCTTAAGCTTTAGTAGTAACTTCTTCTAGAGTATTGTGCTACACTCTTCTGTAAGAGCCACTATCTCCAACTTGCCTAGCTTTCTTTTCTTAGACAAAATATCCTTCATGAATTTCACATAACTAGGTATTTTTTCCAATGCGTTAGCGAACGGGATATTGATATGAAGCATTTTAAATACCTCTCAGAAAAATTGTTTGTCCAGCTCTTGTTTCTGAAAACATTACGGGAACGGCATTTGCTTACTACCATTAGAACTTAAAGCTTGATCTTCTTCTGCCTTCTTTTCTTGTTCCCCACTCTTGTTACTCTTCTTTACAGCATCACTATCTTTTTTTAGTAACAGTTTTTGACACTTTAGTAGTTTCTCCCATAGTCTTGTGTAACTCTTTACCACTACAAAGTGTAACTGTCCTGCAATGCTCTTTTCCTTCCCTTTTGGGATTAATATCAGTATTGCTTGGTAAAGTACTTTGAGGACGATTATTGATAACACTAGCAAGTTGTCCCACTTGGTTCTCAAGATTTTGAATCGACACTTCTTGACTATTAATTTTGGTCTCATTTTGAGCTATGTCCTTGGAAAGAAGTTCTTCCAAGTTTGACTTCTTCTCCTGTTGTGGTAGAGCTTGAGTTGTAAATCCTGGATGGTATGATGGTCTCAGAGCAAAAGATTAAGCTTGGTTGTTGTTGCTCCATTAGAAATTTGGATGATTTCTTAAACCAATATGATAATAATTAGGATTATTAATATTTTGCTGCCGATTGTAGTTGGCAACATACTGGACCGACTCTGCACTGATGGCACACTAATCACTAGGATGATTCCTAGCACATAAATCACAAGTTACCGACACACTCTGAATAGACTGAACCCATAGAGCGTTAATTTTCTTTGTAAGCGTAGCAACCTGTGCAAACAATACAGTAACTGCATCAAGTTCATATATCCATGCCACCTTTTGTTGTGTCATCCTTGTAGAAGGCCACTGGTAATTATTAGCAGCCATGGTCTCCAATAACTCATATGCATCAACAAAATTCTTCTTTATTAATGCTCCACCTGCAGCGTCATCGATACTTGTTAGGGTAGAACTGAACAGTTCGTTATAAAATGTCTGAACTTGCAGCCACTTAGGTATGCCATAGTGTGGACATTTTCTGAGTAAATCTTTGAATCGTTCCCAAGCTTCATAAAGAGACTCAGAATCATGTTGTGCAAAAAATGTGATGTCATTCCTCATCCTTATAGTCTTGGCTGGCGGGAATAACTTAACAAGAATTTCTGAGCCAAACTAGTCCATGTAGTAATAGAACTCGATGGAAGTGAATGCAGCCAATTCTTTGCCTTATCACGAAGTGTGAAAGGAAATAATCGGAGTCTGATAGCATCATCGATAACTCCATTATACTTGAACGTGTCACAGATTTTTAGAAAACTCACCAAGTGATCATTTGGGTCGTCATTAGGCAACCCACTAAATTGCACAGAATTTTGGATCATCTGAATAGTACCCGACTTGATTTCAATGTTGTTACCTTGAATAGCGGGCCTTTGAATGCTTGACTGAATTTTTGTTCTTCTTCAATCATGGTATATTGATTGTGTATATCTCGCACTCTTTCCCTTCGCAGTCTTCGAAAAGTTCTTTTAATTTTAAGGTCGTAAGGAACTAATTATAGAACTTAAGAACGTCACATACAAAATCAAGGGTACCTACAAAATTAAAACAGAAATACACGTTTAAATTAAGATTAATTTGATCGAAATTAATATTGAAAAACCTTAGGAAAATAATTTCCCAGCAATGACGCAGAAAACTTGTTATCCAATTTCGCAATCAGTAAATACGTGCAAGTATACACGATCAACGAGTAATATAATGATGAGAAGGATGTTGATCCCACGAGGAATTATCACTAATAATTGTCAAATACTAAAATTATATCAAATCAACCTTATCTAAACAAAATAATTTAAACTAGTAAAATGAAAATTATTAAAATTAACGATTAAACCAAAGAACAAAGATTAATATCAAAATGAGAAAGCCTAAGACTACAACTTCCCTCAATGCTTCATTCAAATCTCCTAACTCTCCCTTTAATTAATTAATCACGATGAATCATTAACCGAGAATTCTAAAATATTTATAAGCCTCTTCCGATGGTCAAATAAAAATATCATTTCTACATAAATCACTATATTCCTATATGAAATAAATTAGGAAAGGATTCATTAAATTCACATTCTCACACACACACACACACACACACACACATATATATATATATATATATATATATATATATATATATTCCTATCCTATATCATGTTATTCAATCCTAAGAATAATAAACTAGATGCATGTTATCATATTCAGGTTTAAACGCTATAATTCATTTTTCAATTTTATATAGGTTACCAAATTAATCACTAGCCAAGAAATCGTAATATGAAGTGAAAAATATGATAAAAAAATTCACATATGATTAACAATAATCAAAAAGAAAGGAATTCAATTCGAATTACACGTTGGGTTCCATTGCAATCTTAGGCTGAAAATTTAGTTCATAGTGAATAAATAAAACATCATCCACCAATTTATCAACATCCTTAGAATACAAAAATAAAGTAGAAGATTATAGATAAAAAATCGTAATGACACAATCTTCAATCTCCAAAACTCTACCTTCAATTCTTAGCCTCTATTTGTGTTGTTCTCTCTTATGTTATTATTCTTCAATTTCGTCCAGCAACTCTCTGCCCCCTTTACCAGCCAAAAAAGAATATTTATATGGTCCATTTCCTCAAAACCTAATAAACTCAGAGCCAAAATCTTCGAACATCAGTGCCCCAGAGTCGTTTTTATGACGCCCAAACTCTCCTTCTTGTCGTCATGAGCACCCCAACTCTCTTTTACCAGCGCCCCAACTCTCAATTATTAGGTTTCTACATGGACAGCACCCAACACTCTTCAAACAATGCCCCAACACTCTTCAAACAGGAATTTATGTAGCTTCTGCATGGGTTACGCCTCAACGCTTCTGCCTGGCGCCCCGACGCTCGTGGCACTATTCTTTGGCTGAGATTTGATCATTTTTGCTTCCAAACTTTAACTCCTATGCTTCTCTTTCCTTATCCTACACAATAAGATTAAAACATAGAAAAATAACAGGAAATACTTGAAGTTTAAAAATTTTCAAGCTAAAGATACTCAATTCGTAAGTAATAAACCCACTCATTAGAGATAAAAATAGATGTTTTAAAATCAACTAATGATTTCTACTCCCTACTTGCATGCATGATTTATACCATTTCACTCTTTTGCATGCTCTATTTTACCATGCTCTTGTTTGTATAACATATAGTCCTTGGAGATGTATTTAGACTTAGAGTGAAGTTGTCATACCCTTAAACATTGATCATAAAAAAATATATTACATTTGTGTGGTATATAATTATATTTTTGAGGCCACTGGGGCTTCAATGAGTTGTACGCAAGATGCGTACAATGCTTTAGCTTAACCTTTGCAAATTCAAATTTTACTCCTAAAACCTAAACCCCAATCTTTAAATTAAATCCTTAAACCCTAAAATTAAACTCCAATCCTCAAATTGTATACCTCACTAGAAGAGAAAAAAATAAACTCACAAACCAAACAAACTCTACATAAAGGAAAAAAAATAAATTCACAAACCAAACAAACCCCACATAAAGGAAGGAAACTCGCTTCATATATATAAAGAAAGAAATAAACTCACATAAGTAAGAATTGAACTTAAGACCTAAAAATCATAGTACATTACTCTTAACCACTAGGCTAAGACCTCATTAGCCTCAAAATGTATACCTTAAAGTTTAAACACTAATAATGAACCCTAAACCCAAAAAAAAATAAAATTAATCCTAAACTCATAAAATTGAATCATAACCCCGAAAATTAAACCGTGAAACCTAAAATTTAATTATATATCCTGAAAATTAACCATAATTCTACAAATTAAACACTAAAAATTAACCCTTAAGCTATAATTCTCACTCAACACGTTAACAAAACAGAAAAAGAAGAAAGAAAGCAACAAAGAAAGAAAGAAAGAAAAGAGAGAAAGAAAGAGAAGAAGAAATAACTGAGAAGCCACCTATAGCAGCACAAGCCTATTTGTTTTCTTGTAGAGAAGGATCTTTCCGTAGGAGATCGGGGCGAATTAAGATTGAGTTTCTTTTCTTTAAAGCCAACAACGTCATTATATTAACGTTGTACGATACTTAGTTAAGTCGTATTGTAATTCCTGTTTTCAGTATATTTTTTAACATTTTTAATATTGTTAAAGTTACAACGCAAGTTTTGTATAATACAAATAAACTTTTTACTATATTGAACTTCATAGAATTGACTATATGCCAACTTCACAATCAGGATCTCTCAAGTATACCCTTAATTTCTCGTGCAATCTTTTGTATTTAAATCTAGTAATTTCTCAAAAATTTCTTCTCAGAAAAAAGTAAATAAAGATAAAAAAGATAAACATTACACAGTAAAATGAAGTGGTATATGGTCCCCCTAAAACGCACATCATAATTACCATCACCTTCCTGAATTCTCTCTCTCTCAAATATACATACCCTCCCACCTGAATTTGAGTGAAAATATTCTTTTTTTCAATACTTTATATTCAGTCAGTCCCCGGCCAGCAACTAACTATTTCAAATGTCAGACGTCCTTAAGTAAGCTGTGAGCAGCCTTAATTCGATCGAGCCTCAAACTCTGCTACCTACACCCGTAGTACAACTTTCAGTCCACGAGACTAAGAAGATGAATCCGAATCCAAATCCAAATTCAAACCCGAGAGCCGAAATTGATACGACGCCTCCGTTTGGGTCGGTTAAGGAGGCCGTTACCCATTTTGGCGGCAGTGGTTCCTGGATCCCCCTACACGTTCTCCGACTTGCTGCCACCGGTCATGTAAGTTTCCAACTTTTGAATGCTCAACTATCATAAACAAAAACTCCTTCCATATTAAAATAATAATCATAGACACTTTTTTTTTTTAATCTGTTCTATAATTACAGTGTTTGTGGATTTTTGCAAAGAAAAGAAAGAAAGAAAATTTAAGATTTATGAGTGAAATATAGAGCAAAAAAATTTCTGGTGTTTGTGAGATTTTTGAGAGAAAAATTACCTTATGAGATTACTTTTAATAAATAGTTTAAGGATATTTTTGATAATTTGAAATGATATGTAAGTCTTGATTAATTTTCTCTCAAATCTTCTCATCTTCAAAAAAAATTGCTCCAAATTTCTCTTATTTTCTGTTTTTTTTTTTAAAAAAAACTTTCAAATCTACATTAACACCAAGCTCCCATGAACTTTCAATCATACTCTTTAAGCCTAATTCAAGCCCATAATGTCTCTTCTATCTGATAGCCAATATCTCTTCAATATCTTAATTTGAACCATAATCTAATCATAACCCAATTGCCCATCACAATCTCTTCTATTTGACAAGCAAATCTCTCTTCAATTAATATTTCTTATTTGATCCATCAAAAGCCTCTGTCATGCCCATCGCGTCTCTTCTATTTGAAGAACTCATCTCTTCAATATCTCTTATTTGATCCACCAAACTTCCCTGATAAAAGTTGCTCAAAGAGTACATATATAATCCACTAAATATCCATAACCCATTGAGTATCACTTCTTCCTAATTGACAAAACAGTTTCCTTGAGAAAAATTTCCACTTGCTCAAAGAGTATGTAATCCACATTCATAAGTGCCATTGAGTACCATGTCTTTCTAACTAGAGTCGTAGGCCAATGTATACTCATTTGGAACCACATTTTAACTCAAAAGATTAACACATTAGGTTTATAGTCTATTAGAACACATATGTCATAATCTTTTTTCATGTGTTTCGATACGAGACTTTTTTATTATCATACAATACCTCAATAATACATATATATCAAAGAAAATCTATATTGCGATAAAAAGATGTTGACTTTGTTGTGACTAAATACATCAATCAATAAATTATTCATACATTTGTATTAATTTAATTTACTAAACATGTTATTGTGTCTACTCGCAACACGAATGAATATATCGGCAAATATAAGACTACGTGTATGTATAAAACTTAAATATTAATGCTGGTAAATGGCAAGTGTAGATATGATAATTTCCCCTACATATATAAAACTTAAATGTTAATACTGGTAAATGGTAAGTGTAGACATGGCAATTCCCTGCCCCAATCCCAACTCTAGTGAGACCGGTTTGGGAGAAAAATTTAACATCCAAAAAGTTTTAGACTTTAGCAGAAGGTATGGTATTTAAGAAAAATTTAAATTTTAAATATGAATCACTCTCATATATGTATATACAGGATGAGTGCGCCCTTCCTCTGCTAATCTAGCCATTTAATTTCGAACTAGTCTTTCTCACTCCATTCAATTCAATGGAGAACTTTTCAATTCTTGTGATTCCCAACCCCCACTTAGCTTATTGTTATATTATTATTTAAATGCTAAAAAACTATGGTTACAAACCTTAGCGCGGCCCAATGATCTCTATCTTCAATAGGTTAGTCCGGCGCTCCGCGTGATTATATTCGTACGTTTTGACTCGCTAATCATTATGGTCAAAGCTTCGTAGACTCGACATGTTGCATATATATATATATATATATATATATATATATATATATATAATATTAGGTATAATTTAGTGATATGTGTTAGCAATTTTATTAACTAAATATCATCAATGTTCCTCATTATATTTCGATGTAGGACTTTACTATCACGCTCTACCTTGCTCAAAGAGTACATAATTCACCCAACACTTATAATTCATTGAACCTAGCCCATCACGTCTCAGTCACGTCTCTTAAACCACATCTTGACCCAAAAGGTTAACCTATTAGGTCTATGGTCCATTAAAACATTATATATCCTTAATGTTTCTCTTTGTGTTTCGATGTGAGAATTTACTATCACGCAGTACCTCAACATATAGTAGTGGTACTCCAAAAAATATACAAATTTACATAAAAGTCTTTTTATATTTGAAATGACCTTAATTAAATTATCCAAGGAAATGGTGCAGTTCCCATCATTAAGTGGAGTCAGCCCCCAGTTGGTTTTGCCGAGCTTAATTGTGATGCCTCGGTTCGATACAGATTAATTTGTTGGTGTTGGTTTTGTTGTTCGTAACGCGGCAGGTGAGGTTCTTGGCTCTGGAGTTGATAAAATTCAAGGTAATTTTTCTATTGAATGTGCTGAAGCCTTTGCTATCCTAAAAGGTATGTCCTTTACTGTGGAGAGTGATAATGAGAAGGTTATTTCTAAGTTAAGGAATTCTACTTCTCTTTCGAATTTGGATTAAGTGATAGGGGATTGTAATCAGTTGAAGAATGACTTTTTAGCCATTGATTTTTCTCATGTACGTCGGGAGGTGAACAAGGTTGCTCATGGCTTGGCCCAAATGACACAGCTTACTGGTTTTTCATTTCCTGTTTACTCCTATTGATCAACAAATTACCCAGCCTTCTAGCTAGACTGTTCTAAAAAGAAAGAAGAAGATAAATTACCTAAGGTTGACCTTAGGAGCCTTTTACTGTATATATACGCACTATTAGAAATGAGTTTGGAATTTAAGTATACTCCCTTAGACCGCTTGATTAAATGTTATATTACTTAAATTATCCTTATATGTACTTAATCTTATATTTTTTATTATTATTATAACAAAGTTCTTTTATTTTCTTGGCTATTTATTAATTGCTATAAGCTAATTATTTTAAAGAAAATTGGCTTAACGGGTTGGGGTAGAATATTTTGAGTAAGGCTATAAATCAACCAAATAGTTTAGGCTTGACTCAAAAAATGCAAGTGAAATTCAGATTCATTAATAATATGATCTAAATCTAAGTATAAAAAATAACTCAAATAAAAATTTGAGTAGAATATGAATAAAATTATATTCGACTCGTTTAGGATTCAAACAACTCAAATTATCGATCATGATTTAATACATACGCGGTTGATACATATTTGAATATATATACTGAATATATTCTATGATAATATATGCATAGTTAAATAAAATTATAATAATTAGTTATTATTTTTTTAGTTTATTTTTAATTCTAAGTGTAATTTTATATTTATAAAATGTAATTATAAATATATTTTCTCATTTTTTAAGTATAAAGAATAAGTTTGATTTATAATTATATGTATTATAAAGCTAGATACTATTTGATATTCAAATTCAAGCTTGAATTCGAAACTTGCGAGTAGTTTGAATATAATTTGATGCGAGTCGAATCGAATCGAATTTGAATATTCGAACCAAGTCGAATACTCGAATTTGAGTAGATTTTATTGAGTACAATTAGAATTCGAGTTGAATTAGAGTAAAAATTTAACCTTTCAAATTAAATTTGAGTAACCCTTCGTTCCGTTTCAGTTCGACTAGCTTATTGTCCTAATTTTTAGGTGGGGATGGGGTAAAATCATTTTAATGGTGTGGCAGTTGGGAAAGATCACTGTCACATGGCTGTAGTGTTGCCATGTTAGGTAAGGGTGTTAATGCATAATTGATTTTTGTAAAATGATTACATGGGGTCGGGTTCCTCCTAATTAGTTTAATTAAACTTTAGACTTGCAAAATCATATGATGAAGTGACTAGAATGGCCCAGGGGACCGAGATGCGCGAAGTGCCCTCTAATAGGTGACACTTGTTGCTGTCTGGTTTGATGTGCTTTTTGGTATTTATAAAAAAAATTTATCTTTTGAATAATTATTACAATAACATAAGAAATTGATAGCAAAAACTTTAGGTGAAAGACTAATGGGTTGAGAGAGGGTCGAACTCTTAGAAGCAATGAGACTTGACCCACTACTAACCAATTGCGCCTCCAGCCCATACCAGTAAGTTGTTAGGTTAATAATGATGGTATAATAATTAAATTATGATGGTGTTAATAATAAAAAGATAACTTCTTTTGTGCAACAAAAAAATTAGCAAATGAGATTCCTTTTTTAAGTTGATGGTTGAGTTTGATTAGTGAGGTAAATATTTGAAGATATGCATAGGAGTGAATTACATGCTGCATACTAGTTGTCATCAACACTGAAGAATAATTTTCAATGAAATTCTTTTACCAGAAATACATATTTTTGTCTTCTTAGTCTGGATAGGAGTGAATTACATGCTGCATACTAGTGGTCATCAACACTGAAGAATAATTTTCAATGAAATTCTTTTACCAGGAGCACATATTTGTGTCTTATCAGTCTGGGAGCTTTCTTTTCCCTCTAAATTTTTGAGAAAAATAAAGAAGATATTACGAAAGAAAGACAAGTTATATATGGATTTTTGACTAGGAAGTTTTTTTGTGATCATCTGTGTATAAGCATGCTTAAGTATTAAGATTAGAAGAGAAATTTTTTTATGATTATCATTATTAATTAATTCAAATCCTATACCCCATCTCGTATGTTTAATTTACTACGAAAGCTTCCTGACAAACAGAATGGTGTCGAGAAATTTGACATACATAAAGTAGAGAAGCAGGCATCAGAGTTGGAGAAGGATTTGATTGTGAAAGAACGGGAAACACTCGAGGTCTTAAAGGAACTGGAAGCGGCAAAAAGAATTGTTGAAGGATTAAAAATGAAGTTAATAAAAGAAGTGTCTGAACTCATGTCAACCTTCAACTTCTGTTCAGATTCCCCGGTGTCTATTCCCAATATTGAGAAGCCAAAAGGGAGTTTGAGCATGTGCCCCCATGTTTCATCCCCAAATTTGATCTTAATGGAGCTGAACGAAGCAAAGCTGAACCTTAATAAAACCACAAATGATCTTTCTGCTATTCAGGCTACTGTCGAGATCCTGACTAATAAAATGGCAAAATCAAAAAGCATGCATGGGAAAATCTCAAATTGCGGAAGAGTTTTGTCTGTCGAGGAAAATCAACAGACAGCAAGAAGAGATGAGCTGCAGACAGCCTATGACGTTGAAACTAAATATGTACTGGACAATTCTATGAATAATGCTTCAACTCTTCATGAGATCCAACAATACAATTTTGAGGCCGAGCAGTTCAAGAAATTGGAAGAAGCTGCAACGTATGAGGTCATGAAGGCAACGTCGGAGATCGAACAAACAAAGAGCAGTATAAAAATGGTTGAAATGAGGTTGACAGCAGCCAAAAAGATTGAGGAAGCAGCTAGAGCAATGGAGGCCGTTGCTCTTGCCAAAAGAAATGCTAGTAAGAGTATATCAGAGGAGGTAATACTAGTTCATCATCCAAAGCCCGAGGGAATACCACTTTCATATGAAGACTACTCTTGCCTTACCCAAAAAGCTCAGAAGGCTGAAGAGTTCTCTAGAAATAAACATATAGATACTACCACAAGCAGCATATCAAAATTGGCCATTACAGAAGATGTTAAAGGCAGCAAAAAGTATCAAAAAGATGCATTTTGTAAAATAGACCGTACAAATAGAAGAAAACTTAGTGCAGAAGAAGATATCTTCTGCAGAGGGAGACCAGAACATGGTGCAATGAGGTACTCAGCACGTACCGCTACCGAGTTCAGGTACAGAAATTCCCATTCATATCATAGTCATAGGGATGATGATCATAGTGGTGATCAGCTTACTGACAGGAACGAGTCAAATCATATCAATGACAAACCAATGCCTGTATTAAAGTCGACGATTTCAATTGGGGATATACTGAGCAGGAAGCTGATCCTGCCAGATGATATCATGGTGGGAAAGCCTATTGAAGAAGGGAATCGTGGAAGGCGCGGGATGTCTCTAAGCCAAATGCTTCGCGACCAAAGTGGGCTTATATTACATCCTCCAAAATCTGCAAAAAGTGCGAGTGTGGAGAAGCAATTCTTCGCGCAAAGGAAGAAGTTTGGTTTCATTCATGTATCACTCCCTTTGACAAAGCATGGTAAGAAAATATAGCTGGTTTAATTAAATTAAACATGTGGTGACTTGGTCCAATTTGAAAATAGATTAGGTGTTTGAGTGCGCTCGAGTCGGTAAAACTTCAAAGTGATATAACGTTTGATCCGTTTGGAGTTACAGGGCTCATAATATATCAAATCGAAACTCTCAACGAGTTCTACAAGACATATAGACTTTGGTCATGATAAATGAGTTTTTATGCTAGAAAATCTATTTTAAGCTATTTTATCATTGGTTAAAGTCTGGTCAAACTTGGATTGTTTTTTTTAATTTTCATTATTTTAATTCTCCTAATCCTAAATGACGCTGGGAAATTGTTTAGGACTATAAATACTCATATTAAGGCTTGTTAACAGTTATGTTTTGATTAATCAATATTATTAGCTTTGTTGTCTTTGTGAGTTTATTATTCTTTGTAAATTCAAGGATTTATTTTACGTTATTGTTGGTACTTTAAAATTTTAAATTATGTTTGTGTCAGAGTTCTATGACTTGGTTTAGAGGATAATATTTTGTTGTCAATTACTTCATGTACCCCCAGGTAGTGACTGCTTGTGTGATCAATTAATATCTTATGTTTTATTGCTTTGAGCTAATTATGATCTATATAATTCATTGCAAGAGTGTTGTGTGCTTTTTATTTTCTCCTTGTGTGCTTCATATTTTCTCCTTATGAAGCGTGAATCATCAAAAACTAATATATGGCAAAATTATTAATTAAATTAAAGTATTCGTTTTATAATTTTTACTACAAATAATTTTCTTTATTAAAATGTAATATATATTTACTTAAAGGTCTCAAAATATTTTATTAAAGCTGTAAATAAAATAAAACGACTTATAAGCTACTCTATTTTATTAAAATTTATTTATAGAATATAATGTCCTTCAACAATTGTTTTCTTTATTTTTTTTTAATTTCATATTTTCTGGGTTATTATATTTTGTCTATAATATATTTGCACCTTTTTTCGTAAGCTCTGCGCCATCAATTTTTTGCTTCATTTTTATATATTTTTCTTAATAAATTATTTTTATTTTTATTTATGAATGTAAGTTCTTCAAATTAAATTTTTCTAAATGAAAAATTAAAGTCATCGTCTGAATTATTATAATAAAATATAATATTATATAATATGAAACGTTAAATAATATGTCTTAAATTAATATGACATAATTCATATTATTAAAATTTTAATTGGTTTAATTTATATTGTATTCTTGTTGTAGCCAATATATAAGAGCTCTTAATTAATGTTAAGCTTAGTTAAGAGCGTGAATTGGTTATAAGCAATCAAACCTCCTTATAATTAGTTTTAAGGAGCAAAAAGTATTTGGTAATATTTTAAAATAGTTTATAATCATTTTTATGAAAACAATCAGATTCTCCAATTTATAGTTTATAATTATTTGTCAAATCTAATAATTGAGTTTGACCAAATATGTTACTAATATATCCTTAATTATTTTCGTAATTTTATCCATTAACCGTATTTACTTCTCAAAATATTCTTTTTTTATAATATACACTTCAAATAAGTAACTGGCAAATATTTTTATACCAAACACTTTTTACATGCATGCATCCATAAATGCATACATCCATGCATACATAAATGCATCCATGCATACATCCATACATGCAATGGATGCATACATCTATATATACATACATCCATGCATGAATACATACATCCATGCATACATACATCCATCCATACATGCATCCATAATTGGTTTCGCACCTAAGACATTGTCCTGAATTATTATAGCAAAATTTAAAATTAAATTTTGATGGTAAAATATATATTTTAAATTCATATACTCACTTTATTTCAAAATATAATATTAAAATTAATATGAGATCATTTTAAAATTCAAAACTATGGTGATTCATTTTAGTTTTGAACATAAGTCAATCACTATATGAAATCAATATGGAAGGTCATCAAATACATGCCAAGTCTCGTTTTTGGGATCATTTGTGGTGCCTTCGCTTTGATTGTAATGAAAAAGAAAGAAAAGGTCTTCGAACATTTTATCCGATTTAGGAGAGGACTTTCTTAATTGATCGCCTCCTTTTTGAAATGAGCCAGGGCTTTTTTTATCGAATGACCTTATTCAATAAGCTTTGATTCATTTTACTTTTGAAAATAATAAATATTGTAATTAGTTGTAGTTTTTATCTAGTTTACGATTTTCATAATTATAGTATATAAAATAAAAAAATTCATATCAACTTTGAATTCAAATACCTCAAATTGACTTCAAAAAGTCAATATTGATCTTATATTTCTAAACGGATGAAATAATTTATAAATTCTAATTAGTTCAATTGATGGTACACTTTGCTCAAAGGAATTATAGAATAAACTATATTTGTTACTCCCTTCGCCTCACTAAAGATGACTGAATTACAAAAATATTTTACCTCGTAATGAATGTTTAAAGTATACAATTTTAATTCAAAATATTTTTTAAAGTTTATTTTACTTACAAAAAGCACTTAAGTAGGGTTCACTACTTTTAGGAAACTCCTAGTTTACTCTCATTTGCACTTTGTATCCCACACTTTAATTATAAATGGATACTTTGCATCCCACTCTTTCAACGGACTGGCAAATAACAACCTCCGACTAAAAAATCATTAATTGGGCTGACAGATTTAGGTTATTTTGACCCATATTGTATCTTTTCAAGGGCAAGGATTTCACTTGTGAACTATTTTGTCCCTGAAAAGACAACATGTGGGATAAAAACAACTTAAATCCATCAGCCTAGTTAATGATTTTTTGACTAGAGGGTGTTATATGTGTCAGTACACTGAAAATGTGAGATGCAAAGTATAAAATGAGGATAAATTAGGAGATGCAAATTGCATTTAACTCTAATCTTTTTTTTTTCACTTTAATTTTTGTTAATTTATGTAAAATTGCACCTAAGAATGATGGAGGGAGTATTTGTCTTTTTGATATATCATTCACCCTTATAATAGTAGATAAAAAATTAAGTTAATTACAACAATTTTAAATTTAAAAATTTAAAAATATCTTAAATTTATTTTAGAAGAGCCATCTTATATTTCGGAATACAAGAAATATATAATCACGTACACCTATACTAAGCACAGTGTCACAACTTGCTTAAAAAGGGTTGATTAACTTAAGGTTATGCCACTCAGGATACTTACTTAGCGCTTACTAGACGCTTACTAATGCTTATGTGGCGCTTATTGGGATACTTGAATAGGGGAACCTCTAGAATGTTCCACACTTTTCTGTTGTATTCTTTACTATAATTTGAATAATCTAGAATGTATTAGGAATGTATGGAAGCTTATAAATATCTAGAACCTTGCATAAATTATTCTAGATGTACATTTGTAACCGTAGAATCAAGATGATCTCAACCATCCATTGAGGAGGCGCACAAATATAAATAGGGAAGACCTTCATTTGGCCAAACCATCTAAGAATCCAAGTATTCTCTAAGTTCTCTTGTAAAAGCCCTCTTGAGAATACAAAGTCTCTTTGCTTACAATGTTCCCTTGTTCATCTTATTGTGTTTTCTTAGTTATTCTTTTGGTGTTCTATTGGCGAGCAAGTCTTACTTAGTAACACTCAGGGCGGAGTTGGTTGTCTAAGACCATATGGTTGGCTTAAAAAATACTAAGGTCGTGACAGTTGGTATTAGAGGTAGGCTTACGAAGGGCGTTCGTAGTCACTCAACACCATATCGAACATAACCAATGAGCAATTAAGGGGTCATGATAAGAGCATCAATCCTCATAAAGAGAAAAGGGGTGCGAAGTCACATGATGCTATGGCTGGGCTAAAAACACGTGTGACAAAGGTCAAAGTTATTATAGCGGATGTAAATGAACGGCTTGATAGGCTGGAGCAAGGCCTGAAGAACTACATCGAGTTGGTCGATGATAAGCTTGAGAAGCACCATGATCAAATGTTCGTGGCCATTACTGCTGGATATGGAATAACATATCCAGCCAATCTAAGATCTTGGAGGCGTTAGCGAATATTCAAGGTGAGGTAAATATTATTAACGCTATCATGGAAGAGACTAAGCCGGATTGGGCTCTATCCAAGCATGTTATGGATAATGGGGCTGTTGATATGCCACAATAGTAGGCGAAAGAGACTCCACAGATCAAGTACGTGCCTAAACCTAAGGAGCATGAAGGCAAGAAGGATGCCAACATGATTAATAACTTTCTTTAGCATATAGAGTGTTACTTCGCCATCCTAAACTTGGAGGACAAATCCAAGGTAAACATTGTTTCTCTCTACTGCTATGGTGTGGTGGCGTAGAAAATGCATGTGCTGAGATAGAGAAAAGGGCATACACCATTAATTATTGGCATGCTAACAAGGCTAAACTCAAAAAACAATTGTATCCCTAGAATGTTAGTCATGACGCCTAAAAGAAAATGAAGGAGCTAATGTATGATCATTCCATCTAAGACTACATCAAGACTTTCTCTAACCTCATGCTTCAAATAACGAACATAAGTAAGGAGGATCTTCTCTTTAATTTCATAGATGGACTCAAGCCTTAGGTTGCCAAAGAGCTGAAGCAACATAAGGTGAAGGACATCTCAATTGCATTGACTGTAGCATAAACACTGGTGGAGTATCGCTCTAGTGAAAGGGCGAAAGTTCCAAGCATAAGAACAAAACGTCAAGCACAAGGGCAATAAACCATGACATGCTAAAGGTGGGGGAGTAAAGGAAGGGCT
This sequence comes from Aralia elata, assembly GCA_034770075.1. Classification (NCBI taxonomy): domain Eukaryota; kingdom Viridiplantae; phylum Streptophyta; class Magnoliopsida; order Apiales; family Araliaceae; genus Aralia; species Aralia elata. The sequence continues at coordinate 89,783,534 of CM068377.1, read as the reverse complement.
AAGAAAGTGGCGAGAAAGGAGAGAAAGAAGGACATGCAGGGAACCAAGGCAAGGCAAGAAAGATATGAAGCCACGAGATGAATATTTTATTTGGGTCCGTTACATCCTCATTAGGCGAGGGACTGCCCAAACAACAAGGCTCTTAATTAACTCTATGTTTAAGCAACAAAACGAGGATGTAAAAGCTAACATTGGTTGTCTCAAACGTCTCAATGTACGAAAAGTCAATCCAACTACTCACCAGTAGGGAGATAAAAGCCTTATATATATGGAGGGCCATATTAATGCAAGACCACCCAACGTATGGTTAACACAGGTGTGTCTCATAACTTCGTAAGTCTAGCGAAGACACAAAAATTGGGACTTAAAGTAGCAGAAACGTAAGGATGGCTGAAAATGGTAAATTCTCAAGCCAAACATATTAATGGAGTAGGTCATAGTTCCCACCTCTTTCTTTGAATAATAAAATAGAATAGAGAGAAAGGAGAAAAAGAAGTATGATTGTACTTACAATGTGAAAGTTAATAGTGTTTATTTTTCAATGTATGTCATGTAGTTTTTAATAAACTTTTTTTATAAGTTAAATGGGGGTAATATTGAAAAAACAAGGTCAAAAGTATTATTAAAATAGAAATAGGACAAATAGATTTGGACAAACTAAAATAGAAATTAGGGCAAGTAAACTTGGATGGAAGGAGTAATTTCTAATCAATGTTAATAGAGTATTTAAGATAGGTAATTTAGAGACAAATTTTGTTCTCCATGTTCAATGTGCATTCCAAGAAAATTAATTTTTGTAACTCCAATGACCTTTTTATTTGAGATAACATGATTCCATACTGTTGCAACAGGTTACTGAACTGAATAAGTAATTCAGCATAATGAGTAATATCTGGAGAGAACAGTAGGATATCATCAATATAGATCAAGGCACTATGAAGAATAGGCTCAAAGATTTTAAACATAGCTTTCTGGAACAATGATAGAGCTATTTTTAAACCAAAAGGTAGGATTGTCCATTGAAAATGGTGATCTAGAATGCAAAATGTCGTTTTGAACCTTTCTTCAGGTTGATTCCGCAGTTGCAAAAAGCCAGCTTTTAAATCAAACTTTGAGAATATCTTTACTACTGGTAAATTAGCAAAAAGAGTATTTCTTCTAGGCAGTGGAAATTTATCATCTGCTAAAAAATGATTTAAAGGCTGATAATTAATTGTAATTCCGTGTATGCACACCTAGAAGGGGGGTTGAATAGGTGTTTATGGTCAAAACAATTATCAATAGCAAATTTAAATTTTTCTTGATTTAACAGTGCAGAATTAAACAAGATAAATAGGATAATTAGCAAACCAAAAACACACCAAGATTTTTACGTGGTTCGACCTCTATCCACTAATCTAGTGGCCTAATCCACGTCCAATACCAATTGGTATTAGAGATCTCTTATATTAAAACAATACACAGTAATTTACACAATTACTTCCCTGTATAAGTAGACTCTGCACTTTGGACACAACTGCCCCTTTTGCACCTCTGCAACTTTCTCACTACTGAGACCTAGAGAGCTTACTTAGTACAATTCTTTCCACAACAGGATTAACCAAGCCAAACACGACTTAGATTAAAGTTACAGTAAATAGATATTACACTATCACTTATAGTATTTCAACTGAAAGAAAATATCTAGATAAAGAGATTGCCGAAAATATTATGAGAAGGCTTTTAAAACTTAGACTGAATGTTGCTATTTGAATTCTGTGTATTCTTTTTCACTTCCTGGCCTGCCACCCCAGCCTTTTTTGCAAACAGTCAAATAAACATATATAGAAGATGAGAGATATAGCCATTAGACACCGAGACTGGTTGCTCCTCTAAGTAAAAACTTGGTCTACTAAGATAGTCACCTGATGAAGAGATGATGGGCAAGAGATGATGGGCAACTTCAATTTAATCAGGATTCCAAAGGTAGCAGAAAACACAGGTAATGGGCAGCCATATTCTAGAGTTAATAATAAAGAATAGTGAGCATGTGTGAATATCGTGCCTACTTCCTTTTGTAGAGTGTGTCAGCCTAATATTAAAGCCAAACAAGTATGAGCAGCAACATATTTCAAGTACAAGACTTAATAGAATGGGCAATACAATAATTAACTTTTAATATTCAATAAAAGTCCCGTATGCTTAATTCAAATATGCAACCTACAATTAGGTGATGGACAAGCAATTCCTTCAAGAAGAAAATTATCTGCCCAATGTGTTGGAGCAATGTGCAGGGGAATGTATTCAGTAAAGTGATTCATTTGCCCAAAAGAGTGCAAAATGTTTGTGTAAGGGAGTGGGCCGCAGTATATAATACATAAATATTATTTGAATACTTGCTAATGGGGTGCAGTATACTAAGTATGTTAAATAAATAATGGTGGCTGCTTCGGATATAGCAAGAATGGGAAGCATTATGCTTTAATTTAAATTAAGGAAACATGCCCATGTGATGATGTGCAAAGTAAGAGATAATGGGCAGCTTTATATTTATTATAATGGAGGAAATATATCGAGCATAGAATTTCACACTATTATGGTCAGTAAACTTGATATATTCTAGAGAGGGCTCCATGTGCATGTGCCACGTATGGAACAAGTGATGGGCAGAATTCATGCAGACAAATGGACAAAATATTTTGGTAAATATAGGAGACATGTAGTGAGGTGTTTTTCCCAAGATAGTGCAACTTTAGCATAAGAGGATAAAACCTACCATGTATGGAGAAAATTAATTGGCAGCAACTTTGATTAATAATGTAGAGAATATTAGTAAAGTGGAATCATCAAAACAAATGCTACAAGTTCCAAACAAGTAACTTGTCATTATTTAAATCAAGATACCATAAATCAACATTCTCCCCCTTTTTGATGATGACAACCTATAATATATAACTCCTTCTAAATATATGGCTCCCCCTAAAAACCTGCATATAATTGCTAAGCACAAGTTACTTTCCTCCCCCCGAAATATTTATTTATGGCATATCAATTTAGTTATTTTCTCTTCCCCTTTGTCATATTCAAAAAAAATACAGCAGCCATCTATGTAGATTATCTCTCCCCCTTTGTCATTAGCAAAAAGAAGTTATAATAAGCCCAGAATACACAATTCATAATTGATAGGTTATGCACAGATAGTCATGCCTAATTCTCTTCTTAAGGTGCAAAAACGTTCTTTACTTAAAGGTTTTGTAAAAATGTCAGCCAATTGATGCTCGGTTGGGACAAATACTAGTTTAATTAATCCTTTAGCAACATTATCTCTCAAAAAGTGATGTATAACCTCAATATGTTTAGTACGAGAATGAAGCACTGGATTTTTAGAGATGTCTATTGCACTAGTATTGTCACAAAAAATAGGCACATTTTCACATATAATATTAAGATCATGTAGAGTTTGAATAATCCACAAAATTTGTGAACAACAACTACCTGCTGCCAAGTATTCACCTTCTGTAGTAGATAAAGCAACTGATGTTTGTTTCTTACTGTGCCAAGATACAAGACTTTGTCCTAGAAATTCACAAGCACCACTTGTGCTTTTTTTGTCAACTTGGCACCCTGCATAATCTACATCTGAGTATCCAATAAGTTCAAAACTAGGAGAGATAGGATAAAATAGTCCAAGATTGATTGTACCAGATAAATATTTAAATATCCTTTTTACAGCATTAAGATGAGATTCTTTTGGTTGGGCTTGAAATCTTGCACACAAACAGACACTATACATAATATCATGTCTAGATGAGGTTAAATAAAGCAAGCACCCTATCATACCTTTATACTCAGTTACCTCAATATCTTTACCTGCAACATCAGTAGTTAACTTGATGGTAGTGCTCATTGGAGTTGCCTTTGATTTGGTATTTTCAAAACCAAATCTTTTCAATAGTTCTTTTACATATTTTGATTGATGAATATAAATTCCTTCCTCAGATTGTTTAATTTGAAGCCCCAAGAAGTAATTTAACTCTCCCATTAAACTCATATCAAATTCACTATGCATGCATTGAGAAAACCACTCGCACAAACAGTTAGCAGTAGCACCAAAAATTATATCATCAACGTAAATTTGAACAATAAGAAAATCTTTATTTTTGGTTTTAATGAAAAGAGTATAATCAATTTTATCTCGATTAAAATCATTATCTAGTAGAAACTTGCTGAGCCTATCTTACCAGGCTCTTGGAGCTTGTTTTAGTCTATACAATGCTTTCTTTAACTTGTAAACATAATTAGGATTTTTCATGTTCAAATCCTGGTGGTTGCTTAACATATACTTCTTCATTCAAATAACCATTTAGGAAAGCACTTTTTACATCCATTTGATATAATTTAAACTTTTTATACCATGCATAAGCTAACAAGATTCTAATTGCTTCCAACCTTGCAACAGAGGCAAAAATTTCTTCGAAATCTATACCTTCTTGTTGGTTGTAGCCTTGGGCTACCAACCTAGCTTTATTTCTAGTGATTATACCATTTTTATCTAGTTTATTTTTAAAAATCTATTTTGTACCAATAATAGATGCACTTTTAGGAGGTTTAACAAGTTCCCATACCTGACACCTTTCAAATTGGTTTAATTCTTCCTGCATGGCAATAGACTAATTTTCGTCTTCAATTGCTTTCTTGGCATTCTTTGGTTCTATTTGTGAAAGAAAGGCTGAAAAGGCACAATAATTCCTTGTTTTCCTTCTTGTGTTCATCCAAGTATTGGGATCACCTATGATCAGATTTGGAGGATGATTTCTCACTGTTCTAGATGATCTAGGAAGCCTTGATGCAGTCATTTGCTCTTCAGGTTCAGGCTCTAAAATGTCAAGTTCTGCATCTAACTGTTCGTCTAACTTTTCTTCTAATGCAGATTGGTCGAGCTGTCTGGATTTAAGTATCTGCATGTCTGAGTTTTCTTCTAAAACGGACGGGTCAGGCTGTCTGGATTTAAGTGTCTGCATGTCTGAGTTTTCTTCTAAAACGGACGGGTCAGGCTGTCTGATTTCGTCTATCTTTCCTTCTGATGCAGATGGCTTAGGCTGTCCGGATTTAACTATTTGGGTTTCATGATTCAAATTGTCATTTCCTACAGAATCCTCATGTTTTGATAGATCATGGTTAAATTCATCAAATATTACATGCACAGATTCTTCAACTTTTGACTTATCGAGATTATAGACTCTATATGCTTTACTATGCACTGAATAACCAAGAAATATAGCTTCGGTTGATTTAGCATCGAATTTACCAAGATTACCATGAGTATTCAAAACAAAACATTTAACACCAAACACTTTAAAATAGCTGATATTAGGTACCCTTTTGTTTAGTAGCTCATATGGTATTTTTAACAAAATAAGTCTAACTAATGCCCTATTTAAAATATAACATGCAGTACTTACCGCCTCTGCCCAGAACTTTCTAGGTAGTTTACTCTCTTGAAGAAGTGTTCTTGCTGTTTCTTGGAGTGTTCTATTTTTTCGTTCTACCACCCCATTTTGTTGAGGCGTTCTTGGTGCAGAAAATTCATGTGTAACACCTTTCTCATTGCAATAAGGAATAAAGTCTTTTTCGAACTCACCACCATGGTCGCTCCGAACACTGATTAGTTTAAGATTATGCTTTGTTTCAAGATTCTTTATAAGCTTGTCAAATTCTGCAAAAGCTTGATCTTTAGTTTTTAAAAATAATACCCATGTAAATCTTGAAAAGTCATCAACAATAACGAATGCATAATGATTATTTCCTAGGCTAGCATATCTCTCAGGACCGAATAAATCAAGATGCAACAATTGTAATGGTAAAGAAGAAGATACCTGATTTTTACTTGGAAATGAATTTCTTACCTGTTTACCTAACTGACATGCATTACAAATACCTTTCTTTTCATATTTTAACTTTGGAAGTCCTTTGACAAGGTCCTTTGCAGCTAGCTTAATAATCAGCTCCATGTGAACATGCCCTAACCTTCTATGCCATAAAGTAGCTTGATCTTGAATAACAGTTAAACAAACATCTTCATTTTGATGTTCAAAGCAGATTGTGTATATATTTCCTTCTCTGTTAGCTACTAGAGGAACATTGTGAGATGCATGTATTATTGCACATTTATCTTTATCAAATATTACTTTATGACCACTATTCATAGGTTGGCTTACACTAATTAAATTATATTTCAGGCCATTAACATAATGAACATTATTAATAAAGACTTTACCATTTCCAACTTTACCTTTATCGATAATTTGACATGTGTTGTCATCTCCGAATGTAGCAGTTCCTCCTTTCATTGAGATAAGTGAGGTGAATTTAGACTTATCACATGTCATGTGTCTAGAACACCCACTGTCCAATACCCATTTATTTGATGGAACCTTAGCCTTCAAACATACCTACAAAATAAAAAGATATCTCATCTTTTTGGTACCCAAATCAGTTTTGGTCCATTCTTGTTAGTAACACTTAATTCACTTTTCTTTACCCAAACTTGTTTTATCTTTAGTTTATTGTAGTTTGTATCAAAATGTCCTTTTAAACCACAATTTTTACAAGTAACAAAAGGTGAGCAATAAAGTGTCTTATGCCTTGGTTTATTATTGATTATTCTAATTTTATTAGTGATACTTTTCACATTTTTGATAGGATTGTACCCAATTCCTTGTTTATCAAGACTTGATCTTTGAGCACCCAACATAATATTCAAATTCTCTTCACGTTGAATAAATCTTGCAAGGTCCTTTTTTAATGACATAATTTCTTTATTATCATCATTTTGCATACTCATTATTTTTCCATCATTAAAAACATCTATGCAAGTATCTCTCATTTTTAGATTTTCTTTTAGAGTATCATTTTCCTTCTTAAGACTAATATTTTCTTCATGTAATTTATTAGCACGATTATGCAGAATTTTATTATAATTATCCAAATAATCATTCTTAGCATTTAATATAGATATTTCATTTGATGTACAATCTTTCACTATATCTTATTTTTCTTCTATAAGCTTTTCTACTTCATTCATTAAATCTTTTATCCAATTTTTTAAATGAGCAGTTTTTTCTTTAAGGCATAGGTTCTCATTTTTTAGCACAATATAATCTGAAATGGTAACTTCAAGGGTTTCATTGTTTACCTCAGATGTTTCATGGTTGTCTAAACTTGTGAAGCAGAGTTGGGCAGTTGCATCATCTTGCTCAGTTTCATGTTCTGATTCATCATCACTTCATGTCATCAATGCTCGGTTTCTTGAAGCGTTCCCTTTGTTCTTCTTTTTAAGAAGAAAACAGTCCCTCTTGAAATGGCCAGGCTTTCCACACTTAAAGCAGATTTCTTTTTGAGATTTCTGTTTGAACTCCTTGTTGCAGTTTTTTGCTTAAAACTTTGTTTGGTTCTTCTTTTTGATTAAGTCTCTTAATTTCCTGGTCATCAGTGCTATCTCCTCATCAGAGTCTTCATAATCTCCTTCATTGTTGCCTTCAGCTTGAAGAGCTAAGGTCCTCTTCTTTGGTGCCTCATCTTCATCATATCGTTTGAGCTGATTCTCAAACTCCTCAAGTTCTCCAAATAATGTCAGTGTCTCCATAGTGCTGATTGTTGACGAGTCTTGAAGAGTGGTGATTTTTGGAGCAAACCGCTTGGGCAGAACTCTTAGCAGCTTTCTGTTAATTTCTTTTTGATCAATTTTCCTCCCAAACATACTAAGGGAATTCATAAGAGTAAGGAATCTTGCTTGAGCTTCCTTAACCATCTCATTTTTCTCCAATTTGAACAGTATCATAGTCTTACATCAACAAACTTAGTTTCACCTCTTTCACTTTGGAAGTTCCTTCAATGACTCATGATGATGGTATCGCAGATTTCCTTTGCCGTGTTTGCAGTTAGAGGCCTTGTCAATTTCTGATTGTACCATCCCATTCAACAAAGTGTTCATGGCTTTAGAGTCATATGACACCCATATATGATTCATTAGAGTCCATCTCCATGAGAGTTTTTGGCCTGCCATCATCATACCTTGGAATGACGGGTCCGTTATCAACTACCCACCACTCCCCATGGATCCCTCTTGAGGTAGATCTTCTATTCTGGAATTTCCAGAAATTAAAAATTATCCATTGTCAAGCAACAGTGGAGGTCTACTAGTGGGACTGCCCTTCTTGGAAATTAAAGTATGTTCATAGAATCTTACCCTACAGTCCTGCAAAGATAAATATTAGTAGAGCTAAGCTCTGATACCAAATGTAATTCCGTGTGTGCACACCTAGAAGGGGGGTTGAATAGGTGTTTATGGTCAAAAACAATTATCAATAGCAAATTTAAATTTTTCTGGATTTAACAGTGCAGAATTAAGCAAGATAAATAGGATAATTAGCAAACCAAAAAACACATCAAGATTTTTACGTGGTTCGACCCCTATCCACTAATCTAGTGGCCTAATCCACGTCCTAATACCCAATTGGTATTGGAGATCTCTTATATTAAAACAATACACAGTAATTTACACAATTACTTCCCTGTATAAGTAGACTCTGCACTTTGGACACAACTGCCCCTTTTGCACCTCTGCAACTTTCTCACTACTGAGACCTAGAGAGCTTACTTAGTACAATTCTTTCCACAACAGGATTAACCAAGCCAAACACGACTTAGATTAAAGTTACAGTAAATAGATATTACACTATCACTTATAGTATTTCAACTGAAAGAAAATATCTAGATACAGAGCTTGCTGAAAATATTATGAGAAGGCTTTTAAGCTTAGACTGAATGTTGCTAATTGAATTCTGTGTATTCTTTTTCACTTCCTGGCTTGCCACCCCAGCCTTTTTGCAAATAGTTCAAATTAACATATATAGAAGAATGAGAGATATAGTCGTTAGACACCGAGACTGGTTGCTCCTTCTAAGTAAAAAACTTGGTCTGCTAAGATAGTCACCTGATGAAGAGATGATGGGCAAGAGATGATGGGCAACTTCAATTTAATCGGATTCCAAAGGTAGCAGAAAACACAGGTAATGGGCAGCCATATTCTAGAGTGAATAATCAAGAATAGTGAGCTTGTGGGAATATCGTGCCTGCTTCCTTTTGCAGAGTGTGTCAGCCTAATATGAAAGCCAAGCAAGTATGGGCAGCAACATATTTCAAGTACAAGACTTAATAGAATGGGCAATACAATACTTAACTTTTAATATTCAATAAAAGTCCCGTATGCTTAATTCAAATATGCAACCTGCAATTAGGTGATGGACAAGCAATTCCTTCAAGAAGGAAATTATCTGCCCAATGTGTTGGAGCAATGTGCAGGGAAATGTATTCAGTAAAGTGATTCATTTGCCCAAGAGAGTGCAAAATGTTTATGTAAGGGAGTTGACCGCAGTATATAATACGTAAATATTATTTGAATACTTGCTAATGGGGTGCAGTATACTAAGTATGTTAAATAAATAATGGTGGCTGCTTCGGATATAGCAAGAATGGGAAGCATTATGTTTTAATTTAAAATTAAGGAAACATGCCCATATGATGATGTGTAAAGTAAGAGAGAATGGGAAGCCTTATATTTATTGTAATGGAGGAAATATATCAAGCAATAGAATTTAACAACACTATTATGGTCAGCAAACTTGGATATATTCTAGAGAGGGCTCCATGTGCATGTGCCACGTATGGAACCAGTAATGGGCAGAATTCATGCAGACAAATGGATAAAATATTTTGATAAATATATGAGACATGTAGTGAGGTGTTTTTCCCAAGATAGTGCAACTTTAGCATAAGAGGATAAAACCTACCATGTATGGAGAAAATTAATTGGCAGCAACTTTGATTAAAAATGTAGAGAATATTAGTAGAGTGGGAATCATCAAAACAAATGCTACAAGTTCTAAACAAGTGACTTGTCATTATTTAAATCAAGGATACCATAAATCAACATTAATGACCAACCTTAATTTTTCACGAACTTATTTTACTCTTTTATTAACATAAATTAAAAGATTCACATGTTTATTGAGAACTTGTGGATTCAATAAGACCTTTAGTCTTCAACCGGTTTAATTCCGCCACTGCTAAGTTATAGTGATCAGAATGCATCCTAGAATAACTTTGCCTTTGTAGGATTTACATCCTCATTCCTTTTGAAAAGATAAAAGAAGTAAAGAATTCCTTGTTGGTCCATAAAGGATTTTGACATTTGTTAAGAAATTTTGAATTGAGATTCTGCATTTGGACTGTTTAATCAGCTTCTGTTGATATACCATGAAAAGATACTGCAATATGGAGAAGATCCATGTGTGTCCATGGCAAAAAGTAGGATTTCCACTGTAAACCATGAGGTTTCCATAATACTGCTTTCAGTTGAGATATCATCATAACCAAAAACTAAGTCCTTTCCCTATTAAAGGAGAAACCTAGTAATCTGGTTGTGAGATTGAGAACAGGAAAAACCACGATATTGATTGGTTTATTGATTTTTGTGACTTCCATGATATCAAAATTTGCAGCCTTGAATAACTAACTATGTGGTAGCTAATAATCTGGAAGAATTTTTGGATTTAAAATAGATCTTGATGCCCCTGTATCAAATAATGTTATATCCTTGATAGGCCTACCATATTTTTCTGGTAACAGGCTAACTTGACCGAGGGGGATTGATAGTGCAGATGAAATTGGTGATAGATCAGCTTGCCCAATCTCATAATAAAATTCCTTTTCATCTGAGGACTCATCTTCAGAGGAATCTTGGTTGTCTTCTTGCTGTAATGAATCAAGGGCAAAAATAATCTTAAGATCATCTTGATCAACTTCTAAGAACAAAGATTCAATATCTTAATCCTCAGATTAGATTCCAGTGATTTGAGAAATTTGAGACAGAGTTTTGTCTCTCTTCTTTTTGTTTGGACAATTTTTTGCATAATGTCCTAACTTTTTGCATAAGAAACATCTATCAGACTTTCTTGACTATCTCATTTCTTCAAAAGAATCTTTTTTTGAACTTCTTTCCTATATTTGCATTTGTCTTTGAAGAAATTCTTCTTATAAATGTTTTCTTTTTGCCTTGAGAGAGAGAACAATCACAATTAACTTTGCCAGAACATTTGATAAGAAGATGTGATTTATTGAAAGCTTTTTTTCAAACTTCTGAGCTTCTTTGTTGAAATCTTTGAAAAAAAATTTCTTTTATTGCATAAGCTCTGCAAAGCTCTCATCACATGTTGATTGATATCACCAAGAGTTATAAGTGCCAAGGTTTTGCCTTTCATCTCTAGTTGTTGGAATGCCTTTTTGCTAAGAGGAGCTGGAATTGAATTTAAAAATGCTTGCTTCAAATTTGGATCATCAATTCCTCCAAGCAAAATAAAGTCTTTTTGACATTTGCTGCAAGTGTTTATCCAAATCTTTTGGAAAATAGGAACAACACTTTATTTGAAAGTATTCTTCTCTGGCTGTGTCAATAACATGAGCTAAATTTCCCAAAAATTCATTGTAAAGAAGTCCAATGAATTGATGGATATCTGGAACTCTTGTATACTTGGATATGACGATATTCATGAGAGTGCGTCCCACCATTCTAGCTGTAAACCTCCGAATAACATCTTCAAACTATAACATTGGGGTTTTGGAGTTCAGTTACACACCAAGATGTAAACTCTTGCATTCCACTTCAAGGGGGAAACATCATCAAGAGTAAAGAACATATACTTATCCGAAAATGATTGTGAAATAAATGGATCAGCAGCAGGAGGTTCTTCTGTCATTTGTGGAGCTTCTTCCACCATCACCATTAGATGGAGGGCCATCAACAACTTCTTCCATATTAAATCCAGCAGATTGATTTATAAATTACAGAGGAACATTATCCTTTGATGATTCATACAGATATTGAATCTAGGTCAGAGTCCCATTCTAAGGAATGTTTTAATGGTGTTAGATTGTCAGGAGATTTGGATACTCTATATGTGTCCTAATTAATATTTTATTAATTAAAGGAAATGTGAGATAATTGGGGAATTTTGAATCAACCATCATCATTTTACTATAGAGGTGTTGAAGAAAGATTGTTTGTGGAGAAGATAGATAGCAACATTGGTGAAGATGGTAAAGGAGTTGTTATAAACAGCGAGGACAGCCAATGGTTGAGATGTGTGGTTTGTAGGTAAAGAGTTTTAACTAGTGCTATTCATTTTTTTGGTATGGGTTTTTGGCCTAAGGTTTCCTTATCCATAATATTATTGGGATGTATTTGCCAAACAATGTTTTTTTAACATCATTAAGAGTCCTGAGTATTGGCCTAAGGGAGATGAATTATTACTTTAGGATAAATAGAAGGTGGATTTATGACCATGGCTGATGGAGATAAATTATGTGGGTGTTTGAGTCCCATGGTGTGGTGTTTGAGGTGTAAAACCGTCCCATTTCAATATCAGCTAGTATGGGGCCTTTAGACTTTATTCATCTCTCTTGTTCCTGATTGGACAAAAAGTGATTTGTTTTTCATGAATTAATGTTTATTAAAAATCATCTATATGAAAGAGATTCAAGTCTTTGACTTGAGCATCATCCAACGGAGTTTGTAATGATCTAAAATATTTTATGTGTCCATGTTTTGGCTCCAGTCTTTTGTATGACTTTGCTTAATCCTTTTATAGAATATTATTCTGTGCCACAGCATTTATTTGATGGGAGGCCTAGTTTAAGACTTAACTTTCAACAGGAGAAACATCGTTTTTAATTGAACCAATGAATGTATGGTTATCCTGGTATTCAGAGATTTTCCATTGGTGTAGTGATTTTGTTGGCCTTTGTCCTGTAATGGAGGTTTCCTTAATGAGGAAACTAAATCTATCTTGATTCAAACCTTGGGTCAGTGCTAGCTGAAACAAAATGGCAAGTAGTCTTCTATCTGGCTTTTTAATTGTTGTTTTGTTATGGTGCCCCATTGTCTTTAAGAACTCCTCCTTTCTTATGTACTCTCTCTAATAGCATTTTGTAATAATAAAGTCGAAAAGGACTAACTGGTAAAATTGGATGTAATAGGGTGGTGGAGGTGCTTTTATCTTCTACTATCATGGACATTACATTGTTTACAAAAGTGTTGCCAACTCAGCTTCTTCCTTCCTCACCTATCTTTTTTCGTCCTGCATTTCGTTCTTCCCAGGGCGCCATCCACTACATATTTCTTATCTAAATCAGGTTATCAAAATGACAGGTGTCAAAAATAACAATGGATCCATCCGACATCTTTGAACAACATATAACTGGGTTTCCCCTTCTTGTATCAAAGGAAAGAATTAGAAATATTAATATAATAAAGCGCTCATCAGTATCCATTTAGGACCCATCACAGTGTCAATTGTCGATGATTTTATGGAACTCCGAGTCACCATTTTGATGGTGTAAGGTTTGTAACACTATGTTATCCCAACTATGATGGTGTTCCAATCAGTTTTAGATTTTAGACTGTGTTAAGGGAATTTGTGGTTAAGTGTAAAAAGAGGTGATCTTAGAGGGGCATGTTGGAAGGTGGGATACAGTTGTGTATGAATAAGCTGTTCCCAGCATTGTAGTGGTTGTTATACGAATTAATGGTTATACAAGCCATATTGGATATTCCCACAAAATCTGTTTTTGGGTCAATGGATGGCAATTTCTGGTAAGTAACAGGTAAACCTTTTCTTCCATGGAAAGTTAAGAGCTAAATCGAACTGCTCCAAATTGCAATGGGTGATAACATCCTTCCTTAAGCCATTGAGTAAAGGGGAAATGATGTATGAAAATTTGTTCTAAGGTAATATATTATTCGCTCAAAAGTGTAGCATGTAAATTTTGCACTGTGGCAAATTCAAATGTAGAATGGCCCCCACTTTGGGTGTGCCCCCCCCCCCCCCCAATATTCTTTTACATTCTTTACGGAAATGAACTAAGTAAAGAACAGCCAGAGTATCTTGTAAGGGGATGATGGATTTGTGGAAATAAGTGGGTTGTAAGGATTGATGCATGGGAATTTATCTGTAAGAGGGAAATTATCTATCTCTTATCAGAAACATGTATGAATTTCATAAAGGGTAATCTAACTTATGAGCATTTAGATTTCTTGATGTATGAAGAAGTAGGTTGGTTTTATGATAGAAAGGAAGATGATGATGATGTTGAGATTTCTAGGAGTTAACTCAATGACTGAGGAATAAATATATAATTTTCTTCCAGATATACATAACGTACATAAAACCATAATTTATTATGAAAATCTGGGCTCTTGATACCAAAATACATTCGATATCTGAATAATAGTGGTCAATATTACTAGCAGTCAAGCCCAAATTTTAGCCCAACGCCAACTAGAATATAGAGCACATCTTAGGGCGGGACTAATGTCGCACATGCAACAATATTATAAACCGGTAACAATTCAATGTTTTGGATCATTAGTCTGTCACTGCTGTTAGATTTCTGATGTCAGAGTGATCCTCTTAATAGAGGCCAACTACACGAGCATTACTTTTTATAATGCATATGCTAATAATTAATTTAAGTATTAGGTCATATTAAAATACTGCTCATTCAAAATTAACTATAAAGGAAAAATTAGAAGGTCCATAAGATGTATGTGAACACGACAACAAGGTTTATATACTTGGCTAAATCTCCTTAACAAATAAATACATAGTCTCTCCTTTTAATATGTGAAATGGATGAGAGGGAAACCAACAAGAAACATTACAATACAACGCCTTAATTATTGTGAGTTCGCTCACTTTTTTTAAAGGAGAGCATCCAAGGTACACACCATCTATCTTTTATAGTAGGTAGGAGCGCCAACCTATTTTATCAGAAAAAGAGGAATCCTATGATATTTGTACATAACTCATTAATAGGAACAAAACACCATTAACATAAAACAAAACCTAAACACTGTGTTATGCTGATGAGAATCTGATGTTACTTTAGTTATTGTGTCAAGATATAATGCAATCAAAGTCGTGTTCCCTATCAGGCTCATTAACAGATATTCACATGTCTGGAAAATGCATCCATCTGGCTCTTGACAATAACTGCAATATCTCCTTATCTTGTTATATGTAATCAATAGAAGAATTCATCAGCAATATCTATCTGGTTAAGGAGATTTAAGGGGTGACACCATCAGTCCTATGGATCTTGAGAATTCGTAATAAAGTGAATTAAAAGGACTGAGAGAAGGGGTTTTAATAACTTGTATCCAATTTCATTAGGGGAATACCCTTACGATCTAAAAAGCTTATGAGGAATATTGTCCGAATTTGTTTGGATTACTTTTAATTTTTCCAAAAATGAAATAATTTGATCTCATTTGTCTATTACATGATTCTTTTTTGTACGAAAATTATACATCCCATGTGTGCCTTGGGTTCCATAAGGCCATATTTCTCTTAGAATAATTCCATTTTTTCCTCTACAAGGCGTTCTTTTGTAATTTTTTCTAAAACTGTTTGACAATGGGATCACAAAACCTCAAAAGGGGGGGGTGCAATGAAGTGGTTCCACCGCTGGATTGTAATAAATTTGATTGACCCCCCAGATCTAGATGGCTTCCTGAATGTGCAATGTTTTTACATGAAAGAGCATGGGTCTGAGTTCTTATCAGGGCCAGAGCTAGGTTGAGATTAAAAGAAATTTAGGTTGGCGTGAGATGTCCTACAAGAATCAAAGCAGATTACTGTTAAAATCCCTCATTTAAAGGGTCAACCAATAAATATAATATCAGCCTTTAAGATCATGTATGTCTTAAAATAACTTCCCGTGTATCTATATATAACTCTGTGTAACTCTGTTATTGCAAATTAATTCAAAACACAAGGAAACTTTTGACATAGTAATCAGAGCCAGAGTTTCCTAGGATCTAAATGCTCCATCTCCCCATCTGATTCAAAATCTCTAACCATTCGGTAACCCCAAATGGCAGACTCCAGTCCAACAACCAATGGCAGGACTCCCAATTCCTGGCAACCATGGCAATGCTCCAATCTAGACGACTTATGTGACAACTAAAATAAACAGCGAGGCTTTAACTAAAAGTCCAAGATCTCCTCTCAAACCTCATCTGATTCCAACTCCGAACTGTTCCTATTAGGTATGGAAAGTTAGGATGGTGATCCAACTGTGATGCATCGCCCAAATACCGGCGTCACCTGGAGCACACTACCTGGTTAACAACACCTATCTACTACAAGAATTATACAATCGCATAACTTATAGCTGGAATAAATGGATATTTACATTGATATAACATAAAATAATCCTGTCCCAAGTCTCGAAAACCAAGACTATAACAAAGCATAACAAAATACGATAAGGAGTAAAAATAATGTCTTAATACACAACGTCAATTAATAAGTCTTCATACAAACGTAATTCTTAGAAACAAACAAATTACATAACATAAATCAGTAGCTTTCCCCTTTCCCTTATCTTTTTCCTAGAGCTACGAACGCCCACGTGCCACAGCTAACATGAGAATGTTTTAAAGAAAGCAAGGGATGGGGTGAGCAACAAAATTTGTCCCGCAAGTATAAATAGCAGATCGAAATAATCACGATGAATAACGTTTATAGCTCACAATGAGTAAAAAATTTAGCTAAGGTCAAGGAAATAAACAACTTACATTTATATCACAGTTTATATAAGTGAGTCGCTATGGCCAGACAGAATTATTCTGAAGTTATCCAAGAGATATTTCATACCAAGTGTTCCTAAAGAAAGGGACTCTAATCGATACCTAGTAGTGTAGCCCCAAGGCAACAAGGGAACTTCTCATCTAGAAATTCCAACTGGAAATTTTCATCTGATAATCCACAAAACTGGTACACATAGGTGATCAAGGCCCTAAATACCCTGGCTTTATGCAATAAGCCTTAACATTTTCCATTGTACGCTGTGCGTGTCTGGTTTCCCCACACGTTTTTAATACCAAATTTCCCCCTGCTTAATGAGGGTTGTTCTTCTCAGCATTTACATGGAAGAGTCCAGAACACAAAACAATTTTGATCGGACAGTTTTACTTATACAACAATTAATAGTTGGAGGATCTTAACCTCACTTCAAGTAAACAAATTCAATAAGTGTCTACTGGAAACAATTAGCTTATGACATAGCTTTCAAAACCAGTTTATGGTGTAATAAAGAACTTTAAGGTTCAACAACTATGCCTAATAGCATCAATAATATCTTGGCAGATGAATAACAATTCATACATAATTGGAATCACACAATATATATCATTGCAATGAAATGGGTGCTTTCATGCAATATTTATGAAATAAAAGTTATGGATATAAACTTAGCATACTAATTTAGCTAAATTGATAAGTCCAATTTGTACAGAGTCCGAGAAGCTCAAATAAGCTTGATCTCAATATATAATATTTGCTCGAAATATAATTTTGAGCAGGGTAAGTAAACTTGGCTCAATATAATAATTTGAAAAAGGTAGGAGAACTTGCTTCGATTAGATAGGATAAAATGAAATTTCAGAAACTTGCCCCAATAAATAATCGAGTAAGGAAAACTTCGCTACGAATTAAAATAAAAAAAAAAAAAAAAAAAAGGGTTTAAGTAAGGAACTTGGCCTTGCGCTCGGTGCTTCGTTAAAATCTTGACGTTAAATCGTGTCCTTTAAAAAAATAATACCCTGCAGTTCATTAAAATCATTCATAAATAATTTAGGCATGTGGAGGGACTAGGTTCAATTACAGTCATCACATCATTAAAATACATTAATTGCCGCTGACGGACTTACCCCAGTTCGGGGGTCTCGCTCCATGGTGAGGCGAGCGGCTTGCCCAGCTCGCACGGTGAGCTGGCGGGGGTCGGGGGGTAGCGCCCCCTCTGAAAACCACAGCGTAATTTGCAAATCAGTTTTTATTTTCAATTTACGCCTTTTAAGATACAAACATCATACTGTCTGGTTGTCTCTGGAATACAAATTAAGCACAATAAGGCTTTAACAAGATATAAAGCGGTTCTAATCAAATTTGTACAAAAAATATAAGTTTTATACTCCGCCCAGGGAAAAAGTCACTGGGTCCGGCCCGACCGCGGTTTAGCTCCGCCATTGACCCTATCCATCCCTGAACGCTGTCCACACCCGGACCGGGCACGGTAACAACGTCATGCAGTGAGCCTAGACTCTGCAGAGTTGAACAGAAGCGCGAGGTTTAGACCCTCCGTCCACTCCAGCTCCTATATCTCCCTCCTATACTCGAGTCATGTTTTTAGTCTGTTATGGGACTCTTTGGATTCGTTAAGGACACGTGGGCTACAACATGCAAAAAAAAAAGGGGGGGGGGGTTAATTAAAAAATGTAGGGACGTAACCAATGGAAGCTAACATGTTCAAAATCTTAAGCCAAATGTAAACTGGATACCCTGTTTTGCTGCGCAGTCATGATGCATTATACTCAAATCATAAACTATGAATTCGTTGTCGCATCTTTTTGGTTCGTTCCAACTCCTAGGTTACCTCCACTAACTCATGGGAAAGTACCAAGATTACAATAAAAACAATCATAATTTTAGACTCCATTAAGGCTTTACAGTCCTCTAAACAGGCCGAAGGTCCATATGTCCTTAAATATCCAGTCCATCTTCTCTCAGTTTATGGCGGTGTGTTTACGAAATCTGTCCTCTGTTTTTGTTCCACGTGGAGGGGTGGGTAATGGTTTATATAGCTTTCTTAAAGAACTTTACATGAAACCATTACAGCCATCAACAACATACAGAAAGTAATCCACAAATCCATCCACCTAAGCACATGAGCTTATGAAAACGAGGGGGATAGCTGAAGAAAACGTAATGAGACCAAAAGAAAGATCATTTATGGCTTGAAGGTTTACCTCCGTAAATCCTTCCTAGGTGTTTATAGAAGCTTTTGCAAGGGCTAGAGCCTTCGAGGTTCTCCCTCTTCCCTTCTTTGGTGTAACCCGAGCCTCTTCTTCTCTTTTTTCCTTCCTCTCACTGTTCTCTCGTTCTTCCTTTGTTCTTCTTGTCTACTGATTGCTCTCTCTCTCTTTCTGCAGTGCACTTCTTGCTAGCATAGGGAAAGTGAGCTGAAAGTTCGCGATCATGATCAACGGAGAGTGAAACGGGGGTGGAAGTTCTTCTTCTTTGCAATTTCCTCTCATCTCTTCTTTATGTCGCTCTATCTTCTATCTACTGCAGAACAATAGAAGAAATGGAATGGTTTATGAGAAATGGAAGGGAAGTGGTGTTGCTAAGTGGCTTCGGGAGTCATGAGGAATGTTTGGGACGAGTGAAAGTTGTGAACCCAAGCTTCTTGAAAATAAGATTGATGTGATTATGTTTTGCAAAATAGAATATCCCATCACTATTAAATCGTATGCACCCCAAAACATATACCTGAATACTCCCATTTTTGTACCAAAAATTTGGTAAATAACTCTACCCAAAATTACAAATGGGTACTCCCCATAAATTTATTGGGACGCGTAAAATAATTTATTATGGGATTTGTCCAATTATTCGGAACCACTCATATAATAAATTTTCGGATACGGATTAAATCACCGTATCAGCTCCAATAAAATTTTTGACACTTGAAAAATTATTCCTTCGCCATACACGTCTTACCTAAATTAATAGAAATCAAAAAAGACCGTAAATAATGTTCGGATGTGAATAGTGCCTCGTGAACCGTTGCCATGTGAATAGTGATTATACGAATTTGCGTAAAATCGATTTATTCACTCCAACGACAAAAACCAACACCCATCAAATTTAACACATACACATATTCTAGGTTGTAACACAACTTTTATGCACATAACATATAATAATATAGATAAAAATAAAAATTCCTTTATTCATACATATCTCGGGTTACAAGGAAATCTAAAATTCGCCGATTCGTTAACCACCCAACTATGCTCTATAGTCATAAGTTGTGTTGAGATGTATATCTCAGGAAAAGGCAAACAGGGATTTATTACTAGCGACTCTCCACAACCTAAACAAGGATGGCTGAATTAACTCGATGGACCCCTCTTTAATTGGAGATTTTTATTCGGATTCCCAACTGCTAAACCAGGTATGGGACTCAATTTTCTATAGTATTTTTTTTTTTGGTTGGACTCTGATACCAATCCCAAGTATATGCACCTTCGACGTCGTGTAACTCGCATTTGAGGTAAGCAGGTGGCTCTATTGAAAAATATTACACAGATCTTCAATGTTTATGGCGTAAAATTGAATTTTCGTCATTCCATAACCCCCAATGAAATGTGCTTAGGATATTGAGAAATATAACTCCCATTCTTACAGGAAGATAGAGTCTATGGCTTCCTTGATGGCTTTGGATGATCGCGTAGGACAACGATTCGATGTGATGTTCCTTCACATTAATAACCCTTCCCTACAATTGAGCAGGCGTATCGCTCTTGTCTGACGTGATAGGACATTCTGAACATAACAGCTAATGACATTGCCATCCAGGTGCAGTCATGGCATCTAAAGGATTCAAACCCAGAAAACCAAAATCAAAACACTCACTATATGATGCGCAGCGTTATGCAACCATTGTGCCGCAGCATGATAACATACCTGTGTACTTGCTTTAGGTTACATGGATATCCTGTAGTGGTGGAATGATTTTCCATAGCCACATCCGAAAACCAAACTCGAGGGGAAATGGCACAAATGAAGGCCATGAGGAGAGCATAGTTGTTGCAAGTCGCAGAACCACAACTATCTTTTACTACTCAACCAGAATCGACACAACCCATTCACACACATCAATGGTCCAAAGGTAACTGTGGACAAACTTTGGTTTTACATGTCAATAATCTCACGATTGATGAGAGATTCTTGTGTGGATTATAGATTCCTGAGAGGATAATTGATCAAATTGATAGGAGAGTTGGTCGTCAAAACAAACCAAAATTAACCACACGTTGTACTCTACGAAATCAAAACTAAGCACCAGTAGACAAGTAAGGATCGATCCCAACAGAGAATTGATATTGTTTTTAAATTTATTCTAATGTTTCTATACTATAAATACAGAAATAAAGATCTGGGGTTTTTGAATTCAATATATAATTAACTAAGTAAAAAAGAATCAACATTAATAAAGACTATCAACATATGTAAAGGCTTCAATTCTTCAGTATAACTTCACCAATTTAAATTAACTAGAATAAATCAAAGTTATTATTATTTCTTCCTTCAATGTAACTAACAACCCTAGATGATCAGCAAGCCTATCCTAGACCCTCAAACTATCCGAAATTCTACACTTAAGTTTTAAATCTTATTTGACAATCGCCCCCAACTTAGACTCCTATTTGTTATATAACCCAAAACTATCAGTCTTGATTTATTATGACAGAAGCATTAAGAATTAGAGAATTAGGCGTATTCCAAGAAATAATCACACTATCAGCGGATTATTGTCGTTTTTAATCTTGCCTTATGATTATATTCAATAATACAAAACAAAAGCTTGTAATCAATCAAATGTATACTAAGGTACTACATGTGATCAGATATAACATCGTTTG